>WHVE01000222.1:0-175386 GCA_015178995.1 Trichophaea hybrida
CGTACTTCTTTGCCATCGAATCTTTGTCATGCTTGCACTGCCTCTTGAGTGTGCCTTACCATCGTCATAGATGACAACAACTCCGTCATTTCAGCATGGTAGATGATGTAGGCTGTATAGTAATATGACCACTCCTTTCGCCTCAACCACTTTTCATTGCTTCGATGTCACCCATTCAGCTCAAAATAGCTTCGTCTGACACCTGTTCTGAAGAAAGCCCATACGGCCTGTGGGCTTTGACAAAGCCCCCAGGTTTTTAATTAAAAAGCCCGAGGCCTCGTGGGCTTTGAGATTACCGCCCCGGCCTGGCCGCCTCAAAGCCCGCCTGAAAGCCCTCGGGCTGGCCGGGCCTGTTTCGAACATTGTTTCAATATCGTCTTGATGTAGGCATGCTGGCTCAGGGAAATACCATCTTTGTCGCGTTGGATCTCTCGGTCTAAGACTTGGTTGCAGGGCCGAGGTCGCTCATTTGGTACATGTCATTTTCTTCGCCAGCGCTGACATTCGTAAGGAAGACAAGGATGTCATCGACTTAAAGGAGGAGGACGTCGTGGTGGATATACAGATTTGGGTCAGCGTTCGATTGTCTGAAAACGAGAGACAGGAGAAAGCCGTTGATATCTTCATGCCATAGCCTTGGGGCTTGTATGAGGCCATAAAGTGCCTTATTCAGTCTGACACAAGCATTCGTGGGCACAGCCGGGTCTAGCCATTCTATGTCTTTCGGTAGTTCCATGTGGACTTCGCTATCAATCTGGGGAAGGCCGTGACTACATCCAAGTGGTGGATTTTCCAATCAAATTTGGCGGCCAGGCTGAGTAGGTATCAGAGTGTCCTAAGCTTCCCAACTGGGGCATACATTTCCTTGAAGTCTATTCCCTTGACTTGCTTGTATCCATTAATCACTAAGCGTGCATTATAGCATTCGGAGTTGTCTTTGTTCAGCTTGGTCTCATAAACCCATTTGTATCTTGCATCCTATTTGGATATAGCTTATCAGCTGTCTTAGTGGAGACTAAAATGAAGGTCTTGTTTTATCTTGATGAAGTGGGATTCCTCTTCCATTGCCTTCCTTCAAAACTGCTTCTTCAAGCCAGTCATGGCTTCCTCGTATGTCAGAGGGTCATCTTCTTGGATGTATTCAGTGGCTACTTTGGCGCTTTGGTCGAGAACCTGAGCGCTTTGGCTTCTCGTCATCAGGCGCGATGCTTGCTGCTCGGCAGGCTTTGTAAGCCCTTCCCGCTTGGGGGCTTCCCTCTTGGGGGCTTCTCTCATGGAGGTATTCCGCGGTTTTGGCTGCTCGGGAGGTTGCCGCTCAGGGTATTCTTCATCCTGGCGCATACTCTCTGACCGGCGCTCTGTGTGCACACTTGTATCGATATCGCTTCCGCTGCTTTGGGGGGCATCACTTCCGCTTCTTTGGCGGGTATCACTTCCGCTTCTTTTTATGGACTTCGCTATCGTGGCGGGCTTCAGTGCTTGTTTCACTGGATTCATGTTGTTCTTCGATGTACTCGACGTGTGTCGGTTCTTCTTCCAGTAGCCCGAATGGGTCTTTGGTATATTTTTTCTTGTTTGGTGCCATTTGGACAGGATGTGTATGCATTTCTTTCTTTGTCAAAGATAGCATCAGACTATTTTACTACTTTGTGATTGTGAAAGTCGTAGACCTTCCAGAGCATGGTTGAATTGTGTACATAGCCGACCATCATGGCCGGTTTGGATCTAGCTCCCATCTTGGAGTGCATTCTTTGCTCCTTTGGTAGTCTCTTGTATATAAAACACTCGAAGCGGCGTAGGTAGTGTAGCGAGGCTTTCTGATCGATGGGTTTGCCGTTTTCGTTCTTTTCTGGTTTGCCATACCCATTTAGAACTTGGTAGGGAGTTTTGCTAGTTAGGGCGGCATTAGGAGTCTTCTAATCGTGATTGCTAGCCATGTTGACTGCTTCCTCCCAAAACCGATGTTTGAGATTCGATCATTCATTTGGAGACACGGCTTTTGTGCTGAGTGTAGGGCGTCGATCGCTTGAAGCCAATACCTTGAGTTTTGAGGATGCCTTGAAAGAGGTTGTAACTGGATTCTCCTTGTCCATTGTCGCATCGGAATCATCTTATGTTGTAGCCAATAGTTTTTACCTTTGCGTTGAATGCTTGGAATGCTGCTGTGCAAGTCTGTGCCTGTTGATTGGGTACGAAATTGACAGTAGTCGATAGTGAGTAGTCATCGAAAAAGACAATCTAGCAGCAGGCACCTCCCTTCGTGGGGTGTTTGAATGGTCCGCAGAGGTCTGAGTGGACAAGCTTGCAGTTTTCTTGAATGGGATTCGGATGGTTTATTTGTTGATGTTCAGATAAGATGCCCATGTCGCTAGGCTTCGTGGAGACATGGTGTAGATACCTGAGGCGTTTATGCTTCATGGCTAATTCTGAGGATGATCAGGATCTCTGGATCTCCGGGCAGTCGTCTTGACTCTTGTCATAGATTGGAGATTCCATTCATGACTTGGCAACGATGGGAGCTTCTGCTGCCAGCACCAATTGTAGCCGTCGGTTATCATCGATTGAATATGCTAATTGCATCGCATGTAGCAATGTCTCTTTCGTCGACACCTAACACATAAGCTTCTTTAAGGTTATACTTACCATGTATGCCAGTGTGCTTCCGCCCTCCTGAGCCCTCGGGCAGTGCCCTGCAGACTAAGTGTTGGCATCCGAGGTCGTCTCTTGTCGTTGGTATACTCGGTGTACGACATCAAATTACACGTCGGTAGTGGTTGCTATATGGCCATGGTGCCATTGCCTCGGTAATCGTCATTCGGTTGAGTCTTAATAGCCGCAATTTGATACATGTTGTTTGGAACATTGCTTCAGTGACCTTCTGGTCAACTTCTCGGTAGCCGTTTCGATATTCCTCTTGGTAGGAGGCTTCCTTGTCGTCCATGTTATTTCGTTTTCCCCGGCGGCCAGGGGCTTTGCAACGGCCACGGGCTCCTTTCTGGATGTGGAGAGCCGTTCCGGAGGTCTTGATGGAATTGGTGTCTATGGCAGTGGTGCCCGTGGCGGCTGCCATGATCGCGCGTGGGGATTTGTTTCGTCGTAAGGAATTCAAGATATTATGAAGAGAGTCCTCGGAGCTTTGAGAGATCTTGATTATAGTGTTGAATTCTTCGGGTTGAGTAGTATATATTTTAGTCTTGATGACTTCGTCAGGAATGGCATATGGTGTGTTTTCCAGCTGCGATTCTGGAACTGCATTATAACCTGTGTGGGCCAGATTTGTTAGTGTATAGTGTCGAAATGAGTCTTGGAAGTATGCCATATAGTCTTGGGGTTTCGGATGCCTTTGATGCATGGCATTTTGGAAATCGGTGCACTGTGCGATTTCAGTTTGGCAGTTGCCAGCAGGTGTAGGTTCGCTGCCATTGAGTGTCGGCGGAGTTAGGAGAATCTTGAAGGTCATATTGATCATAGTGCTTGCATGTGATCATGACGACTGGGCCATATTTTGTCTGGTAGCATTCTTGGATTAGGTGCGGCTCTGCAGTAAGGTGCGGCTCTGTATTCGAGGTAATTGCTTTTCTCACAATGGATAGAGATTATTCAGAGGATAGTTTATAGTGACAGAGCCTGGCTAATAACCTGTTAGAATTGTAGATGATTTGGGCACTTTCAATCTATGCATTGATTCATGTACATGAAGTTACACCTTTGTACACATGTGCATGCACACATTCTTATAGCGTATGCTTCTGATTTATCTTCAGCTTGTATGCCTTATGCGATTCAGCTCCTCCTGATCTCGCATCGTGATTCTTCGATCTACTAACACGAGATTACGGTCATCTCCATTTTTATCACCGGTGTTACTGCAAATGTTAAAAATAGAGATGATTGTAATCTCATATTCATAGATTGGAGGATTACAATGAGATGAGATCTCAGTAGAAGCTGAATCGCATAAGACATATAAGCTGAAGTTAGATTATAAGGTATAAGAATGAGTGCGCAGATGCATATAAAGGAGTAGCATCATATACATGTATAAAGATGTAGATAGAAAGCACCTATGAATGATAAAAATCACCTGCAGTTCTAACAGGTTATGAGCCCAGCTCTGTCGCTATAAACTATGCTCTTCATTTTCTCCATCCCTCGTCAGAACAGAAATTACCTCAAACACAGAGCCGCACCTGACTGCAGAGGCGTACCTAATTCAAGAACCTCACGAACCCACCTCAACAGATGCCCAAGACCGACTCCAATGCCACCGGATCCTTACTGACCAACTCAGAACGCTACCAGACAAAATGTGGCCCAGTCTTCATGCTCATACGCAAGAACTATGACAAACTGACAAAGACCTTCGAGATTCGCCTCAACTCAGCCGACGCCTGGGATATTGTCAACGGCACCGATGCAGCACCCGCTGGCAACACCCAAAATGCAATCGCAGCGCGCACGGACTTCCGAAAACAATGCCATACATCAAAGGCATCTGAAACTCCAAGACCATATGGGATACTCTCAAGACTCATTTCGAGACTATACGCTCACAAATCTAGAGCACTGAAGTTATGACAAAAGTTCCAATACGACCGACCAATCGCAGGCGAACCCATAGACCGATACTTCTCTCGCCTGCTGGAAGACACGCCAAATGCCATTCCGGACGAAGTCTTTAAGACTAATATATATACCACTCCACCGGACGAATTCAACACTACAATCGAGATCGCTCAAAGCTCCAAGGATTCTGTTTATGATATCTTAGATTCCTTCTGACGAAACGAGTCCACAAGCGCAATCAAGACTGCCACTGTGGCCACCACCGCCACAGACACAAACTGCGTTACAACCTTCGGAACGGCGCTCCACAGCCAGAATGGGGAAAACAATTCCACAATGACGGCAGCCGAGGCAGAAGGTATTGCACCAACTGTTAAATGAACAACTATTCGACGAAGGACTGCCATAAGTGCAAACCAAATGACAACGATGACAAGGAAGCCTCTTAGTGAGAGAAAAAATCGACACAGCTACCAAGAAGTTGACCGGAACGTCACCGAAGCTATGTTCGAAATGTCATTTATCAAATAGCGACTATTCAGACTTTACCGAATGACAATTACTGACTATCATACACTGAGTATATCGACGGCAATAGATGACCTCAGATGTCATCACTAGGCATGCAGAGAACTGCACGAGGGCTCGAGAGAGCGGAAGCGCACTTGCATACATGGAAAGTATAACCTTAAATAAGCTTATGTGTTAGGTGTTGACGAACGAGACATTACTACATGCGATGCAATTTGCATATACAATAAATGATAACCGATGGCTATGAACGATGTTGGCAGCAGATGCTCCCATCGATGCCGAGTCATGAGTGGAAGCTCTAATCAATGACAAGAGTCAAGGCGACTGCCTGCGGAACAAGAGATCCTTATCAACCTCAGAACTAGCCATGAGGCATAAACACCTCGGATATCTACACCACGTCTCCACAAAGCCTGGCGACGTCTGCATCTTATCAACATATCAACAGATGAATAATTGCAATCCCATTCAAGAAAACTTCGAACTTGTCCACTCAGATCTCTGCGGACCATTCAAACACCCCACTAACGGAGGTGCCCGCTACTATATCCTCTTCTTCAATGACTTCTGACGATCGACTACTGTCTATTTCGTACCCAATAAGAAGGTGCTGAGTTACACAGCAGCATTCCAAGCATTCAACGCAACGGTAAAAACTCTTGGCTACAAAATAAGACGATTCTGGTGTGACAATGGACGAGGAGAATACAGTTACAACCTCTTTCAAGGCATTCTCAAAACTCCAGGTATTAGCTACGAGCCATTGCCGCCCTACACTCAGCACAAGAGCGGTGTCACCAAATGAATGATCAAATTTCAAATACCGGTTTTGGGGGGAAGCAGCCAACACGGCTAGCAATCTCTATTAGAAAACTCCTAATGCTGCCCTAAATAGCAAAACTCCCTACGATGTGATAAATGGGTATGGCCAACCAGAAAAGGACGAAAAAAGCAAACCCATCGATTACAAAGCCTCACTACACCACCTATGCCACTTCGGGCGATATATATACAAGAGAATACCAATTGAGCAAAGAATAGACTCCAAGATGGGAACTAGATCCAAACCGGCCATGATGGTCGGCTATGTCCACAATTCGACAACACTCTGGAAGGTCTACGACTTTCACAATCCGAATGTTGTACAATGGTCTGATGCCATCAATGACGAAGAAAGAAATGGGTACACGTCCTGTCCAAATCGCACCAAGTGAGAAAGAAGTCACCGATTACCCATTCGGGCTACCGGAAGAAGAACCGACACAAGTCGAGTTCATTGAAGAAGAAAATGAATCCAGTGAAACAAGCACTGAAGTCTGCCACGATAGCGAAGCCCATAAAAAGAAGCGGAAGTAATACCTGCCAAAGACGCAGAAGTGATGCCCGCCACAGCAGCGGAAGTGATACCTGCCAAAGAAGCGGAAGTGATACCCGCCAAAGAAGCGGAGGTGACGCCCGCCAAAGATGCGGAAGTGATACCCGTCAAAGAAGCGGAGGTGATGCCCGCCATAGAAGCAAAAGTGATACCCGCCAAAGAAGCGGAAGAGATGCCCGCCAAAGCAGCGGAAGCGATATCGATGCAAGTGTGCACACAGAGTACCGGTTAGAGAGTATGCGCCAGGAAGAAGAAGAATACCCTGAGCAGGAACCTCCCGAGCAGCCAAAACTGCGAAATACCTCCTTGAGAGATACCCCCAGGAGGGAAGGACTTACAAAGCCTACCAAGCAGCGAGCATTGCGCCGGATAACGAGAAGCCAATGAGCTCAGGTTCTCGACGAAAGCGCCAAAATTGCGGCTCAAAACATCCAAGAAGATGACCCTCTGACATACGAGGCAGCCATGGCTGGCTTGAAGAAGCAGTCTTGAAGGAAGGCAATGGAAGAAGAATACACTTCAATCAAGATAAACAAGACCTTCATTTTAGTCCCTGCGAAGAAAGCCGATAAGCTAAATTCAATAGGGTGCAAATGAGATTATAAGACCAAGCGGAACAATGACAACTCTGAATGCTGTAAAGCACACTTAGTGATCAAAGGATACAAGAAAGTCAAGGGAATAGACTTTGAGCAAATGTATGCCCCAGTTGGGAAGCTTACCACACTCAGATACCTACTCAGCCTGGCTGCCAAACGTAATTGGAAAATCCACCACTTGGATATAGTCACAGCCTTCCTTAATCCAAAGATCGATAGCAACTCCACATGGAACTACCGAAAGCATTGAATGGCAAAACCCAGCCGGGCCTACCAATGCGTGTGTTAGACCAAATACGGTACTCTATGGCCTCAAACAAGTCCCGAGGCTATGGCATGAAGATCCGCCACGACGTCCTCCTCCTCCTATATGTCGATGACATCCTCGTCTTCCATACGAATGACAGCGCTGGCGAAGAAATTAAGAAAGCTCTAGAAGACACGTACAAAATGAGCGATCTCGGCCCCGCAACAAAGTTCTTAGACCTAGAGGTCGACCGCGACGAAGACGGCATTTCCTGTTCGCGCAAGTTGACTAACGTCACTGCTCTGGGTTTAGCCCACAGGCTCTCGACGCCATTTGGAGGTATGGCCGGAGCCTTCTCGGGCATCGAGCCGAGAGCACCGGTCATCCACCCGGACTTGAGCACGACATCCGGCACCGGATGTTCGGCTCCGCATATGACTTAACTGCGGGCCGGCTCCGGGTATGGCGCGTTCCGGGCATGATGCCCATTCCCTTATATAGATCTTTCTCTTTCTCTCTCTTTGTACTTTAGACAATTCAGCACATTCGTTCTTTCCCTCTGATTTGCTCTCAACATTTCCCTGAGCCAGCAATCCTACATCGAAACGATATTAAAACGCTTCGACATGCACGAGGCGAATGGCATATCCACACCCATGGATCCAAACGTTGAACTTGACGAGTGCGAAGAGGACGAATAGCGCTACGCCGACACCAGTCTCTACCAATCGATCGTCGGATCTTTGATGTACGCCGCCCTCGAAACTTGCCCAGACCTAGCACAGACCGTCGCCGCCCTCAGTAGATATAGCGCCGAGCCCCGAGCAAGGCATATGGCCACAGCCAAACGAGCACTCCGATATCTGAAGAAAACCGCAAATGGACAAGACAGCCAAGACCAAAAAGTGCAAGGAGGATACGTATTCATGACCAATGGCCCAATCTCCTGGCAATCAACCAAGAAAACAAGAGATCGTGACACTGTCTACCATGGAGGCCGAATGTGGCACGCTCCGAAGCCGCCCGCGAAGCCCAATGGCTCATCCAGCTTCAAAAAAATGTCACCGGATCAAAGCCCGAAAGCTTCACAACCATATATTCCGACAGCACAGGAGCCCTCAAGAATATTGCCAACAAGGTATCGAAAGCACGAACGAAGCACATCAATATACGGTACAAGAACTCCTTCGACCTCCAAGAACGAGGGATCCTAGGCTTCACACATGTCAGAAGTGAGAACAACCTCGCCGACATCATGACAAAGCCACTGCCAACTACCGCTCACAACTCTCCCTTGGCATGAACCTACAAAGCGAAGGTCCACACCAGCGTGACCACACTCGAGATTAAGCTGATTGATCTTGCTGCACGAAGTACAGCAAGAGGTGGAAGTGTTAAAAATAGAGATGACCGTAATCTCGTATTAATAGATTGGAGGATCACGATGAGATGAGATCTCAGTAGGAGGTGAATCACATAGGACATATAAGCTGAAGTTAGATCATGTTCTAGTCCAGTCGCGGAGGATGTCCCTCCGCTGAGAGACCGGTCCAGTCACGGAGTCCCACACTCAGTGACTGGACTGGTTCATTCGCGGAGTGTACCCCTGCACCCCACCTCCGTGAATGCTCTGCACGCATACATGCCCACACATGTATGCACACACAGCTGGCGATATGCAGCTGAATTTAATCAACGTAATTGCATTCAGCCCAGCAGAATTACGTGCATTCAGCCCAGCACAACTACGTACATTCAGCCCAGTGCAACTATATACCTTCAGCCCAGCGCAAGTGAGGATTGTATGCCTAGCTCAATATATTTGCGATGATGCTCATGATCTAAATACACTCTGTTTGTTTGTATATAAGTCGCTGATTCTGCCATCGGAGCTTTCTACATCTACATTCTTTATTAGTATCTTCCAAATGTTGAAACTCACATTACCTTTACCAATTAACAATAACCACTACGTCCTCTATCTTCATAATCATGGCTTCATTTTACCCTACATCAACTGCCCAAGAACCCTTCAGCACTGAAGCTCGTGATGCTTTCTTGCAGTATATCAATTCCTCCGGGCATAAGAATCGATATCCCTTGGATCAATGCTGGACTGGTGGAATCATTGGGATCAATTCAAGCAACTCCAAATTAAGGTTAGTAAACTGTTGCATATCAGAATCAAGCTTGTGAATCCTTCTGAGACTCAATAAAACATAACTCTATGCAGACAATCCACAGCACCCAGCGGAGACGATTCAGCAGCATCGCGTTCGATATACAGCCTTGCATGAATATCAAGTTATTAGTGGTCAACTCTACCGTCAGCCAGAAGAAAAGCACCAGACTCCGCGCTTCTGTCCTCGCAAAAACGGAGTTTTTGACTTATTTGTCAAAGAACATGCTAGTGAACTTATGTATGCTGGGTGAGACAAAGCATGGGCTGAAATCGATCACAAGTACTATGGTATTACCAAAAAAGAGGCCACATTTTTACTCAATCACTGCACAACATATGCAAAAACACGATATGCGAAAATAGCTGCTCCACTCGAGGCTATAGTTGTCAAGGAACTCTGGGAACGACTTCAAATTGATCTGATTAATGGTGACTGGCACTTCCGGAGGCTATGCTCTCAATGAATTGGCAGGTTCACTCAACAACAGTACTTTCAATATTAAACGGAAGACAACACTGCCTAGTAGGCCCAGTTACAATGAAAAGCGACTTCGAGAAAATACACAAGGAGAGGCAACAGCACCAACATACTGCACTTCTGTTGATGATGTCAACAAGAGCGCAGAGGAAAACCACAAAAGTGATTTGAGAGAACTGGATATGAGGAAGGAGAGGGTCTCGAGGAGTACAAGGTTGTGGACGAGGAGGAGCAGGAAGAGGACGATGAAGAGGAAGAGGGCAACGAGGAAGAAGAGCTAGTTTGAAGTCAGGCTATGGAGCACAGTGTAATTGTAGTTGCCGAACGACATTGAGTGTAATTAGCACTTTGTATGTATGCTCCGCGAATGAACCAGTCCAGTCACTGAGGGTGAGTCTCCGTGACTTGACTGGTCTTTCCGCGGAGGGACATCCTCCGTGACTGGACTAGAACAGATCATAAGGCATGAGAATGAGTGCGCGCATGCGTACAAAGGAGTAGCTTCATGTACATGTATAAAGGCGTAGATAGAAAGCGCCTATGAAAGATAACAATCACCTACAATTCTAACAGTAAAGACTAGAATGAAGTCACAGGTTCTAGGAGCTTCCAAGTCGCCGAGTAGACTCATACATGATTAGTCACTCGCCACTCGCCACTCGCCACTATTGCATGTATACATAGATGATCAGCCTCCGTAGGGCCTGCTACGGATATGCTTAGATGGTCAGCCTTTGTAAGGCTTATGGATACGGGCTGACGATACGGTCTGACAAGGCTCAGCCGTATCTATAGATAGATGGAGCGTACGCACCTGCTCTATGGAAGTACTGTATATATATATGGCCTTTTGGCCTCGTAGATAAGTCAATCAAGCATCTATTCGTACACATAAAGTACCAGCCACTACCTCGGCATTCACTGTCACCAGACCTCGGATTCTCCAGGCTCTCTCTCTAGTATATATAAAGACATAGATTCTCCCTGTAGATAGATCAATAGACTTCATCCGCACCATAGAATTTAACAACAGGGCCGGCCAGGCTTCTCTCCTGAAAAGCCCGTGCTAAGGGCGGCCGGTGACGGTGGATGGCGGCCGATGACGGTATTTTTGTGTTGACTACATATTTAGCCCGAAAGGCCTAGGAGTTTCTAGAAGGCCAGCGAAGCTGCTGGAATGCACTGGAGAGTGATTGCTAATGATTGCTAAGTCGCCGAGTAGACTCATACATGATGAGTCACTCGCCACCTGCATAGCCACTGGTGTTGAAATACTGATTGCTAGAACAGCTTAATTGTTTTATCTAAGAGGCCATAAGGCCATATATATACGAAGGAAAAGCATACCTAACCCAGAGACCCGAGTGCTATCTCATGTAGAGTTGTAGAGCTAGGCTTCGTTGAGCCCACATCCGGAACTAGGCACTCGGTCAAAATAACTCCACCACTGATACCAGATCTCTATACTTAGCGCCTCCGGCAATCACAGGAACTCCTTCAGCTGAACTTCTGTCAACAGTATGAAGACTGAGATCTATTTATGCAACACTCCCCCTTCTTGCGACGCTCCGTGGCAATGATTCCACCAGTCCAGCAATGGACCAGTCCGGACCGGGTCCGTCCAAGTCCAGTCCAATCCAGTCCGAGTAATTTTGGGACTGGGATCGGACCAATCCCCAATTCTTCTGGACCTGGACTGAACTGGCCTGGACTGATTTTGACCAGTCCACTCGGGCCGAATCGGCCCGAATACATTGGGAGTTACTAATATACTGAGTCACCGAATAGACTCCTCAAAACGATTGCTCACTTGCCATCCGCCACTCACTACGCACCATTCACCACACCACCGTGATATACTGAGTTGCCGAATATGTTCTGCTTCTAGATTTTAATAACATTCTACAATCCAGCAGCTATTTTCAACGAAGCCGCTTCTTTTGCTCACTGTTTTGATCAATCTTTATCACTAGGTCATCTCATTAACTGCCGGATCTCAGTGGCAAAGAAGACTTTCTGTCAGCGGAGGCTGAGTCTGAGTTCTCGCCAGGAGCTGGTTCTTTTGACTTGAATTCTCAGGCAGTCTCCATCAGCCCAACATCTACCAATCCTCTGCCTCTGTCTCCCTCAAATGCCTTGAATTCATTGATTGCATCCACGTCCTCACCTGCTCCATACAGAAACAACCGCTTGACCTCCAATTCATGCACATGATACTATTTCTGGGTCTGGTGCAAACCAGTACTGGCAGTGCTGCTATTGTAAGTTTATCTCAATCAGAAAACTACCAGCGGTACTTATTTTTAAACAGGTTCGATGAAGTATATGAGTGGAGGTACAACGAAGCCAGCCCACCATTTAAAAACATACCATTCCAGTACCCTTAGTGTTCCATCTTAGCCAATTGTCTCCAGTTTGATAATGTGGCGAAGTTTGATAAGCAGCAATTCAGCCAAAAGGTAGATGATGAAATGCTTCTGCTCTGGATCATCTATGCGAATATTCCCTTCTGTGTAACCTCTGAATTTTGCTTTTGTGGGGTTGCCTTGTTTGGTCTGGTCCAGACCAAGCCCGTCCAGTCCCAGACTGCCAGTCTGGGGCCCGGTCCAGTCCGACCTTCCGGTGGGACCGGACCGGACTGAGCCCTACCCCAGACCGGGTCCGTCCGGACTGGTGGAATCATTGCCTGAAGTTGTCAACACCATAGCCACGAAACATCGTGAGATTCTGAAGCATCGTGAGATTCTGTTAGAGTTCCTGCACCTGCAAATAAGGTTTACACCAATAAATCGACTGATGTCATGGTTTCGGACACAATCGCTCCGCTGGTCTAAAAGCTTCCTGCGTGCTACATCGTGTTGTCAATAGACTTTTGACCAAAGTTCAACTCCATGATCGTGGTGATGGTGATGGTGACGGTAACCAATGGTGAGGGTGATGATGATGGCACTCTAAGTTGAGCCAACTCTGTTTGCTAAGTCTGTTCGCTTGTACTGTATTAACTGACCAGTGCTTCGTAGCTTCATCTGCTAAGTTAGCCCAGAGCTTCGTCCGCTTGCCCAGCGCTTCATGCGCTAGCCCAGAGCTTCATCCGTTAACCCAGAGCTTCATCCGCTAGCCCAGAGCTTCTTTCAATCGCCCAGAGCTTCTTTCGCTTGCCCAGAGTTTCGTCCCCTAGCCCTGAGCTTCGTCCGCTAGCCCTGAGCTTCATCCGCAAGCGCTGAACTTCGTCCGCTAGCTCAGAGCTTCGTCTGCTAGCCCAGAGCTACGTCCGCTGGCCAGAGCTTTGTCTACTGGGCTGCATAGATCCATAGTACTTCATAGTGTCCTTGCGCATATCACCAGATTGAGCCATTGTCCATGTCCGTGTATTTGCCATTTCCACTTGTGCCTGCGCTCCATAGCTACCAAGTGCACTTGACATCATAATACCAATGTTCATACGCAGTCAATAGGGCTCATAGTGTT
The DNA here is from genome assembly GCA_015178995.1 of Trichophaea hybrida. Classification (NCBI taxonomy): domain Eukaryota; kingdom Fungi; phylum Ascomycota; class Pezizomycetes; order Pezizales; family Pyronemataceae; genus Trichophaea; species Trichophaea hybrida. The sequence continues at coordinate 13,450 of WHVE01000222.1, forward strand.
ACTTTAGATGCTAGATTGACTTATCTACGAGGCCAAAAGACCATAGTTATATATATACAGTACTCCCGAGATCAGGTTCGTACACTCCATCTATCTATAGATACGGCTGAGCTGCGCTACGCGTAAGGTCATTTTTGCCAGTGTAGATCCATAGAACTTCATAGTGTCCCCGCTCAGATCACCAGATTGAGCCGTTGCCAATGCCCGCGTATTTGCCATTTCCCCAGGTGCCCATGCTCTATAGCCACCATGTGCAATTACCAATGTTCACACACATTCCATAGGAGCTCATAGTGCCTACGCGCAAAATTTCCTATGGAATGCTGTCCGAAAAACCTGTTGCTATGAGCTGCGCTACGCGTAAGGTCATTTTTGCCGGTGGATACAGCACTTGTCAAAATCAAAATCAAAACCAAAACCATCCCCTCGACACCATGGGCTAAAAATCACGAAACCTTTTGGAAACCTTCAGACAATAGAGTGGCTTGCTACTTAGACTTTCCCAGGATGGGATCATTCATCAGCATATATGGCTTGACTTTGTTGGTATGCCATCCCGTGAGAACGTCGTGAGGGAAGGGTACTTGGAGATCGAGCTTCTTTCGGCTCGAAACGGCGATGAGGATGGCTGGTCCAAACCAGCGGGGCTCGAACAGGTTACCGCACTTTCCAGCAATCTTGGAATTCTAATAATGGACCCAGTCTCCCATGGAATAGACATGTTGGCAGATTCCGGAATCGTATGTTTCAACTCGCTGCTTCCAGACTGTAAGTTGACGGTCAACTGCTTCAGACCTATAAGTATGTAGGCACCCAAGGCGTTATTTCAGAAGCAAATCCATATACCTAGGAGCCAAAGAAACAGGCACAGATGCGGGCTGGATAAGGTTCTGACTGGTTGAATGCAGCTGATACCCCAATCGAATCTCGGCGTGGGTCTTTCCCATCGACTACAGGAAACGTGTATTGAACGCGAACTGAAATGCTGGGTGATGCTTCGCTCAGGAAGAACCGTGCTCTGATGGAATCTTGCTGAAACTAGCCTTGCAAGAACAAATGGTACGCTCAGCTTTTCCTTGACCTTTGGCGACCTCAGGCGTTCCGAATACCCAACAGATTCCTTTCTTGCGAGACCTGGTCTCGACATCATGAAAGTCCAAATGGGAACCATTGTCAGTGTTCGCAACCGTCCCGTCCGTCCGGGATTGGTCAGGACGGGGACGGACGGCCAGAATCCGTCCGTCCGAGAGCAGGACGGAGACGGCGCCGTCTTTTTGAGGCTGGACGGAGACGGACGGAAATGACGGCCGTCGACGGAGAAGTCTTAGCGCACATAACAAAAATTATACGAAAATAATTTCAATTACTATTCTGACCGTGATGCAAGATCTGTGAGCATCTGCTCCATCCATACCATTTCTGACTCTGTTTCTCCAAAGATTACACCCTTGGCACCCAGGATTTCATTCATTCCGAAGCCTGTAGAACATTATCGGGCTTGATTGGGTTTAGTCTAAAGATATACAGTAACCGCCCGATGACGGTGGATGACGGCCGACATCCGTCCGTCTTGAGTAAGGACGGAGACGGACGGCCTTGGCGCCGTCCCGTCCGTCCTGGAGAAATCTCGGGCGGACGGCCGGGGACGGCCGTCGGACGGGACGGTTGAGAACACTGACCATTGTCCGAATGGATAATGTATGACGGCCCATAACGAGATATGAAGGACTCCAAACACTTAATAGTTGCTTTTCCAGTTACGACGGTGACGGGGAGAATTTCCAACCAACCGGTAAAGTCACTGACGCAGTAAAGACAGTATGAAAGTCCACTGGAAGTCAGCTTATATGGTCCGGAATAGTCGACAGTAATGATTTCGAATGGCTGCAGGCACACAATCGAATGAAGTGGCTGGGTACGCTACTCAGAACTGACCCAGAATTTCTGGCAAGTATCGCAAGTCATAACAAAATCGAAAGTATCCTTAGGAATAGTAGGCCAATAGAAAGTATCGTAAATATGGCCAGACCTCCCAACGGTGGAAACCAGTTGGGTTTCCGAGGGAAAACTGCACTGCACCAACTACTTGACTGATCAAACTGCACTGCATGCTAAACCAGTGCAATGAACTGGTTGACAACTGGTTCAACTGTATATATTCAGTTCAACTATCTAACTGGTTCGAACCAGTGTACAGTATGTACAACCATGAATTTTCCTTCGCCAGCTCTAACCCTTGCCCACTGTGGCGATTTGAAAGATGTGTGGAGGGAGATATCCCCAGTGACATCCGTCTCGTCACCCTTCAAAAGCCTTTCAGAGGAATCTCTCAAACAAGACATTTTGGCTTGAGGAGTATAGGAAGAGGATGGGAGTGTCAAGGTTATCCGGCAGAGAAAAAAAGAGGAATATACTAAGTTAGTGGATTTGCAGATTATCTAGAACATAGGTAATAGGTAGCATAACCATCAAGATCATTCGTAATGGGTGGTAAAGAACCATCAAGAAGTGGAATGGGTACTGGGTCGCAAACTAGCTAACCAGTAGTGAACCAGTGGATTTTGAACTTACAAACTGCACTGCACTGCACTGCAAGCCTCCACCCACTGCACTGCACTGCCAAGAACTAACTACATACCGCACTGGTTAACTCATTACAAGCAGTGCACTGGTTCAACCGTTGGGAGGTCTGAATATGGCGATAAGTGATCTCTCCCGCATAATGACCAATACACGGATCGTCATGAAAACTTTGTAGAATGAGAACGATTTCTGACTGATTAGGAACCGGAACCCAATTATCGAAACGATTGAAGTAAAATAGACCTTTGGATTTCTCGCTGTTCTTTTCCAGTTTGTAGGATAAAGCCATCGTGCGCTCACGCCTCTTTCCTCATTTAGACAAGTCGTTCAGGAAAGAGCCAGTTCTGAGAAACAGGATAAAAAAATTCCTCCAAGAATCTCAATTGATTTGTGAGAGCAGGCCCAAGGCGAGACTGGAAGGACCGTTAAGGGGGGAATCCTGAGGCATGTGAAGTTTGTCGACATTGCGTTTCCTTTTTGTCCTCCATTTTCATGACAAATTCTTTTTGAACTCTCTTGAAAGAGTCCACAAGAATGATAGAAATGCCAGAGACATGGAAAATCTCGTAATCATATTCCTGGAGGGCTAGAATCCAACCATTAATCTTGATATTGGCGGATGCTTTAGCAAAAGCTTGAGCGACCGGAAGGCAGTCGGAAAAGATGAAGATCGAGGAACCCAAAAGTAAGTGTCGATTTTGAGTAACAAACCAGTAGATGGCGTATGTTTCCCTCTCTGGCTGAGGCCATCTGGTCTGCGTATCGTTAATCACCTTGCTGAGGAAAACCACCGGCTTCACCTGTCTCATGTAAGCTTTAGCTTCTGTATAATCCATCCTTCTCTTGACTTCCTCCGCTCCATCTTTTCCATCGATTCCAACAAATTCAAAAATTCAACCGTTCTTAGGATCAAACTCCCACACAACATTGTCTACGAACTCTCCCAAAACAGCCGCCTCCCGCCTCGACTCCTCGGCTAACTCTTCTTGATTCTCTTGCTCTCTCTCCACTCCTTCGTTCTCTTCAACCAAACGCTTCTCCAACTGACCAAACGCACACGCTATACTCCATGGTGATGTGTCAAGCATCATGTCAATGGGCTCGAAGTCTCGGAAAGGCTGCAAGATGACATCCATCTTCAAGTCTGACACGAGCATTATCAATATTTGCTGATCCTCACCTGACCATTTTAACACGTAATCATCTCGAATCTTCATAAGCTTTATTCTTCCTTTTGGTAAGTGCTTCACTTCGGGAGGATCCACAAGGGTTTTCCATCCCCAGAGTTCATCGGAAAGAATCTTTGACTTTCCGGCAAGATTCGGAATATATCTGGACATGTACCTCAAGTAAGCTGGAATGTGCTGCACCTGCTCAGGGCCAGTAACAGTCTGCCGAAGAATACTCTGGAACTTTGATACCAATTTGGGAGATTTTGAGATTCCTTGACAAGATAACACATGGCCGAGCATGTTTTTCCTCTTGGCTAACAGCGGAGACTTAGCAGCATTTATGGACATGTTTGCTTTCTTGAAGGTAGGACAGAGGATCTGCTCAAAAGTATTGAGTTGTGCGTCCACAGCTTCCGGGTCGGTCATGGAAAGGCCAGTAACTTTAGAGATCTGCTTTCTGTCGCCTTGTTCGACATTGCCGATGTAAACTTGCAATCTCATGCTTATCCATTGATCGAACAATTTGTGCATCAGGTGTGAATAAGTTCCAGGTCCGCCCTGCACTTCGAAAGGCATGAAGAGCCAATAGAAAACTCCCCATCCAGGCAATACGAAGGCAGTCAATTATGTGTTTTCACCATTAGGGATAGTGAACAACCCGGAGAAGCCTTCAACAGATGAGAAGCGTATATGTCCACTAAGGTTCCTAAGGCACTCATCCAAATTTGGAATCTCCCACACGACTTGATGACATTAAGAATTGAGATAGAAGAACCCACAGCAAAAACGGTAAGCCTCACTATGCTTTAAGGCAAACATGTCGTGGGTAGTTTGCTTAGCATGATCGAGACCAGCAACTATGGGAGGTTCGCACTCCAAAAGCTCTGTTACGTATCTTTTAACAAAGGCGAATTCCTTGGGCGAAAACATCCATCGAACATTTGATTGCCTCCAAACTGCATTTGGCAAAGGCTTCAAATCGTGCTTCATCAAATCCAGGGAACAGTGGCGCATCTCCTTCAAAGTTGTTGCAACCCATGGTCTATACACGGCGAGTATTCTCTTAAGGCGGAGTAGTTGAGCTTGAGAAACCCCTTGAAGGCACACCCACCAGGCTACTCCAAAAGCTGAAGATAGACGATAACTGCGTAAACTTCACGGAATGACGAAAGATAAGTAGGTCAACCGTCAACAGGGACTCGCCGACGCCGTCTAGCTTCCTGAGCGCGGTCCGACCACTGGCGAGACTCGGATGCCGGAAGGGACTTGAGGATGCCACTGGCACACTCTACGTCGACTGAAGTGATTCCTGTTGAATTGTAGCTTTCGGAACCGAATGCAACGATGTACGCCGCAGTGTTATAAAGAAGGCGATCCTACAGACGATCTCCGGAAAGCAGATTGAATAGGCGGAGGACGATCAGAGACTGATAGTAAGGTTGAGATAGAGGAAGACGGTGCAATTCCCTGCTGTGGTCACCAGTGATACGAGGCCCAAAAGAAAAGCCTAAGAAGAGCAGGAACGCAATCCGTGACTATCTGGACAAGAACGAATGGTAAGACGAAAAGGAAAGATGATTATGGTATTTTATTGATCGTGATGATGATGATGATGATGGTGGTTGGGAGAGAAGGTCTCCCGAACTAGACTATGCTAAGAGTTGGGTCAGGGCTCCGCTTCCACAACCCACTAGCCTTCTTTGGCTCTGCAACACAATCTGTGGTCTATATACAGCCTGCCATACAGTCTAGAACTCTCGTGATTATGCACCATTGCATATCCTGGTACGTGTCAGGTTCTCATACAAGATCTCATACACAACCTGATGCATATATGCAACATGTTCTGTTACTGTAGGAACTAGAATGAAGTCGCTGATTCTAGGGGTCTCCAAAGATTCGCCAAGTAGACTCATACGCGATTAGTCACTCGCCACCTACTGCTTCGCCACTGTTACTTTATATGGTAGAGTGACTTAATTGATTGTATCTACGAGGCCAAGAAGGCCATATATATACTTGTGAGTAGGTTCATCTACAGCTGAGTATCGTACCTCGGGCCTCGGCATGCGCATGCCCTACAGCCCTACGGCCCTACGGAGGCTGATCTTCTAAGTATACATGCAACACTTCCCCCTCTTCCTATAGTTCATAGGAAGACCTAGATGATATCCTCCGGTGCCTCATTAAAACCCTCCTCCTTATAGTGACTGCGGTAGGTAGGGAAAGAGTACAACCGTAGCCTGATAAGGGACGGCCATCCCAAAAGAAACAAAAGAAACCCATAGTATCCGTCCAGAAAAACAAAGTGAAAGAATCTTAAATTTTAACCTTAAATCAACCTCCTCCATTTCGAGTGTGTACTAAAATCGTGGATCCGTGAATTACCACAACCCCATCGCTTTGGTGAACTTTTGGTGCTTATCTCTTGCTAGTGCTTTAGTGAAGATGTCGGCAGTGTTTTCATTGGTTGAGATCCAGGAGTAATTGATAATACCGCATTCATGGAGATGTCGGCTGTTGTGGTAGCAAACATCGGTATGCTTGGTTCTAGCCTTTATAATGCCTTCAGTGATATGTGCTAGAGCTCCTTGAGAATCGCAATAGATCGGTAGAGGTTCGAGATTTTTGCCGAGGTCTTTGTGTAGTTGAAGTAGCCAACGAGCCTCTCTGGAGGCTTCCGAGCAGGCTATGTACTCGGCTTCGAGGGTTGAGGTTGCGACTAAATCCTGTTTTCGCGATTGCCATGAGATTGGACCGTTGGAGATAAAGATATGCCCGCCTTGTGATTTTCGATCGGCACTATCGGAAGCCCATTCGGAGTCGGTGTATCCGATGAGCGAATTCTGGCCGGTATAGTGGAGTCGGTAGTTCTTGGTGGCTTTGAGATATCGTAAAACTCGTTTGGCAGCCGTCAGATGAGTTGTATAAGGCTTGGAGTTGTATCGACTGAGTGCTGCCACTGCAAATGATATGTCGGGCCTGGTGGCTAGAGCGATGTACATTAGAGAGCCGACGATTGCTTGGTATTCCCTGGGATTGACTTCCCCCTCGTCTGGCTCAGCGAGGTCTAATTTGACTTTGTCGTCGAGTGGAGTTAAGGCATTGTAGGCGTTTTCCATGTGAAATCGTTTGAGAATTGAATCAATGAAGATCTTTTGGCAGAGGCTAATCGAGCCGTTTTCTTGATGGATTTCGATGCCGAGGAATTGGCGAGCCGGCCCGAGGTTAGTGATCTTGTAGACTTCTGCGAGCTTCGCCTTGATTATTTCGGCATCTTTTGCTGCAGTCGGTGCGTAGGCCAATAGCATGTCGTCAACATAAAGGAGCAGGAGAATATCACCGACATTGCGTATGTAAAGGTTGGGATCAGTTTCCGATTGGATGAAGTCTAAAGAGAGTAGGAAAGCGTTTATATGTCGGTACCATAGTCGTGGTGCTTGTTTCAGACCATAGAGAGCCTTGTTTAGACGTACGATCCTTCCTGCGAAAGGCCATCCTTCTGGGAGTTCCATGTGGAGTGTGTCATCGTCGACTTCGGGATTTAGGAACGCGGTGACGACGTCAAGGTGGTCGATGATCCAGCCATCTCGTGCAGCAAGGCTTATAAGGAGTCTGAAAGTCGTTAATTTGCCAACGGGAGCATACGTTTCACCATAGTCTGTTTGTTCGTAGCCTTTGATTACTAGCCTGGCTTTGTAACGTGTCGACCCATCGGGGTTACGTTTCGTCTTGAAAACCCATTTCGAGCCAATTGGCTTGGTTGCAGTGGAATCGTTACGATTCAAATTATTGATTATTGTGAAGGTCTCATTTCGTTGAATTGAATTGGCTTCTTCGAGGATCGCTGCTTCCCATTCGTGCTTTAGTGGCCCTGTCATGGCCTCATCGTATGTTCGGGGGTCATCATTGACTGCAGTGGATGCTAGAGCACTGTGTATCAGTTCAGAGACATTGACTTGTGCATTTGCTCTTGTCGAGCTTCTAGTAACTCTATCAGTTGATATAATTGCTGGGGCTTTTGATTTCTTTGTAGCCGCGGCGGTTCGCCGCACAGAGTTTATCTGTCTTCGTATGCTTCTATTTGTGGTTATCTCGTCTCTAGATGGGGCTTGGTCATGAGAATCGAGAGAGAGTGTGTGTGTATGGGCATCCTCGTCAGGAGCCATATGTGTAAGGCCTGTGTTTTCCGCACCTGAAGCAGGTGGGCTTCGGTCTCCCTGCCCATCATGATTGTGCCCAGTTGTGTGTGATGGGAGCCGTCGTCAGCTCCAGCCGTATGATCGGGGGCGACTTTTCCACTTCTGGTGCGGCCGTGAGAAATGCTATCACCCGCTCTACTCTTTCGAGTGCGGCCGTGAGCCATTTCCTCATCCGTTCCACCAGGATCTAGTGTTTCAATGTGTGTTTCTTCTTGTGGTAGATCGAATATATCGATTTCGGTAGTTTCTTCCAGCCCGTGTTTTCTTTTTAGTGATTGTGGGCATGATATGTATGCATTCCTTTCTTCGTCGAAGATGACGTCTGATTGGGTTCTTGTTGTTTTAAACTCCGGATCCCAGATCCTCCAAGTAGTAGTACTGTCGTGTACATAACCGACCATCATGCAGCCGGGTTTAGATCGTGGGCCGAGCTTCTTGTCGATGCGCTGGCGCTCTGGTATTAATCGACTGACATGGCATCCGAAACGACGAAGATGATTTAGTGGGGCTTTATAATTTATTGGCTTTCGTGTGAGATCATGGGTGGTTTATCGTATTCCGGCTTTCCATAACTATTGAGCATTTCGTACGGAGTCTCATATGGAGCTTATAGCCGTCGCGGTCATCTCGTTTCGTGAGTCCTTCGTTTGGCATGCGTTGGTGCAAATATACGGCCGTGTTACCGCTTCCCCCCAGAATTCGTGTGGTGCTTGGGAGTCAAGGATCATAGCTCTAGCCTTCTCTGTGATTGTTCTGACCATTCTCTCCGCGACGCCGTTTTTATGGTGAGCATAAGGAGGGCAGAATTCTAAAGCGTACCTCGTGCCGCTAGAAGAATCCTGAAGAGCTTGTTATCGAATTCTCCTCGCCATTGTCGCATCGGAATCGTTTATCTTGTAGCCTTTGTTATGTGCGTCGACTTTGGCTTGGAAATGTTGATATGCGGCGGTGCAAGTTTCTTGCTTCTTATCCGGGAGTAAGTAGACGGTCGTCCAGCGTGTATAGTCATCAATGAAGAGAATATAGTGTAGGTGGCCAGCCTTCGTCGGAGTTCCGAATGGGCCGCATGTGTCGGAGTGTACTAGTTCGAATGGCTTGGTTGCTCGTCGAACCTTGGTGCGTATAAATTTTTGCTTATGTTTCGCCTGGGTGCAAACGTCGCATATTTGGGAGTTTAAGATCTCGGCGCCATCAATAAGGTTTTTCATTGCAGCAGGGTGCAGATGGGCCAATCGACGATGCCACAGGCGGGAGGTGATCAATGATTTGTTGGGAGTAGTTTCGGTAGGTTCAGTTGTGGGCTGGCTTCCGCCAGTTTCGGAGGTGAGAGCTTGAGCGTCGACATGAGATTGGAGAAAGTAGAGGTCTCCTACTTGTTTGGCAATAAGTGCAATTGAGTCCATAGATATGGAGCAGACGCCTCGTCGAAAGGTAGTGGTGTAGTTGGAGCGGTCAAGCTGGTTGATTGAGAGTAAAGATAAGCGAAACGTAGGTGTATAGAGTGCTTTCAAACGTAAAGTAGTCGATCTCTGCGATATGTCAATGAGACCATGGTGGGTAGCGATTACCGTTGTTTCATCTCCGAGTTTAATGGAGATTGGAGATGCCAGCCTTTTATAGGAAACGAACGAGTTACGATCGTTACACATGTGGTGAGAAGCACCTGAATCTACGATCCAGGTTGTGGAGGTAATTGTGGAGGATAAAGCATTTGCGGTGGAAAGGGCGACGTATGCGGTATGGCCGATGGTGGCTTGTTCGGTGTCGTCGGAGTCGGATAGTCAGAAAAGGTCTTCTCCAGCAGAGATGCCGTGCTGGGCCAGTGCTGCATTTGCTTCGGCCATTTTGTCATTACCGTCGGTGTTTCGTTTCATGACCTTATTTTGGGCGTCGCGGCCTCTTTGTCGGATTTGGCATTCGGCTCTAACATGGCCTTGTTTTCCGCAATGGAAGCATGACTTATCGTTGTCCTTCTTATTGAAACCGCCACTGCCGCTGTATGTGCCGCGCCGTTTGAGGATTCCACAATTCTCGGTGCTATGGTTATTCATTTTACAGTGCGTGCAGGAGTATTCGTTACTGTCTTTATCCTTAGTTTCTCCTCCTCGATTTCCGTAGCTTCTCCAGTTGCCACGGCCACGACCACGGCAGCGGCCTCGGCCTCGGCCTTGGTAGCCGCCTCGTTGGGTGTGAAGGGCCGATCTGGTGGTGGCGTCTCCGATTTCATTGGTGATGGCCGTAGTTCCTTCGTCCTCATTTAGAGCGTCCATGACTTCTTCGACTGTTGGAATAGGAGTTTGACGCTGTAAGATTTTGACCGTTATGGCATACTGTCCTGGCAAAGTGGTATATATGTGTGTGCGAAGTTCATCATCGGAGATGGCTTCGGTCGATCCGGCTAGCTGATGGCGGAAATCTCGGAGCTTATTGAAGTAATCTTGGAGTAGTTGATCCTTTTGAGGTCGAGTCGCGCGGAATTTGCGGAGAAGTGCAGTTCGACCGATGAGTGTTGTTGTATTATCAAGACGCTCTTGAAGAGTGTGCCACATCATTTGTGGGCTTCGCACGCCCTTGAGGTAGGTTCTAACGTCCAGAGAGCAGGAGAGTAGTATGGAGGTGGCGGCCTGGGCCTCTCGGGCCTTCCAATTGGTATAGTCGATATCGAGTGCCTGGGGTTCGGGTTCTTCTCCGGTGACGATGTTGTATGCTCTCATGGCCTCGAGAACGAGTACCATGGTCTCTACCCACGAATCGTAGTTAAGGTGAGTAAGCAGAGGGACGTTACCCCATTGGGTCTTGTTTGTAGTTCGGGAGTTTGGAAGTTGGGGTAGACATCGTGAGATTTCTTCGTGGTGGTGTTGAGTTCGAATTAGGTTGTTTATTTTGATGTTTTAGTGTCGTTGCTGGGGTGACTGGGTTTCAGTGGTGCAAACTGAGTTTGATGACGTGATTATAGTGCAGAGAGTAACTGTAAAGGGTATAGTGTAGGGATAAGAATAGATTTAGGTAGCGACCGCCGGGCTCATAACCTGTTACTTTATATGGTAGAGTGACTTAATTGATTGTATCTACGAGGCCAAGAAGGCCATATATATACTTGTGAGTAGGTTCATCTACAGCTGAGTATCGTACCTCGGGCCTCAGCATGCGCATGCCCGCATGCCCGCATGCCCTACAGCCCTACGGCCCTACGGAGGCTGATCTTCTAAGTATACATGCAACATTTGAATCCGAGTGACCATTTGTGGCTATTAACCAACTTCATAAGGGTAGGGTTGAGCCGTCGGATGACAAGCAATAATTGATATCGTGGAGGAGAAGTGGTGCGGGGTAGGTACTTTGCGACCTCCCTGATCAGGAGCTGTCTACATGTAGCACATACTACCGGCCTGAACCGATGCGTACTTAGTGAAAGGAAATGTCGAGATATTCTCTTAGCTAGAATGTAGTCATACAAATGACCAATTCCCTGAAATCAAATGGATCATCACTCGTCATATTGCGCTGGCCTGTTTCTCCTGTCCCAAAACTCTTCAGTGATGATAGACGGACGGTAATCGAACAACCAACTACCCTTGTCCTTTTCCCGCTGCACTTCCCTCTTCTGCTGGCGTTTCCTTCCCTCCTCCCTCCTCTTCCTCTCCCCCTCGCAATCCACCACAAAACCACATCCCTCACCCACCTGGTCACACACCAATCCCCCATCACCGCCATCCCTGCCCACCACCCATATCCGCCACCCTCCTACTCCTCTCCTTTGCATTCTCCATAAACCACCGCACCCCCCCGCCCCCCTCCTTCCAACCCCCCCTCAAAAGCGCATTACACAACTCCACACCCTCCTCCAGCCCCCTCCCTGCTCCCTGCCCCACAAACGTAGTCTGTGGATGTGCTGCGTCTCCAATCAACACCACGTTCTCCTCACGATTACAGATGCGCTCAAAGACGGTGTGAAACAGTCTCACCCTCCGAATCTTCTGGCTACCTGACATGACATCTCCGAATGTCCCCGCACGGTACGGTAGGTGCAAGAACGCTCGTCGCGAGGATTCAGCATCCCCGAGAGAAGCAGACGGCGGTGAGGATTCGTAGCAGATCCAGAAGAGTCGGTTGGACGGGAGAGAGTATGTCGCGTATGCCCCCGGAGAACTGTGGAGTGTGTAGAGATGCATTGTCCCGTGCTCTGTCAGGAGTTGGGGAGGCAGTTGCTTTGAGATCCCGTATAGTGCTGTCCAGCGTGTTGGTTTCGCCTGCCAGCTTTCGCGGGGAAAAGGAAGCGGGTGAGGAGGGTTGAAAATACCGGGGGAGGGGAAGGAAGCTGGGTGTACAGTAGACGTCGGACAGTGGAGTGAACCCCGTCTGCGCCGACTACAAGATCTCCATGAGCTTTTTTCTCCGTGTTCGAATTCTACCGAGACGCCGGTATCGCGCGGGTTCATAGCGACCAGCTTCCGGTCCCATTCTATGTGTCCACCGGCTTCTAATACCCGTGAAAGCAGAAGTGAGATTAGACCTGAACGCTCAACGGTGAGCAGACTCTCCGGGTCGGAGGGGAAGATGTTGTCTTCTGCGAGTAGGGTTTCGTTGTGCGAGGATATCATGCGGGTGTGGGTGAGTGGTCTAGCGCAACCGGTGGCGACGAGGTCGAGGGAGAGAGTGCGAAGGATGTGGATGGCGTTTGGGGAGAGGATGATGCAGAAGCCGCGGTCAGTGGAGTGGTGGGACGTTTTCTCGTAGATGGTGAGGGTGTAGTATTTGGATGCGTGCGTGAGGATCTGGAGGGCGAAGGCGAGGCCGGAGATGCCGCCGCCGATTATGAGGATGTGTTTTTTGGTGGGCATTGTGAGGTGGAGTGAGTTGCGGGTAGGGAGAAAAGGAGGGAAGAGGTGGGCGCTTTGGTCTGGGGGAAAATATTCTTGGTATTGTTCGTCCGATACCTTCTAGCGATTATATTAAGTTTTTACAATCTGCATCTGCGCTCGCAAACCAGAAGACGAAAACGTTGGGCACGAGAGCAACCTGCATCATCCCACATCTTACACAAACCGAAGTTTCTCCTTGATCTCCTTCATCTCCTTCTCCAACGCCTCCAACCGCTTCAGCAGCGCCTTCGCATCTTCCCCTTCCTGTTTCTCAACCTTCTCTTCCACCGGTCTAAGCCTTCTCACCACCGTCGCCGGATTCCCCGCAACAACCGAGTACTCGGGCACATCCTATCCTCATCAGCTTCATCTCCCCCCTGCACTCTCGAATATACCTTCGTAACCACGCTCGCCGCACCCCACCACACTCCCCCTCCCAATCTTTACCCCGGCAACACCGTCGCCCCTCCACCAATCCAACAATCCTCGCCAATCTCAATCTCCTTCCCCATCTCCGGCCCCTTTGTGCCATTCCTCACCTCATGATCCAGCGGATGCGATGCCGTAAAGATACTAACATTCGGTCCCACCAGTGTTCGTGAACCGATGGTAACGCGACACGTATCAAGGATGGTGCAGTTCCAATTTAGGTAGACGTTTTCGCCGAGGGTGATGTTGTAGCCGTAGTCGGCTTTGAAGGGGGGTTCTACCCATGCTGCGGCGGAGAGGGTGTCTTCGGGGGTGTCGGCGGGGAAAGGAGGGGTGCAGGTGATCCTGCGGTGGCGGTGTTAGATGTGCGGCGTGCGCTCGGGAGAGGGTAAGAACGTGTTCCAGAGGTTGATGCGGTCGAGGCGAGAGGGGTTGGAGGCGGTGTTGAAGGCGTGGCAGCGCTGGGAACACGTTTCCCGCTCCGAGACGAGGAGAGGCGTGAAGGCGTGGTAGAGCTCGCCGCGGAGCATCTTGGATTTCTCGGCGTCCATGGTGGTGGTGGAGGTGGAGGGGAGGGCTGAGTCGCTGCTCGGAGTCGTGAAACTGGTGTTTAACCCAAGTAGGTTAGTAGCCTGTCACGGAAAGTCAGCGGTGTGTCGAATACTCTGCATGAGTTATTGCTTGCGGATCTGGTAAGGATGTTACTGGCACAACAACTTCTGTCGAACATCTCTCTTCGGTGATATCAATCTGTAGAGTACATTCAACCGCTCATTTGTACCGTCTGCTCCGCACATTGTAGATCCTCCGCCCGTGTAAAGTGAGGGAGCCTGGCTGCGATATAGCCATCACCACAACTCCGATTCAGTGGTTCTTTGTCAGGTACATCTCCAGCTTCATTGCTTTCTGTGTCAACAGTTGGGTTAGCAGCTTCCTCAGTCGTAGTCCTGCCCTCGATTACCGCAACGCCGCAAACAAAGCCAGAAGAATTTATTCCTTGTGCAATCGGATCTTCTCCCTCCGCGCCGTTCGCCGCCGGATATCCACGGCGCCAGCAGACATGCATCACCGTTTACCGAATCAAGTCGGCTACTAATAAGGCGGGCAAGATGGTAGCCAAACCGAATTCAAACAGGAGTTCGAGCTCACGTTTCTCTAGGCCTACTCCTCTGGCTATGAGTTCTCATCGGAAGGTACCAAAGTGCCAAGGTTTTTCATGCAATATCAGTCTTTTTTTACAACGGCTCTCTCGTCCTCAGCCCCGGAACACACTCAAGACCCCCGAGGGTGTGATGGGAGTTGGACGCCTGCTTCATCAGCTCGCGGCAATTTACCGATAGCCTTCGGAACGCCTTTGAGCGCGTATTCAATCTGAGATTCTCTCTTTGTTGCATAGTAGCTCATTTGCTGGGTGCGCTGTCTTCGCTCGGTTATCCATTCTCCTCATCATGCATTACTACCACTTCATGAGATGAAGATCCAGGAGTGTTCCTGATGGCCGTATCGTCTAATTTCGTTGAAGAACAAGCAAACGAGGAGGCGCTTGCCGAGGAAGCGGAAACAGTAACGAAAGGTCTGTAACTTGGAAAGTTGCTGTGCTTTTGAATTTTCATTCAGTTTTCCGTCTAGGTATTAACTGAGGTTCAATGCGGAGTCTGTGGGTTCAATACCCCCGTTCAATGAAGGGACAGACGAGACCGAGTCGTACAATGCGGTCGTGTGGATGAACACGACGTTGCTCGCGAAGTAGAAGGTGCAATCTCCGCTTTCTGGGATGCCTTAGCCGAAAAGAATTCTCCTGTATGGCGGTGGAGTCAGGGAAACAGGAATAGTTGGTCATTGTAAGATGTACAATATGATGACGACGGGACGAATGTCGTCAGGTTGGAGGTGTCGGAGCAGGCGAGGGATGTGGTCACAGAGGGATTGAGGTCGCAGATGATTATGGGGGCAAGAAGTATTCGCATTTCCGGAGGTGGCTATGAAGGTTGCAACCGGATTCGAAGAGGAATGTGTAAAATCTTGCAAGGGCTAGTTTTCTTCCTAGAGTCTTCTGTTTGTCCATCCTGTTGATATCTTCCGAGATGTGGTGAAACCCTCGTTCAACCCTGATCATCGATCGCTGCAGTACAACTCGCTTTTCCAAAAACCTTCTCCTCGGTGTACTTTGAAGAGTGTGGATGTAGTTGTTGTTGGTACTCTTGCGGCTGTTGTTACAAATGCCGACGCCTCTGTTGGGTTGAGCATAAATGATGGTTGCTCCGTCTTGTCATTGCCCACCGGCTGCTAATGCACATGCTCTCCATTTCGTTCAAGGTCCTCGTTATCCCCATTCGGATTCCTGATGCTCACGCTGCCGCAAATTTTCGTTGCTCTTGTTATTCTCACTTCTCCTGCCATCCCATGTCTGATTGCTGCCATGGTGCTCGTTGACGTTTCTCTCGCATTTCCGGATCCAACTCCTCAGGAAAGGTTTAGTAGACACTTCGCAAGTTGCACCATCATGATCAGTGTTAGTTCCAACGGATGTTGCAAATGCCAGACCGGATCGTGAATCAATGCAAGAAATTATGCAACACCATACTCGAATTTTGCCTCCTCGCGGATCTTTGACATCTGGGGAATGACGGTATTGAGTAGTTTGTCGGTATCTCCATAGCAGCCGAGCCTGGTAACAGTACCCTCCGTTGCCGCGCAATGGTAGATCGCCCTAATCCCTAATGCTCCACAGAACGGATGAGCCAGGTGATCGACCCAGGCCTCCTATGTCGATGGGTAAACTAAATAGAGTTGCCATAAGCTGTTGTCTGCACTCACAGGGCCTGTCGTGTGGCGGTTGCTGGAGAAGCTGCGGAGAGTGGGACAAGCTGGGAGATGTACCGGAAGGCAGAAGGCGAGGCACGAGATTTCGCTACCGTGGGTGCTAGAGAACACACTCTTCATCTACCCTGAGTTGCTGACTGAGATTCTATTGGTGCTCAACGGGTTGGCAGGAGATATTGGAACGCGGGAGGGCTTCCTCACGTTGAAGTCCGAGGTGCTCCAAAACCAGAAGAAGAAAAACTCCGCGACCAAAAATCTCGGATGTGGATGGTGGTACTTGAGTGGGTGAGGATCAAAACATTGGTGTAAAACACCTTTTGCTTCGACGGTGAAGTGTAACTGCCATTTGAGGCGCTTACGAAGCCGAGTCCTAGAAAAATATGCCAACGAAGAAGAAGAAAGCGGCCCACCACTAACAAAAGGCAGAGTATGCCAGGAAAGAACGTGTTAGATCCCAAGAGCTCTCTATATCACGGTCACCGCCAACCAAGCAATCATTCTACACCTTCACCAGTACCCGCCATGTCGGATTCGCAAGCAATAACTCCAGTACTAATTGTCTTTTTATGCATTTCACAAACTAGATCGAGCCACACTAGGAGGGATACATGCTACTTAACGGGACTATGTATTCTTAGGAGGTGTTTATGGGATAAGAAGGGAGGTTGAGTATCATAACTTGTCGCGCGAATGCTGCCGGCAGTTGCATCAAATTGTAATTCCAGCCACCACCAACCGCATTTCAGGCTGCCAGCATTATGCATTCGGTGGCGCGTATAGAGTACATACGGGGAATCGCCAGACTATTGGTTTTGCTCTGGACCTCTCTCCACACCGTTGTAATCGATGCTATCAGTTTCGAACGCTTGATGGTGGGTGAAGTTACGGTGGTGGTACAAACAAGGGTTCGTGTTACACATGCTTGGTGTAACAAATTCGAGTATCCACAAGAATTTGTAGGTTTGTTTGTTTGAATCATATTGTATTCACCCCCTAAGGGGGCGCCCAGTTTCGTTACCTAACCGGCCATCCTCGAGAGGACATGACATAATCCATTTATCCCTGTGTACTTCAACAACGTGAGCTCTTTGTGTCCGCCAAGCCTTGTTATCTCCAAGTCGTACCACCCTTATCTCCTTCCCCCCATTTCCGCTGGCAGACTAAACCCTCCAATCCCACCCATTCCCCACCCACCATACCACCTAAACTTCCCTCTCCCATGCAGGGTCTCATTGATGTCATCGCAGTGGAATACCCCAACCGACCAATCCCCTGTCCGTTCCACCCCTCCCCCTACTAGGACGTGGTGAATCGACCAGCATGCTTGTTGAATGCGCAGAAGGTGTGTTGAGTTCTTAGTCATGAGTGTTTTCGGAGTGCCTGGGGGCAGGCACTGGGATTCGAACCCATAACATGCAGCATAGTAGTACAGCTTCTCATAAGATCATCAGCATGATACCACTACACTACGGGGGCCCGCCAAGAATTTGTAGGTGACTTCGTCCCAATCCAACGGACCATGCAAGGGCGAAAATTTCCTTATGCTTGTTTGAAATTGTTATCTGCACACCAACAACCTTGACAACCATTTTTTTTTCTTATGATTGATGGGTATCACATCTACCCCAGGACTGGAATATCAAGTGTTTCAGACGCATTTGCCTCGGTATCTAGGTGCCATTGCACGAGTTGTCAGGAATACACAAATAAACATATGGGTCCAAATGTATCATCGGTTTGTCCTTCAAACTCATATCCCTTCTGAGGTCAGGGCAAATCCACTAGCAGCTAATTATACACTGTGGTTCGTTGCATCCACCGCTGTTGCTTACCTAGGTGTGCCCCCTCATGAGGCCTTTGATTAATATTATACAAAGGAAGAAAGTCATATACCTGTTCCGGGCTAACAGCGAGCGCGCTCTTTTTCTTATTGATTCTCATTTCTATGACTTTAGCTCTTTGCAGCGTAATTGCAGTAACTGGGCTCGCAGGTCACGCATATGCATCTTAGATGAGCCGGCAAACACATAAGATGTGGCTGAAGGACTTCTTGCCAGTGCGTATCCAGAGAATTAAAATTATGACCTATGGTTACAATAGCAGTTTGATTGGGGATATCACCGGCTCCTATAGACTGGGTGACTACAGAAGCGACTTTATCCAACAGATAGAAAATTCTAGGAACTCAGTCGAGGTCAGCTGTTTTTATTCCTTCAGGCTTGAGTGATGGCTGAAATACGGCCTATTAGAAGAAGCGGCCGATAATATTCTTGGGGCACAGTCTGGGAAGCATTTTAATACTGCAGGTAAGTTCTGTAATTAATAGCTGATATATGTTAAAAAATCAAAATATTTGGTGCCTCACATTTGGTACAGACACTGGTCGAGGCAAACCGCAACCCTCACTACAAGTATATTTTGGACATGGTACAAGGGCTATTTTTCTTCGGTGCACCGCACGAGGGGCTTCGAACTGAGGAACTAGAGGCCTTGATTGATTCTGGAATCGGTTCTGGAGACCAAGATCTAAAACGCGATTTACTCATGTAGCTGAAAGACGGTTCGGAGTTTTTGGAAATCAAAAGAATGATCTGATAAGCATATAGCGTGATTTTCAGTACAATGTGGTCAGTCTTTATGAGACAGTGGCCACTCCGACGGTTCGAAAGGTGATCAAGAGCAGTCCCCGGCGTATTTCTGGTTGCTAAAATAAGCGTTATATAGACCCATCTGGGAGACTTTGCCAGAGATGGGTCGGCGGCTATTATGGTTAAAAGATTTTCCTCTCAGTTATTTTTACCCTCCGAACTACGGGTTCCGGTAAACAAAACCCATACCGAAATGGTGAAATTTGATTCGGCAGTGGACCCGACGTTTCTCACGGTTGTTGATCAAATCAATAATTGTATCTGTAGGTGACGGATTAGTTCTGAAACACTATCTTGACTGCTAATATCTATACAGCTCACACCATCGAGGAGCGATTGGAATCTATCCTGAGCATGCTGGATCCGGGCCTGAATCGGTTTCTGAGCATGCTATCTTATGCGGTCTACCAGAGGTATTATAAAGCCAAAATCCGGCGATTGGACCATAATCAACCAGAGTATTATTGGATATTTCGCAATATGGATTTCACCCAATGGTACTTTGGACCTGCCACTCATGAATCATAGGTCCTCTGGCTCTCTGGGCCAAGTAAATGCAACTTGAACCGGGTCTCATCACATGTTGTGGACTTACTGGCAAACAGAGCTACCACCGGATGGAACTTTGTATTGTTCTTTTATTGAGGTACCGCAACCGACAAGAACCGAGCTGTGGCCATCTTCATTCATACCCTTCTTCATCAACTTAGCGCCTTCATTGAGAAAGAGAAAAGCCTGAAGTCAATAATCAGCACCTTCATCGAAACTCTGCTTCGAGAAATTGCCAGTCCCAAAGTACCGTATAGGAAGTCAGATTCTTCGGACTTGGTGCTCAGAGACCTTCTTGGTGCTTCCAATATGCACCTTTGGGCTGCGCCGAGTGCAATTTTGGCCCGAGACGAGATGCGGGGATCTACGATTGTTATTGATGAAATTGACAAAGCCGATTCCGGAAGAGGCGAATTCATCCGAGAAGTCCGCTCATTCATCTCTGATCTACAAGAGAACAGTTCGCTGCAAGTATTTTTAACAAGCCAAATACGAGCTGATACGAAACAAGCGTTTAATGGATTGTTGTGCACTTGTATAAAGTACGATATGGAAAGAAAAGGTTTGCTTCACCTTACACTTATCCCTAAGCGCTTAGTTGGACCGCAACGCAAGAACCCTTTGCAAAAGCGGGGTCGAAACAGAGATCCACTGGGTTCCAGGACGCACCGGCATCCCCGGGAATGAAGAGGCCAATCGCCAAGTGAACTTGGCCCGAAAAGGCCATGGAGCAAGCACGGTACGAGAACAAGTATATACCTCAGCTGCGAACAGAACCAGACGGATCTCTGAGGCAAGATCGGCAGCAAAAACACAGTGGGAGGCCGACAGGTGCAGCAAGCACTTCGGCTATAGACTCAAGGACAAGGCGGGGAGCAAGAGACCCATCCCGATGACAAGCGTGAAGTCGTTGGCTGCCAGGTTCTACCGACTAAAGTGTGGGCATGCACCCACTGGAACTTACCGGAAACGATTCGGTCACCGAGTGGATGACAAGTGCCGGTGGTGCTGAGGGACGGTGGCCCAGACGCGGGAGCACCTCTTCCGCCACTGCAGCCGATGGAAAGACCAGCAGAAAACGCTCTGGAAAGCGGTGGGGAAGGCCACGGGCTGGAAAGCGAGCAGATGCCGACATGTGCAGGTCTCTGAGCTGTTTTCCATGGAGAAGTGCGATCAAGCGGTGATGGACTTCCTGGCAGCTACTGACGTTGGGAAGTTCCCGCCCAAGCGAGTGGAGGAGTGGGGTTCTGTCATACTCTAAATAGAGTGAATAAAGTATGATTAAAACAAAACAAAAGCGCTTAGTTGGAGAGGGTACTGGTCTCCTTAGCTGCTAGGTCAAGGTGCAGGTACTTGACCGACATACCCCAATTTGGATCGCAAAGAATCCGTCCCAGCCAAGAATGTAGAGACTGTAATTAGCTGTTTTGAGCTGACTGAACCAACAGCGTGTCTTAACTCGCTTCGATTTGCGAATACTCGCTACAAGATTTCGAAAGCAGTACACGGTTCATTGGAGTGGCTCTGGACTCATCCACACTACCTGGCGTGGTCGGCATCGGAAAGCTCTTGTCTGCTAAATATTGAAGGAAAGCCTGGAAGTGGTAAAAGTACCGTGACAAAGTATTTCCGCGAGAACTCGTTGAGATGGGCACACAGAATTCACGCCAAGATCTTGTGGCCGATTTCTTTTACAGTTACCAGGAGGGAGAACTTCAACAGAGTCACCACAACATGCTCCGGTCGATTCTTTGTCACATTTTGAGTCGAAATGAGGCTTTTTTCTTCCACTTCCAGCATGAGTACCGAAAATGTGAGGAGGAGACACACGTGTACGCCAGTCGAGACCACGGTGTGGACATTGTGGAATTGTCTTATGATTCTTTGAGGGGAGTTCTTTTATCGATTGGCGAGCATCCGACGGCGGTGCGTCTTTATCTTATAATCGATGCCGTGGATGAGTCCAACGACGAAGACAGGAGTAAAACTATCCAATTGCTATTTGATTTGTGTTCAAAAAAACAAGTTGTGCAAGGTTAAGATATTTATTGCAAGCTGGCCAGTTGCGGTACTCGAACATCGCATAGATCAATTCAACAATTTCATAAGGCTGCAAGATGAAACCAAAAATGATATTACCACATATGCCAGCTCCTTCCTGGTTCCGACCCTTCGATTTACAAGCAATATTCTCCACCAAGCGAAGGAATATATTGTCACCCATACTCAAGGGGTGCTTCTATGGGTACAACTAGTGAAGAAAGAACTCCAGTCCTATGCCGAAACGGGGTATTCTGAGGTGGAAATTTTCGAGGCACTGACCGCACTTCCTACCGAATTGGGAGATTTCTATGCAATAATCCTTGGGAGATTAAGCAATGGAATGAAACGCGATATTCGGGATGGGGAACAGATGTTTGAACTAATCTTGTTTGCTCCTCGGCCTGTGAAAGTTGCTGAACTCAACCACATTATGGCTATTCCAAATGACTACTGTTCCGAGTTTGTTCCTTCCGATGAGTATCTTGAAAACAGGATCATCAAGGGCATCGAGAAGCGAATACTGCACTGCGGGGGTAATCTTCTGGAAATACAGTGTCCTGATGGTGCTATCTCCTACGTCTAATCAAAGTGTTTTGCAATTCTAGAGCTTTGGCTGACGAACTATAGCGGGCAAGATTGTTCAGGTTATGCATGAAACTGTTCGCGAGTTCTTACTCCGGCCCACTGGAAATGATTCTCTGGCGCATTTTCGGTTCGGAACGACTTCAAATACATTCAATGCTCACGAGCGTATATGTATCTCAGGAATTCGATATCTACTGCTTTGTGCAGCAAACACCACCCTGCACGGCTTTTTGCCGAATGTTACTCTCTGAACTTTAAAGAACTTCGAAACTTATGCCCGGCATCTTAACGAAAAGCGATTCATCAATTATGTTCTAAGTAATCTCAAATACCATATTCATCGCTGTCGTCAGCCAGAAAACCTTTTACGATTCGTTGCCCCACTTAAAGAATTAACTGATCAACCGAGCCTTTACCTTTTAGAGAACTGGATTACATCCTACCTAGGCATAACTCTTTGCCACTCTATCCCACGTATAGAAGCCCAGGATTTTAGGGATAAAGTTTTGTTTGCAGCAGTTCCGGGGCGGTTGCCTGACCAATGTAAATGCGACGGACCGTTATGAACGGACGGCACTTCACTGGGCTGCTATGGGCAGCCGCTGTACTACAATCCAGTTGCTCATTGACACTTTAGGTGTCAATAAGGAGGCCACGGATGATCACGGTCGTCTGGCGCTTCATTGGGCTGCAATTCATGGGGGAGATGTCGTAGTGCGTTTGCTTGTCGAGACCATGGACTTTGATCTGGAAGCCAAGGACAATGATGGAAATACTGCGCTTCATTGGGCCGCTCGCGGCGGTCACAACACCACCGTTGACCTGCTCATCGGGGAATTAAATGCAAATAAAGAGGCAAAAAGCCATCACATGCACACGGCGCTACATTTGTCTGCCCGTAGCAGTCATGACTCAGTAGTTCAACTACTTATTGGGAAATTTTGCGTCGATAAGAAGGCAAGGGATAATCAGGGTCGCACCGCACTGCACTGCGCTAATCTGGGCGATTCCACCACGGCTCGACTTCTGGTAGAGGATGTTCTTGAGAAGAGAAGGAAAATCAGCGTCGTACCGCACTGCACTACGCTGCTGATTTGGGCCATTCCACCATAGTTCGACTGCTAGTACAAGATTTTAGTCTCGACAAGGAGGCGAAGGACAATCAGGGTCGTACCGCACTTCACCACGCTGCTGATCGTGGTCACCACACCTTGGTTCAACTTCTCGTCAAGGATTTGCGAGTTAATACAGAAGCGAGGGATGACTATGGACAAACTGCTCTACACATAGCAGCTGACCACGGGAATTACCTGATGGTTCAGATACTAGTCGAGACACCAGGCGTCAACAAGAATCCCATTGACAAGTTTGGAAGGACACCGTTCTCTATTGCAGCTGCTCGTCACGACAAATCCACCTTCTTGCTGCTTTGTCGAGCAATGGTTGACGACAAGACAGCGACCACGGCGGGGACGAAGGGTAGTAGGTGGGAGCTCCGCCATCTAACTGGCTTGCCCGGAGGCGGAGGTGATAAGGGCCCTGTCATACTCTAGCTAGAGTAAATAGAGTATGAATAAACAACAACGACAGCGACCACGTGACTGACTCTCCACCGACGCTGTTTCATTTCTAATTTCGCGTATTCCTATCGATCATTCCACGAACTCTATTTATGATTAAGGACCTTCCGAGCACCAATTCTTCCTCACAGCACCACAGGTGAGAAGGGGCCTGGGTTTATCGAGTCGCAACGACTTGAAGATATTTACGATTACAGGAGACGACAATAAAATTAGGAAGCTATCGAATTCGAAAACATCACATATAAAATAAAAAGCAACTTCAATAAATAACATGTTCAACAATAAGTACCTGCGGGCAGGATAAAGACTAAACGCAAATTAAACTGCCACAGCACAACTCATCACGGAATGCATGCGCAACGGACTGGCTACGATGCTGCAGAAACCCCAATGTTCGCATTATAAGTGGGTGGAGAAGAGCTCTAGTTATCCATCAGTCATCAGTTATTAAACTTCATTCGCAATATGATCGGGATATCTTACCAGTCTAGCCGCTCTATCGATATCCTTCACTAGACTATGCAATTATTTGCATTAGTTTGCACTAACTAGATGATAAGGTGCAGTAAGAATCATATACTTACACGAAAACCCAGCTTTTGCGCCGATCACCCGTTTTCGTAGCGCAAACAACCTCATTTCCACCGAGCAGTGGTACAACCGCCTCCTCAAGGAGGAAGCCGCTCTTGTGATGAACAATCTTCCAGTTCGATTCCGGGTCAAGCTCAAGCCTCCACAACTCGTGGTCCGGAAATTCATAATGACATTCCCAGGCGTTGACACTACCAGCTTCTTCCCTCTGTGCAAATTTCGACCACTGGCAACGCAAATGCCCTCCTGTGAGACGGTTTATGATGACATAGTTTTTTTTCCCACCCCCCAATTATCGACGAAAGAGGCACTGATGAAGGCCCATTGAGTTGCCCAGGACTCGTGGAATACCGAAGAGTTGGATGTGGGTGCGAAAGTGGATATAACAGGCATTGAAGGGTATGTGTGACTTAAAACACGACCTGAAGCAATGTTTTGCAGTCAAAGCCAACTAGCTAGTACCAATACTACGGGTCTTAGGAGTTCCCATGCTTGTCTTTCCGATTTTGCGTCATGCTTCATAGTAATACACCCATTACTTTTTGAAATGTCGAGTGCGTTGCCGGAGTGGACAGTGACAATATTATAATATTCTCTACTGTATACGTATAAATTATTAGTACAAACCAATATCTGAGAAAACCAGTAGCAAAACGAAACAATCCTTCAAGAAATGGACGCGAAAAAACAGCCAACATGTACATCTGTAGCTGTCTAACCCGAGCCATAATACCCCACATCCCCCGCCGGTAAGATAACTTACTCGTCTGATGATTGCGGTAGCTTCCTAAACCTCCAGAGTTGCCACGGCGAGCCGTGAGACCTGTACGCGACGATCTTCCGTGATCGCTACAAGCCGCTATCGGGTGACTTCGTGGTTGCAATAGTGACGATTCGGTAGATGGCACCTTCTTTTGCTGTCTTTTCGTCGCGACTGTTAACATCTTCATAGCCTGGATCAGCTTCGATCCACAAAATCTGCCGCTTGCGATGTTGTTCCTCGTCCTGCTCGACGGCGGTGATTGTTCCTAACTTATAGATCTAGGCTGATCGAAATTGACGCTGCCGCCATTATTATGGAGGACGGTGGATGTTGTTCGGTTTCGGATGACATATGCACCTGCGGGAATAGTACACACCATGTTGTGCAATACTCAATTTCGTCGTGGAGCTGTGGGTAATGATGGCAACCCCGCAATCTATCTAATCACAGTAGAGCCCCATTGTTTCGAAGTTAATTATCTCAAGCCCAGGCGGAGATTTTACTCCACAATATATCTCCCGCATGTGTACATATGTTCAAACGTGATGCACCCATGCGAAGCACTAATAAGTGTTTTGAAGCAAGACCTTTGCAAGAAGAAGTGCCAAATTGCAAACCACCAATATTGCCGAGTGATAGAACATTGGCCTCAAGCCACATTACCAGCCACAGTACCAGCCACATTTCGCCTTACCACATTCGCGTTGGGTCATACCACCTTCTCCTTAGTTATCACTACCACCTGCCGATGATGCTCTGCTCTCTCGCTCCTGAACTGATTTACATGATATCAGACCGTCTGACACTACCATGTCTCGCCTCCATCACTCAAACATGTCACTCCTTCCACAACATTCTCACGCCCGAGTTTTATAAACGCGCCGTGGAAGACGATAAGGGTCTTCGCGGGCTATACCACGCTGCTGCCACCGACAACTGTGCTCTCGCCCGCCATCTCCTCTACTACGGTGCCGACCCCAACGTCTCCTGTGATGAAAACCAAAGAACACCACTTCACATCGCTGCGGAATTTGGGCATCTGTCCATTGTACGCCTCCTCCTGCAACATGGCGCCGACATGTTGTTGAGCAGCTGGGACCTCGCATTCGAGGAACGATTGTATCCCGTTTACGGGCCCTTGTCGGCGCTAGGATCCGCCGTGATGAACGGCCATGCTGATGTCGTGGAGCTACTTTTGGGTGAAATGGATAGGAACGGAATATCGAAGGACACGTTTTCCGGAGAGACCCTATTCCAGATGGCAGCGGCCGAGAGACATACCGACGTTGTACGACTGTTTCTGAAGAGTGGGATGGATCCGGTGGCCTTGAGTTGGTTGATGCGAGACCCAATACAGAGGGGATATGCGGAAATAGTTGAAATGATGATCGAAGCAGGAGCGGACGTTGAGGCGAGACCGTCTACATGGAGGCCATTGCACAGTGTAGCACATAAGGGCCATGTCGATGTTGCTAGGGTGTTGCTGGAGCACGGAGCAGAGGTCGACGCGCTTTCCCACTCGTCTCACGATCAACCAAAGACGCCTTTGGTGACAGCGGTAAAGATGGGGGCTCTTGGACCTTCCGAGAGGGCATTAATTTCTCAGCATTCGGAGGAAGACCGTTTGATGGAGTTCCAAAGATGCAAAACTGGTGCGTTGGAGGTGGCGAAGGTGTTGATCGAGTGGGGCGCGGATGTGGATTGGGCAATACATCTGGCGCACGGACTAGATCTTGCCGCGGAGCACCGGCAGGAAATTGTTGAGCTTCTGGAGGACGTGAGGAAAGATGTTGTTGTGCGTTCTGGGTAGTGCGGATGTGTCTCTGTAAGTACGAATTATTGGATTCCTCCGTTTTCCATATTATTTCATTGACAGGTCAAGGTTTTTCCCCAGCTTTCCTATCAGACTCTACAACGACAACTATCTCCTAAGACTCTCCTTCCTTACGGACTTCCTCTTGCCAGGTGATATCCGGTGCATACGTGAATGATGGTAATTATAGTGATATGTAGGTTTTGTCGTGGTCTCAGTATGAGACGAGGTGGAGTTCGATGTGAGAGAGTTCAATAACATGCTCGTCGTGACAAACCTATTTTGCAGGTTCATGCAGCTACGCTTAACGTACTTCCCTGAATACATGGGCTCCATGTGTTACACTTCTAAATAGTATTGTAGCTGTAATAGGGTTATCAGGACATGCCTCTAGGTTGTGGAGATTGTCCTCGGGTGACATAATGTGGTTGAGAGATTCTCTTCCTCGAGATTTCCTCACATCAAGGTGCTTACCTTCGGCTACGACTCTGAACTGGGGGGAGGGGGTGCATTTCGACCAGCTCACTCGCTGACTACAGCCGACAATTTCTGGATGCCGTCCATAGCGTGCGAGCTGTCATTCAAGAGGTAAGTATATCTGAGGTTTGCGTCTGTATACCGCTAATTTAGGTTAGGAGAACTGTAGACCGATCATATTTATTTCCCATGGTATAGGTGGATTGGTTATTAAGCGGGTGTTTTCTCTCGTATAGACCGCTATCCGCAGCCAGTCAGTCTAGTACCCGATAGGCCCTAGCTATGGCGGCACGAGGCACCTCCGAAAGTGATTTGGCAATTCTGAGGTCGTGCATTGGTATTTCCTATTCGGAGTCCCGAACCGAGGTCTCAATACGTATATACACAGAATATGGAAACACTTATCAAAAGGTAGAGGAACGAAACGTTAGCTCGGAATCTATCTGAAGGTTCCCTACTCCACGAACTAAGTAGTTTCGACTCTCAAATGACATTACCTGGTACCGTTTTGTATTTTTGCTTCAAAGACGACTATGACGACCAAAGAAGTGCAATGTATGCTCTTTGTGGGCTTCTGCACCAACTTTTCCGACTAAAACGCGGGCTTCTCAAACATGCTATGGAGGTGCTAGAGGAAAAATGAAGGGTGGTTATGTCTGATTTGCACTCTTTGTGGGGGATTTTTACAAGAGCCGTGACGGACGTGCATAGCGATGGTATGATCGCGATTATGGATGGCCTGGATGAATGTGAAGCATTAACTCGAAGCCGATTGGTCAGTTGATGCAGTTTTACGCAATGGAATCTTAACCCAACACAGATCGATTATTTCTAAAGTTGATAGTCACAAGTTGCCTATATCTCTCGATTGAGAGTAAATTTGAAGAAGGTCGAACAATCAGGTTGGCAGTGGAAGACGAAACAAATTCAACTCAAGCCGATATAGAGCTAGTGGTTAGGGCTAGAGTTGAGAAGCTCGAGAGGAATAGAGAACTCTCCGACGTACTGCAAAGTGGTACAATTATTACTAGAGCGCGACGCGAATTTATACGATCAGAATCACTATCATGGAAGGACTGCATTGCATTTGGCAGCTGGGGATGGACATATAGACGTCGTTCGCACATTGATTGGTTTTGGGCCGACGCAGATGAACGGGACTCAAGCGATTGTCACACTGTTACATCGTGCGGCGAGACATCACCTGATCTCTCTTGACGGGAGATCACAACGTCCGTATCAATTACCTTGACAATTTCGCTCAAACTCCGCTTCATTTAGCGCTCCAGGGCAGGTCGAATGAGGTTGCAAAAATGCTTATTGCAAAATATGGAGCCGGCATCGATGCGTTCGACACTTTCGGATGCAATGCTCTGCATAGCACAATTGATTTCAGGAATAATGATATGGTTGGCTTTCTCTTAAGTCGTGGAGCTGATGTTTCTGTATACAGCTGTACAAGCGCCCTTTCAGGACTATTGTTACGATAACGACTTTGACTACGATTATGGAGGTACGGCACTACACCGAGCTGCGGCAGCACTTGATGTCGATATTCTGCAGCTTATCGTGGATCGCAAACCAAATTTGAACGCTAAGGACTGTTGGCGTGTGCCCTGAGGTTCGCCCTTGGGGTTCAGTCCTAAGGCAAGTCATGTTCGAGCGGTATCAAGCTGACATTAGGAACATTGATTTCCAATTCGATCATACGCATATTCCTGGCGTTTCACCTGAAGTTAAAGTTGCTTTAGGTTTTCAGCTTTGGGTGTTTCAGCTCCCTTCATATTTCGCTACGAATACCTATCGGTTGTCGGCACGTAGGGCTGAGATGCGGGCCGTTCCAAGATTTTCCCCACGTTCTCCTCCGTGAGGGTGCTGAGCGCATGAAATCCGGGTTCGCTTACTACAAGCGGTATTTTACAGCAGTATATTTTGTGTGCGGACTATTTTTATTGGTCTGTCACTCGATCAACCACAGAAGCCATGTTGCTGCGGAGTGAACGGTGTTCTCGGCTATTATGCTCAAGTACTATTTAGTGTTAAGTATTCCGGCTGAAACTCAGCTTGGTTGTGAGCTTCCCACGTTTGAGTGATGCCGGACATCAGCGAGTTTTTGTATTCCGACCACCCGCTATGCCGAGATATCCGAGTAGGCTTCAGCCAATGATGGGAAGAATATCAGCTGCTTTTGTCTAGATTCTGCAGATTTACTATTGTGGTTCTAAAGACTGCATATTGTCATTCAGTTTCACTCACAGGCTACAACATCGAGACATCAGATTTCAGCGGACGATTCTTGTGTATTTCCTATATAAGAACGAACATTCTTTGCTAAAGCACCTCCGCCATATCACACCAAACTTCTACATCCAACCGAATCTTTCAAACACATACCACAGCAGAACTTCATCTCTCTTCCAAAAACAGTCCCCTCTCAAAATGTCTACCGGCGATATTTCCCCCGGCGCTTCTATTGCCGCCGCCTGCCCCTCCAAAGGTCCCATCTTCCTCTTTTTCCAAGACGCCGATGGCTATGTCCGTTTGAGCCGTAAGGACGGTGATAAATGGTCGGGAGGAACGTTCAAAGATATTATATTCCGAGCGCGGGCCAAATCGCCTTTGGCAGCGACCGCGTGGGGCAACAGCTCTGTAAGTTCCCAAGCCAACAGCCTCCCATGACGCTTCTGACTTTCCACAGGTCCGAGTTTACTACATCGACACCAAAAGTACCCTCCAAGAGTACTGTACCGACGACCTTGGAAGAAGCTGGTACGTCGGGGCCTTCGGGGCCTCTCCTAAGCCTAGTGCCGCGACCGAAACCCGCCTTGCCGCAACTAGCTGGATCAACCCCGGTGCGATCCAGTTGCGTGTGTACTACCAAGCGCCAACGGGCAAGATCATCGAGCACATGTGGACCGGGAATGGCTGGTCGCCTGGTTCACCCTTGCCTACCGCGCTCCTCGGGTCGAGTTTAGCCGTCCCGTGCTTTTTGACGCAAGCGCCCGGTAAACAGCCCGTTATCCGCGTGTACTATCAGGACACCACCGCCTGGATCCGCGAGCACGTTTATACCGGTTCATGGAACAATGGAGATTTCCCCTCTGTTGAAGCGCCGAAGTATTCTCCGCTTTCGACGGTTGGTTGGGATGATCTGAGTCAAGTGCGGGTGTACTATCGTAGCTATTCTAATGAGGTGGTGGAGGTGGTGCGGTTGGGTGGTAATGGCTGGATTCCGAATACGAATAGGCTTACGCCGTGTATTCCTGAGAGCATGATTGCGGCGTCCATGCCACCGGGTGTTATGAATCCTGCGTTTTACTATCAGAAGGATGGGTTTGAGCTGCAGGAGTTTCTTTGGAATGGAAAGATCTGGAGCATGGGTGCTGTGATCCCAACTTGAGTATAGGACAACTGTTAGTTCCGACTTGGACTATGCTGAGATACAGTGTTCGGTTGTTGTATGAAAGACTCATGATCACTCTTTTGTATGCGTCTACAGGTTTTTGCATTCTCAGGTTCGAGGTCTGGTGATTGGATGGTTTAGCGTGTTCTCTGATTGCATCATGTCGAGAAATATGTTGGTAAAAAAAACGAGGCGCTACTACGCTCCTTTGTTTCTATCTAGTCATTGCATTTTAGATTACCGCCGGCAAATGATTGAAGTTACGGAATGAAAACTGTTTTTCTTGCAGCCAACCTTCAAGTTAGGCGCACAACGCCGAGCGTTAGTCTGTCATACTGCTTTGATACGGCGCTGGTGTGAGTGTAAAATATGCTTAAATATTGTCTCACCCAGACGTTACCAGGTTCAAGGCTCAAAATCACGTGATAGGATTAAGGAGTGGGTGCAAGACAAGCTTAAATATGGTCTGAGCACTGAGATCAAGAAGCTTCTATTTGGCACTCTTACCCTTGTCAGTCTCCTTGTTTTCCCGATCTTTTTACCTAGTATAGTATAGCTGTAATTTTGCTGGTGCTAGCTAGGGTATGGCGTCGCCTGTCTAAAGAGCGTCCTCTTCAGTACTCAGGGTGTAGATGATCGATCTCTGGCAATGGATTTTTGCTGTGGGAGCAGGGTGATGAATCATAGTTGAAAGCTTTGAGCAAAGTCAAAGCACACTGGCTTTGCTCTTTCTATTAATATTCAGATCATGTTATACCTATATCTAGTCAGTTTGCTATGGTAACCTGCTAGAAAAGGAGTGTCTGATCTTCTACAGCCTGACCCGAGTACCTAGGTATCTCCGTGTCTTCATATGATCAAGCACCACGTTAAGCGCTTCTTCACACCCACTCATCACTGTAACCTTCAAGAAACGACATCACGGATGGTCCAGCAATTAATCAGTTGTTTTCACGGCACCGATTGCTCAAATTTAAATAAAAACAAAAGCGGCGCGGCGTGATGCACAGAAAGCCGCGCGATCGGTAACGAATAATTCTGCAAGACTATTAAATATGTCATAAAATAGGCATATGATCCTCCCGCATTGTCATCATGTTTGTGGGTCATATGTATCCCGAGTAGCGCGCTTCCCAGAGTGGTTTACGACTTAGCACGCCACCCCTGCCTCTCAGTTAACAGTTAAGTTGAGAGCTATTATTCCTGCTAACTCCACGCTCTCGCTCTCGACAACCCCATTCTACTCCAGTGACGTAGATTCTCTACAGTCTAGCCGTATGTAGTTCGAGGACTCGCTTGGTAAGGACCTCACCATCCAATACCCCACGGTTCCTAACTATTCGTCAACAGTCGGGCATCCTCCCAGTTTGAAAGCATCTAATTTCCAGATTCAGCCGCTCACGATAACTAGTGAGATCACGGTGAACGAGTGATCCATTGTGTCCCACGGCATAGGAAATCTGACTGCCTGCCAATCAATATCACAATATACCATTATCTGTCGGCTACAGGAAGGTGTGGGCTTAATTGTTGGTGGTAATATAGCTCTGGAGCCCCTGGCCGCGTATCTTGCAGAAAAGGGGCATTCCATCCTTTACCCGAGTACCCGAGTACCTGGGTCAGTAACATGACATGGCAAAATATCTGGGTTCCGTTGTACCGCATGACTATCACAAGCCGATATCGAATGCGACGCGTCCATACCGCCTTTCGCGCGCTACCGAATATGGTCGTTTGATAACAACGGCTGAAAAATCTCTCATACTATTTACCGATTCGACGTACATCATGGGCTTAACCGCTCGCGGGCTCCGGCTCGCGAATCGGTGTGAAGGGTGTTTTGCGTGCACTACTGCGCAATGGCGTAACTCTGTTGCGACTGCCAAATTGATGATTCCTGCTAAATGAAAGTTCTTCATAGCTGCCTGTGTAACGGCGGTGTAATCCATGTGGTATAAAAACAATTGCTTCACCTAACATCAGGCATCCCGCGGTACCCGGTGCCGTCTCCGCGTATGCTAAGTGCACCTGCCTCGTTAATACTCACATTGCATATTATTACCGAAATTCTGAAATCGCTCAAGTTATCAGAAGAAATTCTGCTCAACTGCCCACTCTGATTTAAAAATGGATATGGAGGCGCAGCTGAAAAAGTGTTGACAATCGAACATTTAGCCTTCTAGGTCGACCCGTCCTTTAGCACATATATACAGAGAGAACTTTTCCATTCACAAACGAAGCAGCTCCTGATCCCTTACTCTTCTACCCGGTTTAAATTTTGTCTGCTTGGATCTCTCAACACACCCAGCTGCAGTCACAAAGCCCATTGGGCCCTCCCTCGCAGTCCTGTCCGATGGCTGAACAACCTCAGACTGAAGGCCGTGTGCAGTTCACCGACGACAACTTCCGCGGGGATGTCCAACGCCACTATTCCCGTCACAGTCTCTCTCGCCGACACTCTTCCGGCTCGCTGTCGATTAGGTCCGCCGAAACAGGACTTACACGGAACACGAGAGATCTAGCATTACCGGTTGCCTATCGGACAGTGTAAGCGACTGTTACATTTTATATTAACTCCTTTGTCTTGGTCCTGTTTACTGATTGAATCAAATCAGCTCCATCCAAATTGAAGATGAGGCAGACAGAGAGCAAGCTGCGAAGATAAAAAACAATGCCGATGAGATTGCCGAAGGTACGAGTCTTATGTCCCACCAGAAACAATTGGGCAACTAAGAAGACAAATAGAGCTCCGGGACTTGAAATGGCATGTCCTTTCGCCAGCCGATTTATGCGAAAATCTACAGACGACCATCACCGGCGGCCTTTCTCCTACACAGATTAATTTGGCCACTGCGTTGTACGGACGGAACATCCACAAGCCGCCACCGTCGCGCCTTGCGCACAAGCTTTTCATGTACTGCTTCGGTGGCTTTGGAAGTTTGTTGCTCGTCGGTGGCGTCCTTTGCTTGATAGCCTGGCGGCCACTCGGAAACCCTCCTGCGGCAGCCAATGCAGCTCTCGGAATTATTTTGATCTTCGTGTTTTTTATCCAAGCCTTCTTCAATGCATGGCAAGACTTCACTTCTTCTCGTGTCATGGCATCCATCACGGGTATGCTACCTGATGATTGTCTTATCACAAGAGACGGGATACAGGTTACAGTTGCGGCCACGGAATTGGTTCCCGGAGATATCGTGCACATCAGACTTGGTGATAAGATCCCGGCAGACCTCAGGCTGATTGACGCTTCTACGGACTTGAAATTTGATCGGTCAATTCTAACGGGTTTGATTGGCCCCCAGTACTGATTGTCTTTCCTGCATACTGATACTCCACTAAGGTGAATCAAAGCCCTTTCCGGCAACGGTGGATTTTACGGACAACAACTATCTAGAGACGCACAATATTGCATTGCAAGGAACTCATTGTGTTTGCGGAAAGGGAACTGGGGTCGTCGTGGGCATGCATCCTGCGTCTGATCCAGTCTCTCGAGCTCCGCGTCTGATACTTCACAGATACCGGCGAGAAGACTGTCTTCGGGAAGATTGCCAAACTGTCCAGCCAGCCGAGGAAAGGCCTAACCCCCCTCCAACGAGAAATCTTGAGATTTGTCTCGGTTATTGTCTCTTTGGTTGTTTTCTTTGATGCACTTGTGATCATCCTTTGGTTTGGCTACACCTCCACAATATATACGGACAGAATAATCTGACATATTTCATAGGGCTACATGGCTTCACAAGGACCATCCAGATTGGATTAACGTCCCGCTACTTATTGTTAACTGTGTCAGTGTGGCAGTTGCATTCATCCCAGAAGGTTTACCGATCGCGCTTACAACCTGCCTAACCATCACTGCTGGCTCGATGAAAAGGAATAAAATCCTTTGTAAATCGCTCGCTACGGTCGAAACGCTCGGCTCAGTCACTCTCATTTGCTCCGACAAAACAGGAACACTTACAATGGTATGTGGTTTCTCCATCACATCCCGGAACGTGCTAAAATAATATGTATTTGCAAAGAACAAAATGTTTGTCACCAATTTCTCCATCGCTGACCAGAGGCACGAAATTCCTTACCACTCTGAGACACCTTCGCCCGCAGTGGAGAAACTGGCCGCGGTAGCGGGTTTGTGCAATAGTGGCCACTTTGACGCAGCAACAGCCCATCTCCCTCTCGAGCAAAAGAAAATTAATGGCGACGCAACAGACCAGGCAGTTCTTCGGTTTTCGGAATCCATTGGGCCGGTTGAGGAGCTCTATCGTCGGTGGAGAAAAGTTTATGAACTCGGTTTCAACAGCAAGAATAAGTTCATGCTTACTATTATTGAAAGCGAGGAGGAAGAAGGGAAACAGGAATAGTCGGTTCTACCACAATTCTCAAGTGTTCATAAACTCACAGTTGCTGTAGTACTTTGATGATGAAAGGCGCACCTGAAATTCTTCTGTCACGTTGCAACTACGTTCTTCGCCCTGACGGCACCACCACCGGTCTGTCGGCCCAATGGAAACGGAAGCTTCAGCAGTTCCAGGTCGAGTGGGCTACCGAAGGGAAGCGAGTTCTTCTTCTTGCGCAAAAGTCTCTTCCAAAGGCGCAAATCGTATCAACACCCAACACTGTGGCATATTCGGACGAAGTCCTTGCGGCAGCAACAGATTTGGTGGTCGTGGGCCTGGTGGCCATCGTTGATCCTCCGGTAAGACTATCCTTTCTCTATAAAGTGAACATATAAAGATAACCATTGGCAGCGTTCTGAAACCCCGGGCGTAATCGATACACTTCGAGACGCTGGCATCCGAGTATTTATGGTAACTGGAGACTTCAAGCACACAGCAGCAGCAATTGCACGCGCCTGCAACATCCTTAGAACACCTACCGGTCTGGTTGATGACTTTACCGCCCTGGAAATCCCTTCGAATTCGTCAATGGACCCTGCTAATGAGAAACTCCCCGGATCCTTCGGGGGTGCTATCGTTTTGGAAGGCCCTGAAATCATGACTCTGAACCAGTCTCAGTGGGACCAGCTAGCCAAGTACGAGGAAGTTGTCTTTGCCCGAACCACGCCGGAGCAAAAACTCCGAATCGTGAGGGAGTTTCAAGCACGTGACGAAGTTGTTGGCATGACTGGCGACGGTGTCAACGATGCACCAGTATGTGACTGTACCGTGAATCCCATAGATCTCTCACACTGACTTGTGTGTTAGTCTCTCAAGCAAGCTGATGTCGGAATTGCTCTCGGAAGTGGTAGTGATGTGGCGATTGAGGCTGCGGATATGGTTTTGCTCGACAGCTTCGACGGAATTGTCGGTGCTGTGCGGTCGGGTAGAGTTGTGTTCGGTGAGATTAGATCCCATTTTGAGAAGTGCTTTTACTGACTTAGGGAAGATAATCTCCGTAAAACCATTGCATACCTCCTTCCAGCTGGATCCTTCAGTGAACTATGTATGCCGACACAACTTTTCCCAAATCCCCAAATATCAAGCACATCCGCTAACGCGTTTCTTACTACGCAGGGCCGGTTATGATCAGCGTGTTTTTCGGTCTTCCTCAAAACCTGTCGTCTTTTCTAATGGTAATTAGCCCTCAGGTTGTCCTTTGTTGAATTTGTATCTTACGCAAACCCTAGATTATCATCTGCTGTTTCACGGATTGTGCAGGGGCCATGATAATGGCCTACGAGAGTCCGGAATCCGATATCCTTACGCGGGGTCCACGCAAGATTCACTCGCAGCATCTCGTTGACCGGAAGCTTCTGTTCCATGCCTACGGATTCGTCGGGATTCTCGAATGTACCTGTAGCATGGCTATGTCTTTCTGGCATATGCAACGCCGAGGATTACCATTTTCCGCGATATGGCTACGATACGGAAATCTCGGTCCTCAATATAGTACCGAGTTTGTTACACAGGTTGTTAATGAAGGATCATCTGTTTATTTTGTAACGCTTGTGGTGATGTGGGTATTCCTATGGATAGTAATCGGGCAGCGTGATACTGACTGTGCTGGGTAGGCAATTCTTCAACTTAATGGCCACGCGTACTCGTCGGTTGAGTCTCTTTCAAAGCCCGCCAATCGGCAAAAAGGAGACACAAAACCTGTATCTCTTTCCGGTGATACTGTTTGCTTTAGCCATTGCATTTATCTGTAATATTTCCCTCCCGCCTGTCTGTGTGTCCTGCAACACGACTAATGTGAGGTAAAACCTGATAGTCAACTATATTCCAGCTTTACAAAACATCATTCAGACTACGCAGATTCAGGTGGAATATTGGTTCTTGCCGGTGGCGTTCGGAATTGGACTACTTTCTCTAGACGAAGGAAGGAAGTTTTGTGTTAGGAAGTACCCGAATGGTTTTTTGGCGAAAATAGCATGGTAGTTATGAGCGGCGGTACCGCGGTGTGACGTGGAGATGTCCCGTTTAATGGGTATTTATATAACATTAAAAAGTGCTGGTAAAGATTTCAAGACAAACACGTTACAGATTGACCACGTGATACCTCGAAAGCCGAATCCAGTAATAACTACAACACTCAGAGAGACTATGACAGAAGACATACTTCTTAGGCACACCAGCAAGAACCAGCACGATATGTTCCCATAGACATACCAATCCACTTAAACAGCAAAATTGATAGATGCATCATACAGTGCTGTGCTTCCCACAGAACATGGTTGGGGTATTCCTCTGCAATCATATCATATGGTACCCTGTGCTTGGCCTATGCAATACTGGATCTGAACAGTTATATTTCAGGGGAAAAACTAGAATATAGTATGGTGGGGTAACTAAATGAAGTGGAAGAGGGGAGGAGGTGAAAGTTTTTGTTTTTGGATAGTAGATGGGAAGCTTTGTATAATGGTGGCCAGGTAACCGGGTTTCCTGATGTTACGTTTTGGGCTTGGTAGTTATATCAGCTTAATCAAGGAGTCCAACTCGACTATTATAACGTAGGTGCATTTGTCTCTTATGTATCGTTAATGTAGCTCGCTTTAATGACCGTCGACCTCCGACCTTATAAGCTTAGGAACATTGCTGATAAACATAGTGACCGAAGCAATTTACGAACGTCACCGATGCAGCAGTTGCAATCGCCGAACCAGCGTATTTCCCGGTGTGAGGAGTCATCGACGTCAGAGCCTTCAGCCTCTCTAGTTCTTCGACTGATTGCAAGCCGCTCACCGCCGACATCGCTCTCTTCGCACACCGGTAAACACGACGAACAGTGTGAAGGATGTTCGACTGGGCAGAATCAAGGGACCCAATTTCTTGAAGCAACGGCCGTCGGAGAACACCGCATGAAAGCCGTGGAGGAAGGGAATATCATAATCACCAGCGACAAACTTGATCGTGGGATAGGGATCAGTGTTCACCGCGCATACAAGTCCATGCTTCACGTCGTGATTAAACGAGGAGATACGTCAATGGTTCGGATACTGTTAGATCGCGGCGCCGACAAAGAAGCGGAAACGACATTTGGAATCGTCCCACTACATAAAGTTGTGTATGGGAGCCATGAAGATATAGTTCGGCTGTTAATGGCTGTGGTGCAAATATTGAGGCTGGACGAAACGGCCCTGATGGATGAACGGCATTGCACTTTGTTATACCACGCAACGGCATGGGGGGATTATCAAGTTATTTCTTGCTCATGGTGCCGAACTAGAGGTCCAAACCACGATGGGCAGTACTCCATTGTTAATCGTTGCATGGAACAGCAAGGAAGAAATTTTGTTGTCTCTATTCACATGCAGCGCCAATCGGGCAGCCAAAGCTATTTCGGGAAAAGCGCATGGCACATTGCCGCATGCCTCGGCTACGCTCCAATTGTCCGGCTGTTACTTCACTACGGGGCAAAAGCGGATATCAATGACAACGACGGAGGTATACCGCTGAACCGCCAACCTATGTCAATTGCACTGATCACAACCAAGGAATTTGCAACTGCTACTTGTGTATGGCACTAGTATAGAGGTCGAGGACGGATATGGAAGTACGCTATTGCACTTAGCAGCAACGAATGGCCGCGAAGACGCTGTGCGATTGTTACTCGAGCATGGCTCCATCAGAGATACCCGAGCTGAAGGCAGCAAAACAGTCTTGCACCTGGCTACTTCTGCTCAAAATCACGATGTGGTGTATTTACTTCTAGAGCACAGCACCGATAAGGAAGCCAGAGATAACGCTAGGTATACGGCACTGCATTGGGCTGTAGGGGATGGGAAACTCGAGGCAGTGTGGATTTTGCTTCGGCATGGTGCCGATAAGCATACTAAGGATAAAGCTGGCCGGGGGATGCCAAGTTTCCGTCACCAGTCATTCCCTGCAGTCCCTGGCAGTCCCCAGCAGATATCCATTGATGATGAAATTCAGAAGTAGTAAACCGAGTTAAATCATATAAGCCTCAAAATTACCTACTCTATGTACTGCAAACACTATCCATTTTCATTGGTTCACTCATCTCTAGCCACATAGATTGATGTCAGCCGATGACTGTGGATACCAGCCGGAGGCGGTGTTTTCACTCTCCCTGGTAGTCCCCGGCCATCATGCCGTCCTCATCGAGTAAGGACTGGACGGATGGCCTTGGCGCCGTCCCGTCCGTCTTGGTGAAATTCTGGACGGCCGTCGGATAGGACGATTAAGAACACTGTTCGTCGTGATCACGTGCCCATCAATCATAGATGACATTCATAGTCATCTACAGTGACATCCATTGTGACATCAGTTGTGATCTCAGGCATTGTCGTGGCTTCTGTAGTGACAGCAGTAGTGACATCTGTCGCAATGTTGAACTGGTGTCGTGATATCAGTCGTGATGCGTGCCATCGTGGCATCTTTCAGCATCGTGGATACTGGTTAGTCGTGTAATGACACTACAAATAAATCTCGTCGTGACAGCGGTGTGAAATCTCACGAAAAGAACACGACGATAGCACGACGTCATCGCGATTTCACGATAACTACCATGACGTTCGTGTCCTTTTCACTACCCCACACCAAACGAAGGTACCCTAAGTGTAGTGGGAGGTACAGAGGAGTGACGTACTGACGTCTCATGTGGCTTTGCTTGGCATTTGTGTATTCATTTCTTAGACTTCAGGTATCGTCATCATCAATAGACTTCACACTTCTTTCTAGATTGACTACGTTCATCACGCTCTGCACTGCGCCAGACCGTGATACTAGGGATTCTGGTAGATGAACATTCTGTCTCTGCGATTACGATTCTATGGTCATGGTTAATATGTTGGCTTACCTTTGTCTCACGACTTTATATAGCTTCACCCTACCAACTTAATACGAGCAAGTACTTGCATCAGTGACCATTTGCAGTGTTACTGTGCTGGCACCGACCAGTCCCATGACAGTTAGCAATGTACATTGCCCCCGGGAGCACTGTAAAGGCGCCTAGTCACCTGCCTCATAGTTCACACATGAGCTCCGATGAAAGAAATAGGCCTCCTTTGAATTATATGAAAACCCAACTGCCAAAAATCCCAGAAAACATGGTCAAAAATACGCATCGATCACAGAACCACGTCTTCTGCCTATCCACCTTTCCTACCCGCTTTTGGATTGGAGCCTCGCTGTATCCCGTCTGAAACTCGCTGTGCTACGGAATCTATTATAATATAGATACCGAAATATAGCTCCACTTTCTAGCCTCTAGGTCATCTCGTGGCTGCTCATTTTCAACCACACGCAGTACACAACGGCCGCGTCAACGCCCAGCACGTCATGTGTGAGTCCAATACGGCTGAACACCCATGAAATCAAATTGTAACATCAAGAGAGACAAAGGACAACAATCCGTTCGAGTGAACTTCAAATACGCATATATCCCGGTTATAACAGCTATTAACGTTAACGTTGAGTCACCTGGTGCTGCAAAAGCAGAGCAAAAGTTCGATCCTTCTATCATCTGTGAGATCCTCTGGTGCGTATCCGTGCATCCGTCCCATCCGTCCGTCCCCATCCTGACTCGGACGGACGGCATTTCGCCGTCTCGTTCCCTTCCTGAATGATCCTGGAAGAACGGAACGGTTGAGAACACTGACGACGAATGCCATGAAATATAGTACAATAACAAAATACCTGACCCAGAATCTGTAACGTAGAGGGTCTATTGAGTCCATATTTGAGTACCTTCGATTAGATATATGTACATGTATACTAGAAGCTGGACTATTGATATTGAAAGAACGGATAGTCGCGAGTAGCGAGTTTGGTGATCATAGTATGAAACATCTCCGCTCATCACAATTCGTATAACCTCCAATGAAGCCCTTGTTCCAGTCGCCCCGGATAAAATCTCTACTGCACAGTTTGTGGGATTTTCTCTACGTTGTGTCTCGATATCGATGGTAGGAATGTTACGTGTCAAGTCTTGGCGAAGCTTACCACTCAAGTAATTTTCTTCTTTTGGCTTTGTCTCGATGTCTTAAGTTTCAATTGTGAGATCGATTTCTCAGCTTTAGCTTATTTGAATTGGCTTTGTGTCTCGGGTAAACCACACAAGCCCTAGTATTCAGTCATGTTCCTTACAGACAGGTGGGATTTCCTTCCGCTTGAAGGTGGACGTGAATCTAGATTAAACGTGCATATATGGGTAAGCATTGCACCTCAACATCAATGTATCTGCTGTAGATGTAATTCACGTGAACATTGTATTACGGATAGATACGTGTCACTATTCTGTTTGGGAATGGTGATACAAACTGGCGTTTGTTTCGTGTGATCGACAGGATCTGCGAATGATTCGTAAAGCCTTCTCAGCTTATACGGTCAATCAGATCGGTGGCATCAACTTTTCGACGAGTTGAGAGCTGCGATTTGAGCGAACCGACCCTAACCCTTATCATATCCTATGCAGTCAGCGTCGTATAAATTGCTTAGAAGAGGGCTGAAAGTTGGGCTGAGAGTTGGACGCATTAATTTCGGGTGCGACTGCCTGCATACAATCTGGAGGACGCAACAGTTGGGTTGTACCGATTGCTGCCTGAATTTTATCCAGCGGCAGCAGTCAGGTCAATTGCAAACGGGCGTGTTTCGAGTTGTATGTAGGCTTCCCCGCATCTACACCTACGTTGAGACACTGCTGCTCTTATAATATTTATCCCTGGAACCATCCGCTGGAGTCAGAATTGGACAAGCTAGCACATTTATAGACGTACATCAGAGAATCTGTTAAGCAGCAGTATACCGGTGGCTTTTCAGATAGTCGAATTGTAGCCGGTCTTGGGTTCAATTCGGGTGCCAGATCTCGAGTTCCAGATCTAGAATCAATAGGAATGTTAGCGTCCCATCTTCCCCAAAGTAAGTTTCAGCTCTACTCTATGGTTGCCCTGGTAAGGCTTGCCGATCAAGGTGCGTCACTAGATGACCATGGATACATCGACCTGAAACCACAGATCCAAACCTTTGTGTTGTTCTGGCATACAGCAATTCGCAAGGATTGATGATCACTTGATTCAGAATACGTGAACCCCCTCGCAAGGTGAAGAACGTATGACTATTGTTGACGTGATATCCGTATCTCACAGCAGTGTCTACAATAAGTTTAGCCGATCATATGTCGGCGATTGTGTGCACATGTG
The DNA here is from genome assembly GCA_015178995.1 of Trichophaea hybrida. Classification (NCBI taxonomy): domain Eukaryota; kingdom Fungi; phylum Ascomycota; class Pezizomycetes; order Pezizales; family Pyronemataceae; genus Trichophaea; species Trichophaea hybrida. The sequence goes on from WHVE01000222.1 coordinate 55,572, forward strand.
GTGGTATATAGAGCTATATACCCACTCAGAATAATGTCTGACAGACCTCACCATTCTTCTTTCTCTCATAACATCATATTTACTAAAACAAGCGGATACTACCATCATGAGCCACTTAAACGATCGCATTTTGAACGATATTCTTAATGACGACGAGATTAAAGAGCAGTTTCCAGGACTAAACGATGTTCTTATCAAGGGCCGTGACCGTCATCACCAGACTCCCCCAAATCATGGTAAAATTCCCGGTGGTCCTCCCAGCGACGTGCCTGACCCTGGTCCTCCCAATGGCAAACCTACCCAAAGTCCCGAGGAATTCATACGCGGCATCTTGACAGCCATTCAAACGCATCCGGAATTTAAGGAGGCGCGTAGCGAGCTCTCTGAAGCTGAGCGAGGACAGATAGACCAGTTTTTAGCTGGCAAATCTATCTCGGATATCCTACAACCCCATGGAGGACAAATTGGCGCTGCCCAGTTTGAAGGCCTGAGGTTCAACCTTCCAGCAAGTCCTGCTGCTCGTCGGCATTTTGAGGCGCTGCAGGATGCGACACTGAGGACACATCAGCAGGCGCTGAGCCTTGAGGGAAAATCTGTCGATGTCCAGGTCTGCAACCTCTCTTGTATATCGTCCACCTAATGTGCTTTCTGACATCGCTAGACTGCTGATGGCGCGGTGTTTTCCAATTGGGGTAAAACTGTCATGAACACTCCAAAGAGCACGTTCGTGCCGTCGACTGTTGAAGACGTCCAAGCGATTGTCCGTAAAGCAAAAAATGATGGAAAGAGAGTACGAGCAGCAGGATACCGACACACTTGGACCGACATGTACTCACAAAACGACCACGTTCTTATATCAATGCTGGATTTGGGGCTTGTGGAGACGCTTCCCAACCCCGAGTCCATCGAAGCAAACCAGAACTATGGCAATAACGAGTTCAAGAAAATTGAACTTGCCGTACAACCCAATAATCCCAACCGGGCTCTAGTGAGACTTGGTGCCGCTGTTACGAACGAGGATTTTAGACGATGGGCTGTGGAGAACAAGGAGTGGACACTCCCGATTAACGTTCTCATGGTTGAGTCAGTTAATTATGTTCTAACCATGTCCTCTTTGGTAATCACTTACAAATACTCAGAATTACAATCGGAGGATCCAATGCGCCCATCTGCCATGGTGCCGGTATTGCGAGTCAAACAATGAGTGACCTTGTACGCCAGATTGAATACGTCGATGCAAACGGCGAGAAGCAAGCGGTTTCCGATCCAAAGCTTCTCCAAGCCGCAGCCGGATGTTTTGGGCTTTTAGGTATGTTTATCGTATTACATTAAACAGTTATCTTTATTAATGAACGGAACCCTAGGCATTGTAACCCACGTGACACTGGAGCTTGATAAAATGACGTACGCCCAACTAAAGCCTGTTAGGTCGGATTTGCTTCTGGCTATTCCTCCACCGGCAGATTACAAGTTTCCGAATGGCTCGGAGGAACTTCAACAACGGCTCTCAAAGTTTTCGCAGGCGCAACTTGAAACCGCCCGCCAGCTATTCATCCAGAGTGCTGAAAGTAACTATTACTCAGAGGTAAGAGGGCCCGTTCAGTGAAGGCAGATAGCCATTTACTTATCGGACTAGTGGTTCTGGTTTCCATACCAAGATCAAGCTTTCGTGAACGTCTGGTAAGAATACTTCGGGTGGCATCGATCGCTTCTTGAGCTTACTCGTTGTACTCTAGGAATAACACCCCCGACTCATCCGGATTCGTCGATTATCCCAATGCAGTGGATACGTTCTTGCAGTGGACGGCCGCGTGGGGTGGAGAAGTGTTAAACCGAAGTTGGCTATTCCGCCAGTTGTCGCCTGATAAACAGGCTTACATCATGGGTACGGAATCACACTCAGTGGAAGACAATTTTGCCGCTGACGGGATGGCAAACAGGAACGTTGGCAATGACAACCATGCCATCTGCAGATGTCAAAACCCAACTGATCAATGGGATCCACTTTCGACGCGGTGTATGTATCCTAGCGTTTCTTTGAGCTTCTTTGTGTTGACGGAAAACCCATTAGATTCAAAACATGCGAGTCGGCGATTTTGAAGTCGAGATCCCGATTCCCGCCGAGACGGTAGGTTCTAACAAACGTGACTGGAGTCTCGTACAGCGGGCGTGGTGGGACGGCATTACTGCGATCTACGGCGACAGCACCAACGTTTCCGCGCGCATTGCGCTGGAGATGCGTATCACCGGAGATTCTAGTGTCGTCATGGCACCCCAGTTAGGAAATAATCTTGGAACTGCCTCGATCGAGGTCATCACGAGCATGCCGGCCGTTGAGGATCCAAACGGTATTTGGCTGGCTTTCAAACAGCGCTTGGCAGATATCTGGACAAGTTATACCGGCCCAGGTGGGGAGAAGCTGAATGTGCGTCCGCATTGGGCCAAGGAATGGTAAGTCGCCTAAATTCAAGACGGAGCGATGTAGTAGTGTACTAATACGGTCTTTGCGACAGGGTTGGAATACAAGTTGACGGGAAGGAATGGATTACCTATATTAAAGAAAATTCGCATAAAGACCAGATTCCCGAGTTTAAGCAGCTGTTGGAGGTGATTGGTAGCCAGCAGGGATGGACGCTGGATGATTTGAAAAATATATTCTCCACGCCGTTGCTGGATCGTATCGTGTTTGAATAGGCAGGGTGGTAGTCTGTTAGCCGGCTTCTTTTTCGCTAGTGCGTAGCCCGCCAGCAAAATCACAAAGCCGTCGGACAGACTGGGTGGTTTTAATTTAATTTTTATATCAATGCAAACTACGATTGCTCAGTTGTGAAATGAAGACGTCATTATCATTTGAAACGCTCTTGAAGTCACAACTGCCATTTTCGGCAATGATTTTTGGAGTCCATTCAGATTCAAAGCGTAAACTCTTTTCTAATTATATGGTAGCCACTCTAGCACCAAAACTATTCGTGGCAACTTCCTGAATTGTAAGCCAACGAAGCGAGACCGGTAACACAGTCGTATTTCTTGCGGATGAGTTAGGTACGGCATAAGAATTGAAGCGCTATATAGGTGGTACGCACTCTATATAGCGCTAGTAGCTTAGTACAGAGTACTATGGAATGTAGCAGGTGCTGTACCGAACCTCGACGCGCGGTAATACTAAATGAAGATCTGGAGTGTACGTTCTATATATAATATACATGCCATACTTTTAACAAAACTAGAGAGCAGTGAATCTAGATAGCCACCCTTTGTTTAGAAAGCGATCATATATACCACTCCTAAAAATCTGACAAGGAAAGATGAAAGCACTGAAAAGTTTCTATGGAGCCCTGATTTTGATTCTTCATTAGCCTTCAAGACAAGTAATTCAAGGTGTAGAAATATGCTGGTACCGTTCATCGACCCATCAATATTTCCCTGTCCAATTGCTGTCCTCCCACTTCTTTCGTGCTAGCCGCTCTTGTTCTGCCGTATCCAATCCCGGCTCTGAACACGGCTCCACAATATTTTCGGCACGGGCTTTGTGCAACGATTCCGCTGTAAACGCACCGATTTCGAGCAAAGTCTTGACTACGCCTTCCAAATTCGGTGACCGTGTGATCCTCGTCTTGTCAATCATGGTAGAACTCAAAGGAACGCCGGCTTCCACGAGGACACGTACAGCTGGCTGAAAGCCTTCGCGAATTGCGAAATAGAGGGCACTTTCGCCAACCGTGAATATTTGAATAAAAGAAGGCGCATTTATATCTGCTCCGTTCCGCAGCAACAACCGCAACATGTGCGTCTGACTGGCTATTGCGGCCATTTCGAGAGCATGCTGATGACGTGAAGGAAGGTTGATGTCGGCACCGTAGTCAATCAGAACTTGCACAGCTTCCTCGTGTCCTCTCTCCGCAGCAATCAATAGCGGAGTGCCCTTCCTGTAGCTCATGTCAAAGTCTCGAGCACCGTTATCTAGGAGCAACCTCATGACGTCGGCACGATTGCCCATGGTAGCAAGCTGAAGTGCGGATAGGCGGTCCTCTGAGCGGGTCGAGTTCACGTTTACTCCATGATCGATCAGCATCATCCGAACGATCGCTTCACGACCATGGTAGGAAGCCTCCCAGAATATTTCTTGCCGCAAGTGTGATGCTAGTGGCTGCCCGGTCTTGGATATGAGGAGTACTACCAGGTCGGCATGACCTCCACGCGTTGCGGCCATAATTGCGGCCTCGTATTCAAGTCCCGAGGTCGCGATTCCATATCTGGGCTGTAAAAGAGCGTGCACGATATGACCATGGCCAGCTAAACAGGCCACACGCAACGCACTTCCGTTAGACGATAAGTAACTAACAAGGCGGATCGCTTTAGCATCACTCTTATATGGCATGTAGTCTGCATTAACGCCTGCCAAGGCATGGACATCGACTCCGTGGTCGAGGAGAATTTGGACAACGTCAAGGCGGCCCTGTGCTGTTGCGAGCTGAAGGGGTCTGGAAAAGTAAGTGTGATTGACATTATAATTGACATCAGCTCCTTTAGCAAGCAGAGTGTGAATTTCCGGGATATTCCCATGGATGATTGCTGCGCTGAAGGCAATCTGTATATCCCCGGCATCGCTGAAACTGTGGGGGCTACTCCCTGCGAGCAAAGACAATACATCTGGCGCACTCAAGTGCAGTGCTACCGCTTCGCAAACAGCGCGAGTGTTCTCTAGTCGCTGTTGGTCCGTTTGCTGGCCGTGTACGCTGAGTGCTTTGGCTGCTCTGCAAATCGCAGAAAGGACAGGGCGTCTACGTGGATTAAGCTTTGTCTGAGCAAACAAAAGCCTGGCCACGAGCGGGGTGCTCATGAAACTAACCCTTCCACGGAGGGGATTGTTACAATCAATATGCCAATCGGTTGACTGGTCGAAAATCGAATGTAGGATGGCATCGTTAAACTGTTCTGATGAATAATCTTTAGCAACCACGTGTCATTAAGTGCTAATTTGTACTAACTATTTACCGTTCGTAGTCGGAAGGCTTTGTAGATGCCAATAGACGAAACTAAATTGTCGATAACATCCGCGAAAAGCTCGTTAGGCAAATTGAGGACGAAAAAATTACCCATGATGGATTTTCGTTGAAGGTAGGATGTCGAGAACGTGTGGATGTGGATGGGCGAGACGACAAATGTGCAGTGCTATACTTCAACTACGCAGGAAGCTACTTAAGTAATTCCTGGCACTGCTTACATGGGCTGTTAGCAAATAATATAACTTCTAATGCCCCAAACACTTTCTGATTTACGCGCGCTTAAAGCGAGCAAACAGCTCTAAGATTAATGATAAATGGGTATATATTTATGTATTTATATATTTGCGTCGTCTACGACTGCCGACATACAAGTAATATGCACCTTTAGCCTATCATCATTTCTATCCTAGACCCAATCATGCATCTGCACTCTACATTCGGCAAGTGAAGTTTGGAATTCGCCGTATTGCATTGCGGTGAAAACTTGCAAATCCAAAAACACCCGACAGTGAAAAAAAAAAGCTAAAAATGAGGAAATAGAAGTTCATGCTAATATACAGACATCGGTGCATGCACCAATTCACAGGCTCTTCCCTCAGCTGCAAATCCTTAACCGCCTATTCCCAATGTGTAATTCTCTTGTATGACTTTTCCGGTACTACCCTGCCACTGGATTTATCTTGGCCTCTAACGTCATTGCCAGGACGCATCTCATTGGTTTCTGTATCGAAGCAAGCGTGGCTTTGTATCTCGTTGCAAATAGACCACAATTCTTTCTTCGACATATCACAGAACAGGCCTTCGTTGTGAGAAACGAAATCGGGACCGATGGACGTTTTGCTAGTGCACAGTTCGGTCGCACTGTGACTGTCGTGTTTGCTGGTAATTAGGCGGTCTCCATGGAACGATAGGTCTCGGTTTTGCAATTTACGATCTTTGGATTTCAAACCCCACACGTAACCTGGATAAAGTGGGTTTGGAGGCTCCGGCAGGTCTGGAGGCAGCTCGCCTCGCGAGCTTCCATTGACATAGACCTTGTTTAAATCCATATCGACCAGATCTGAGGTGAACTCCAAAGGTGGGTTAAAGTAAGGGAGGTAGTGGTCGGTGGTCAATATGGAGTACATGTGGAACCGTGGTTTACTCATACACTCTGACGCATTGTGACTTCGGTATGCTTCCACCCGGTGTTTCGTGGCGGAAAAGTCAGTAATGTGAATTCCCATGCCTTGGTGGAAATGGCCAGCTGTATTGCCAGTAATCCACACGCAGCAGGGTCTATGATCGTTCGCTCCAGAGATGGTTTGAGAATAATACCACTGAGCTCCGCACGTTTTGCCTACGTCTCCTATCCACGCTCTTTTTAATCCATCTGGCCAAGTAAGGCTGATATACGCGATGCATAGTGGATCGTTTCCACCCTTTGAGACCGATATGTACTCGCCCTGTCTCCCTCCCACTCCTTCGCCGACTTTAACCTTCATTTCATGGTAGTCACCTCGGGGTCCAGGTACCAAAACATTTTTGTAGTCGTACTCGCCGACGATCGGAATGTCGTGATAACTTCCTTCAGGAATTCTGCCTTTACTTCCGCGGTGCGCTCCGATTGGGTATCCCAGATTATCAAAAAGTCGTATTCCAGGAATATTCCCGTTCATGCTAGTGGGAGTGTTGTCCTGGCCAGCGAGGCCGACTCCTATTCGCACCATCGTGGTTCGGTCATGATGCGTCGGCATGAGCGTCTCCAGGAAAGGGATCATAGAAATCCCACCAAGAAGGAGTCCAATAACATTCGCCATGAGTTCGATTTATAATCTGCTGTTTCCTCAGTGTGGTTAGCATAAACACTACGGGCGCGTGGGACACAGTAGCAATGGACCTCACCAGAAAAACCAGTGGCTGCTTCGATTATGTGATGTTTTAGAAAGAAGACTGGAAATGTGAGGTCAGATGAAGATATTGAGGGGTGAGATTTGACAGACTAAAGAAGCTGTTGAGGATTTATTGACGGTGAAATTGAAGAAGGATTTGTAGACAATTTTCAGAATTCTAGCTAAGCATATGCAGTGAGTGCGTGCTTTGAATCCATGAAACTCTTGGGGATGACATGTCTTTTATAGAATTTTGCCCATCGCCACTGAAATATTGGATTGCACCGCGCGCACAGAGACCTCTATGACAAATACCTTTTCAGGCGTATCTTTGAAAATGGCTGTGTCCTCATAGTAGAGCTACAAACCTCACAAATGTTGAGCTTGTAGCCGGTGAGTCTCGTCATTGGGTACCGATATTTAGTGCAATTAGACTCTACTGGGCCTCAAGTAATGCACTCCGGTCCACTCCAATCCTCAATGATATTTTAGTATCAGAATATGGTGTTGATGCCAGAAGCAATGCTACCGGCAATTGATTCAATCGCTTGACCGGTAATTGTCATGGGTCAATTTTGTCCAATCCCACCATATGGTGGTTTCAACTGTCCAAGAGAGGTGCGAGTATAACAGTAACACCATATAGCTGCAGTATAAACTGGACAGCGTCGTAAAGTTTATGTCGAACACATAGCTACAGCGGAAGCTTTGATTATCCTCCACTGGCGTCATAAGGATGTGACGTCACGCCGGACTATTCAGGGATGGCTCAGAAAGTCGCGTGTTTCATGTGGTGCTATTTGCGTATCGGGTTTCCGCGTCGTAGGAGTTTCCAATGCAAAGCCTCAATTCACCTGTGCCCGGAAGATTCCTAACGAGCAATGTAAAATAGATATCAAAGTAAATCTATCGATTCGAACGGCGCAAAACGTAACACCCGAAGCACATGGAGGCGCCGACCTCAAGTGCGCGTGCATGGCCAAACATATGAGTTGTGTGATTGTGACTCGAACCAACCTAGGGCTCGGCGATAAGGAATAGCGCGGATACATTGCGGCTGCGGCTGCGGCTGTGTCTTTCGCCCTCTTCTAGTGCCCAACCTTAACCACTATTAATTTATGCGACTTTCTAACTACTTATTAGGTGCACCCACTTAAGCACCTAAGTAGTTATGTATGTCTCGTACATATTTCTCCTACAAACGTTCCAATGAATTCTTGCTGTGTGCATAATCTCAATCAAAGTTTGCAACATTGGTTTTTGATTAGAATCCGTAAAATTAATGTTCCTGACGTACTCGAGTAGGTTATGAGACATCTAAGCTATGTAGGTTTCTCTCTCTATAACTATGTCTCAATCTAGGGAATAGGAATCTTTACTGTGACGCATTTTGAAGAGTCGTTTTTCCCCGGAGAAAGTGCTTCAGAGAAAGGACTGGCTTATTGTGGGTGCTATGCAAATGTTAACTAATGTCAATTTTGCTATCAAGAAGCCCTTCTATCAACAATGGCTTGTGGCACAGGGCCGACAAATCGCTCTGAAGAAAGCTGTTGGAAAAGCCAGAGAGGAGAATGAAATCAGATTTATGGCGTCACAACCAGTCCTAGAGGTCACTATACTTGGATCCGAGCGCTGCATAGACTGCGACTTGAGCTCGGCTACCTGGTTTCCGCTATAAGATTGAGCTCGGTGCCACCGGGCCGGTATATCTTGACTGCAACGGAATTTATGACTTACTCCCAACCTAATTTTACGAATACCCACCCTGCTTTGCATTGAGACTTCCGAAAAAAAAATACACCTACATTCCCATTCCATGCTATTAGGGCCATCTATCATACGTTCTTCATCCCTTACTAATTAGCCATCCCAAGATACGCATTAAGATCTAAATTTCTTCAGTAGTCTAAACCGTGGTTTGCATGAATACTAACAGACCTGTCAATCCAGAGAGACATAATTAGTTCACCGGCGTCTGTACCGCGCCTGCGGCACAGGACAGAATTGAATCCAATATACGACAGTGTAGTAAGCGCATTCTCTACGCCATCGTAGGAAGTAATCGCGTGTCCTGCATCAAAATTGTAGCTGCTAATCGCTCCAAACATGACCGGTAAAACTAGGGTGAAACTCGGACTTGGGATCATTTCACACGTGCACACTATCGATTATTATGCACATCACTTACAATAATGTGTCTTGTCTGCGATCCATCGAGGAGAACCGTAGCGCAGGAAGACCGGTCAATTGCATTGACCCGTGTCAAACAGCAGTTGCAACGTCTATCTGCGCAGCTTGTCATTTTGACTATGTGAGATTCAATGTCCCATATCTCACGCGGAACGCTGATTCAATACACTGTATTCATGAAGCGGTATCATATTGGGGCATGGTATATATAGCAGTGGTGGAAGCATCAACTTCGTAGTCAATTCGACATCCAGCCACTACATCTCGCACACCAGAACATCCAGAGCCTTGCAAATAAGTTGCTAAGATATCCGGATTCTTTCCCCTTGGGCATTGTAAAATACCATTTCAAGATCTAAAGTTTTGCCTCTCAATATGCGCATCACCATCGCAGAAATCGTCGTCCTCGCCTTAAGCTTCCAGTCAGCTGTGTTCGGCCGAGCTACACAGTCTTCCAATGAAAATGATGGTAAGTTAAATTTGAATATGAAAAGCTGATGACCGTTCAGTAAGTTGTGCAACCTACCGCTAACACAAGACGTAGAACTAGTTCTCGCAGACTCTAGACTGTATTTGAAAGATCTCTCTCCCCGCGCTGCGCCGGTATTCCGTGTTGGAGGGACTCGTCCCGGGACACATTCCGAAGATCCGGATCCTGTTACAGGCGGCGACGGTGATGGTGTCGGCGATCCAGGTGCAGATGGGTCAGGTGACCTTAATACGATTGGTGAACCTGATAGCAATACGGGCGGTGCATCTGATAGCGATTCGGGCGGTTCACATAAAAGCGGCAGCGATACCAGCAGCAACACGCCCAGCCCCCTCAAGGGTAGCCATGGCCATATAGAGGAGCACTACGCAGAATATAAGGAAAAAGGGGAGGCCCTTGATAAAAAATTTATGTCCGCCATCAACAATAACGAGAAAGATGCGACCATCAGACCCCAGGATAAAGCCGGCGACACGAACACTGGAACATACGCCAAATGGAATAATGGATATACCGTGAAAAAATCCAATGAGAGGGACGAGAGCGATCTCGAAATTTTTCATCCGGACTTGAAGACAGTATTACAGTTTCTCACAACAACACGTCCGAAAGCCCTTACGTTCTTTGAACACGACAACAAGTTCCACGAAGTTAGTATTCTCTCAAATCTGCAACCACACAAGCAATCCTTTGTTAACGTCGGCCTTTACTATACCAGCCATGGGCTCCCTCGGAATGGAGCCATCGTCCATACAGATCGGAATTCGGAATACGATCCTCGTGCGAAACGGGACCACAACGGGAAAATGATTGACCCCCTCGGCCTTCCCTCCTCAGAGATCGCTTGGCAACAATGGACTGAGCTTTGTAAAGCTGAAAGCGAGATTAAAGGTCTGCGCGCAGTGATTAGCTCGAACATAGTGAACAAGAAGACACTAGCTATAATCGACGGAGCTCATCTTAAGAACAACTTTGCAAAGGACAAGCCTGGTAGGTTCTGGAAGGACCCCAAAAACCCAGCCAGGAATGATGCATTCTTCGCGCTTCTTAACACCGATAACATCAAACCTACCGTGCATATGCTAAAAGATCATCACAACGAATTGGGCAATTTGAAAATCAAAGAGATTACAACATTCCACATTCCGGACGGCAAGAATACACTAGTTGATTTAGCAATCAAGCTTGGGTGACGCATCATGTTTGAATTGGTTACGTTTTTTTAGAATGCTAGATCTTGGTGGCTGCGAAAGTGTTTGATCTGTTGAGATGTGATTTGATGTTGGGTTGGTTAGCAATGAAGAGGGTTCGGACGGGGAGATTCTTTTGAAAAATTCTTCATACTGACTTTCATTGTCCATCCGTGCAGCTCCCATGCCATCACTGTTCCAAGTTTCTTTCCGTGTTTGTTGTCACTCATTTTACTTCCTGTTGGAGTAAGTAATGCATCTTTTTGAAGTTGGATAGTGTGATTTTCGATTCAAGTTCTGCCGGAACAGAATTTGATGTGCAAATGAGCAAGAATACAGCACTAAGTGTGAAAACTGCCGTCATGAGACGGGATAGGCTGTAGTGTTGGGCACGAGCATACTCGAGCAGTTTTTGTTGGTTTCGGGTATTTTTATGGCTACTCGAGTATAGAAACTTTTATTAAATTTAAATGACAAATGGCTTGCAATTGACCGCTGCCTAGTAGCTTGCGGTTTGTTTGTTTGTTTTATTCATACTGTATTCACTCTAACTAGAGTATGACAGAACCAAATTCCCCTCCGCCTCCGGGCAAGCCGGTCAAGGTGGCAGGAGTAGCTTGCGGTTCCATGGATGCCTTACCACTTAGTGCAAATCTCTTCATTTTCTTCAGTTTCCACCCCGTCCCAATCTTCGTGGCTGATCTTTTCATAGCCTAGCCATGCACGGCAGCACATAATAGCATTGGCTGTTTCAGGTGATAGGCGGTTCCTCTTGTGTGAGATCAAGTCATCTGCGATGGAAAACAGTCGCTCAGAGGCTGCACTGGTGGCAGGGATTGCCAGGTAATCTGCTGCCATATTGGCAAGATATAGATAATCCTCGACCTTGCACTTCCCCTACTTCAAAATGTCTTCCTGTAAGGGCAAGCTGTGAGATACTGCTGGTAGTACTAGGGCAACATTTGGATAGACCAACCTTAAAAACAACAACGGGTTCTGCCAAATACCTAACCAGTTGTGAGCGGGTATCCTCTGCTAGAATTGATGGTACCGATTCAAACACTGCCCTCTCAAACTGAGATATTGTAATCTCTTCTGATTCATCTGAAGCTGTATGAGAGTTAGCAGGGGCAGCCTGTGCTGAGTATACTGGCACTTTGGACTGAGGCGAGTATTTTTTGTTATATATCTGCTCAGTATGTCTATGTGCTACTTCGATTCATTTGACATTCCACCCAAGTCTCTTGAGTGTGTTAAACTTGCAGTGTGGATCAAGAATGGTGGCAATACAGTGCACTGAAGAAGTATCAGTTTTCAGGTGGTATGGGTTGAAAACAATCTAGCCTTTATCGTAAAACCATACTAGTTGCTTTCAGGCTCTTTCCGGCTTTCACTGGTGTGAAAGCAAATGCAGAAGGTGTCAGAAGTGGGTCTACTTTGGAAGCATGTCAAACTTTTGGACTTTCCACTGGCTATTACTGTGTTATTCCTTTCATGCAGTTTCACATTCTATTATTCACTAGGATACCTATTCCAATGAAGCTTTGGCCAGTATATAAAGCTTTACCTAGTTGTAAAGCTTAGTTCAAGCTAATATACAAAGCTTTGGCTAATGGTGAAGATTAATACTGGCAAGTATTTGAAGCTTTAGTAAGTATTTTAAGCTCTTGCCAGCAGCATAGTATAGCTATATCCAATGGACTTAGTACTAGAAGTAGAATCAACTTGGATTACAGCTGTATTATTGCTGTTACTATCACCATTATTGTTACCACTATCTATACCACTATGATTATCAGGGAGATCTAGCAGATGGTTTCTTTGGTTCTTCATTGCAAAACCCACATATACTTTGATAGCTGTTGAAAGTACTATGTACTTTCCAGTTTTCAGTTGCTTTCAGGTGGCTTTTGTTGCCAATAATTCTACTGGTCCGAACAGATCCAGTTTGGGGTAGACCTCTGTTCAGTCCAGTCCAACCAAAAGGTTGGACTGGACTGGACTTCAGACTGGCAGTTCTGGATTGGATAGGCTTCATCTGGACCAGTCCATATATGCTTGCTATTTTATTATTGTTTCTTAGTCAAGTACTATTAAAAATATGACTTATTTTTATATTTCTTTTTGTTCATTTCTTTATACCTATTCTTGATGATATTATGACTCTTCTGTCTGTATTCAATATACAAGTACTGGAGGCGGCTTTGCCACCTCAGAAGACTTTATTAAACTAATATTCAAAATCCAACACTTTGCTGACTTTCTGACTCCTAAGCCCTGTACCATACTATTCAACTATATCTACTACTATATATTCAAAAATGTGTGTCCACTACTGTGTGTCTACCACTATATGTCAGCCATTGTGAATACTGCTGTATAACTTCCACTGTATTTTTCATTGCATATATATCTACAACAGCAAATCTACCATAAGATATCTACTGCTTGATATTGACCACTGTATACTATTTGCTGCTGTGAATATTCCATTTTCTACTACTGTGTATATGCCATTGTATCTGTAGACTGTAGATACTTATACCCACTGCTGAATTGCTCCCACTACACAGCTGTATATTTGGTTGAGCCAAACAGTACTAGTTGCAGTGTATTAGCCACTGTATATCGACTACTGTATATTTGCTGCTGTATATCAATTACTATATATTCACCTCTTTTTATTCACCACAATATATATGTGATGGCTAATTAGCTCAGTATATTTACAACATCAGCAGAATATCTGAGTTGCGTTCACTGCCTACCTAGGCTCCGAATGCTCCCAACGCTCCCAATGCAACTGTGCCTTTACATAGGTGAGAGTTATCGGCTTAGTGCTTTCAACTGCAGTCCCGGTTGCAGTGGCAACTCGTCAAATTGCCCTCCCAATTAAACGACACGCTTATGGCAATCGCCAATTGATATCGGGTAAGTAATTACACATGACATTACGATGTCTTTGCGCTATATAACTTACTATCCGATCTGCTTGATTGACTGTGCAACTTCGTACGTCGCTCCATACACACTCCGCCATCATTGCCATTCCTCACCTCTATGTCTTATACTGTACAACGTTGGCAATTGACATGGCAACTCTGTTTGTTGCTCAATATACATCGCACTTCACTTCAGTCACTTCTAACCGATGCTGCATTTGATCAGTGTCAACTTTTGTATAATCACCTCCAATTGCAGTGGTATTCTTCAGAATTGACACGGTCATTACAGCAGATTTGGATGATATATGGTTCAATTGCACTATCTATACCACACAACAACGTTAAAAGTTGCCATAACAATTTTCTGCATTGTAATACTGTTACTACTCATAGCCATTCACACCATCTGTCTCTTCACCCCCATACTCTGCCCCCTCTGCCTCCTCTACCTCCTCCTCCGCCTCATCGCTCATCTCCACCTCTAACTGCTCCCTAACCTGGCATTCTTCATCTGGAAGCAGCTCACCATCGTTATCCGAGTCATCTACTATGGGATGATTGCACGGCCGACTCCCACGATTGCCCTGAGATTCCCCTGCTATTTCACTATACTCAATATGAGAATCCGAGTCACGAATTTAATCAGATCGATAGCCATCATGGAATTGGTTGTCACCATCATGCTCGTCGTCGAGACAATGTTCCTCGTGGTCCAGTCTATCTTCAATATAGCAAAAGTCATTCGCAATGGGTATGTCAGGAAGATGTTGGTAAATTGGCTCCTCCTCCACCTCAGTGTCATCCTCCTGAAAACAATTAATGGCTGCAAGGTTGGGAGCAGGCACTGGTTGTGGAGGAGCAACCGGCTGAGTTGGCTTGCCAACAATCAGGCGGTTTAACTGATTCTTGATCCCAACCATCACTCAGTCAAGATACTTTCCGGGCAAGCCATTCCAGCGCTCCATATGCCTGATGTATAATGCTTGAGTTGTCGGTATAATGCACATAGTAGACGGAACAACTTAAACTTACAAATGTCGTTCTCCTGGGAGAATGGAAGCTGCGGAGATGGCTTCATGTGTCTGTTAGGTGTCTTGCACTTGGTCTTTACATACTCTTCTAGTGCCCACTGCAGTGCAGTTGCTGAGAGCACCATGAGAGTTGGTATGACGGTCTCACGAATTCAATTGTACTGGCCTCGGGCCAGCGCTCCCCTGTCCGGATTCGTTCAAAAAAACGAAGATCAAGCAAATGAGATTTCTCTTCGGTACGGAATGCCGAAGCAACGTCCTGAATTGTCGTATCAATTTCGAAAATTGATAGAGAGGAAGCATACCGATAACGTACATTATATGACTTCTCATGATCCTCAAGTATCGAAATGAACCGGTCATCCTTTAGGAGATATCGAACGATCGAGAGTTTGTCTGCGTCGCAGGAACAACTGTTGAGGTTGTAAAGCGATCCGACTATGGCCCTGCCTTCGCCAATTATTGACAATCGGATGGAGTTGAGGCATAATTTTATCTATTTGTAGAGTCGAGTCAGCGACGCAGAAAATTGTTGAAGTCACGTAAATATGTGGTGGCCTTCTTCTCGTGTGCATACCACAAAACCTTGAAACCGTATACCTCTTCCGTATTCTGCCATGAATCATTAACTTCCTGGCAATGATTTTTCTTAGTACTGGCAATTCTCTGAGTTGTAAAGGCAATTACCAAGGCTATTTCTTCATCGGTCAAGAATGGTTTCCCCTGCAAAATACGAGACTCAATGGTTTGTGTTGAATGTTTGAGTATCACCCAGTACTTGTTGTCAGTAATTGTCATTACACTGCGAGAGGTTTTGGGGACTTCAGGATTCTGGATGATAGCCTTGCGCGAAGGTGATGACAATTTTACATGTTGGCGTGGCAATTTGTCTGATTTATCAGCTCTGTGGCGTAATAGGCTAGACACTATCTCCATCATTGATGACGAACTGATTTCAGAGGGTGGCACTGCTGATGAGCAGTGTTGTGTCTGTGCCACTGGCAATGTGTTAGGTTGCTGGAAAGTTGTTGAACCATGGATCGGAAGGTCCCTAATATTGGCGGCAGGTCTGTCGGTTGCGGGAGGAGTTACTGCAATGTTTTTTCTGTTGCTCGAGCGATTCAGGATATTCTTTTCTACTTTCGGCTGTTTGGAATGCCGACTAGATTGCTGATCAGTAGTATGTGGCACCACCTTGTGCTTCCCACTGATAATTCGACTTTTGGATTGAACGGAATCTACCTCAAGGATTTCTGGAGCCTTAGTATTCGATGTTGTAGCAACATTGTGGAAAGATGGTCTGGTGGCTGACATCGTGAGTATGGGCTGGAGTTATTTCACATAGAAGTAAAAATATCGGTCAATGTCAATGAACTGAGATGGTGCAACAATTTTAGAAGTTGTTTGAACAATAATATCTTATGTCGAGGGAAGCGGCATCTCCGACAGTGTCTAACTATTACGATAAGCAATTTCCATGAACATCTACTACCGGAATATGTGGTTAGACCACTTCAAAAATTGTCTGAGCAACATTGCGGGTTGTCAGTCTAATTCAGTTTGTGTGAGTGCTCTCGGAGTTTGAGCCTATATGATTGCATTCCAGTAACATACTAGCAAAAAAAACAAAACATAACAATGTCCAAAATTGTCTTGCCAACTACCAAAGTCACCCAAACCTTCCCACTCATATTACTCATAGCTGAACGAAACAAGCTGAAACGCAAAAACAAAACAAAATCTCAACCGAGGAAACAAAGACCAAATGAACCAAAAACAGAACCAACAACAAGCCCAAAAACAAAAAACCCCGTGCCAATTTCCAAAGTTGTCGTGCCAACTGATTCAATTTCCCTCCCCATTATCTCCATTCTCAAGCTCCTCATTGTCAAACTCCAGATCTTGCTCCCAGTTCTCTCCCCTTGCCCGTATCTTAAGGCTGCTGCTGGGCATCGTCAAAGTCAGCGTTCGAGGGCCCGGGAGTCAGAGGATTGTCTGCAATTGGCCTGTGCGATGTTACGGGTTTCCCCTTAGCATGGGTATGAAGTACATCAGGCTTAGTCTCCCAGGCTTGCCGCTGTTCAAAGTTGAATTAGCGGTTAAGAACACACCCCTGAGGATGTCTACTGATGAGTTAGCAGACGGCTCAACATAGCCAGGTGAAATCCCCATAATAGTCTATGCTACAATACTACGTCTCAGGATAAGGAGTAGCTACCCATTCTGGAGACAGTACGCACACTTGATCAGACAGTGATCATGGGGAAATTCCCATAGTACTGGCCAAGGCATGGGACACACCAACCATACTGCCAAACAATGTAACTGCCGAGCAGGGGCCTTCGGGTCAGCTGTGTGTTACGGATCAGACCAGTGTTATCTCTAGTATCATGCTAATACTGGGACAAACCATACCCGTGCTGAGCCTCATGGTTATGGTTGGACGAGCGATATTATCTTAGTATGCGGGACTTTGCTATCTCTAAAGCTAGAATAAGCAAAGGAGATAAGCTAACTGCGCCCCGGTAGTTAACTCTACCTAAAAAGATCAGTGCTTGGATCTAGACTGTCGAACCCCAGCTCTGCCGCGTTTGCAATGCGATAACTGACAGAGGGCACCCCCTTTGGGGAATACGGATAAGACCCGATGACACTAGGTACGTGGCAATGTATGGGTTGGCAGCTCATTAAATCATTGATCACTATTCCACTCAATACGAAGAAAGATAACTAATACAAAGTAATGGTCCGATATGTGCATCAGCAACGTCATCATAAAATGCAGGATAACCTTGGGGATTCCTGGTGGGGGCTTACGCAACCACACATTGTCAAACGGAACTCTCCACAGCTAACTACCGAGATCGGCTCTGAAGCAACGATCGGATGTTATGTGAATACCCACTACGGTGGACTGAGTGTTATTGAGATAGTACTATACACACACATCATAAATTACAGAGAAGTACCGTCACCCCTTAGCAGGATGGTTTGACACGGAAATACTCACCTATAAAAGACCACCTTAAACCCACAAGTTTAAACACAACGATTCAAGCAACAGCCGAACAAACCACAGTCAGAACACAACAGCAGAAAAACCACCTGAAATATTATTAAGTTATTACCTTAAGAATATTCACCAACAAACTTTTATGTCTATTACAGACGATCAAAAGATTCTCTTCGCTCGCATCTTGCACGCCCAAGCAAACACTCGAGCCAAATACGAACACCTTGCACGATACCTTGTTCGTAATAACCTTTGGGTAGAATACCACCATCATTTCCACACCGGTGAACTTCCTTCCCAAGTCGCCTTTGACGAATCATCGGAGGATTGCCTCCAAGACAGTTACGACTTTTAAATCCAGGGCCATAGTGCAATAGATGCCCGTATTCATACATATAGTACAACGACGTAAACGCATCACCCTTGAATTTCACGTCTTTAGTTTTATCATCGTTATCAAAATACACCTTTATCACAAGTCGGTTCAACGATATCGATAAAAGCTAAGTCACATCTAGCTGCAGTATCCCCCTAACATGCGAAGGATTGTCAGGGGTTTGGGTGGGCGGAGGACTACCGAGTGTACGACTTAGGGAGTTGGTGTAACCACATTTGGGGTTGTCGTCCTCATGTTCGTCCAATTCTGGAGTATCTACCCGCACCATGTATTGACCATCCTCCCCAATATATTTGGGGAAAGGATTGGGATCTCGATACCGATAGTAAAAGTCGTTGGAGCTACCCAGTCAAATAAACAGTGCTTTTTCCCGAGCATGCTGCTCTGGTGTGATTCGGTGGCGATAACACGCTTCGTGTGGAAAACACATGAGGTTTCCAATCCTTGCATTCTTATCTTCAGATTGATGAGGTCATCGTTTATTTGCCTTTGATTCAAGTCGCCTGGACAACCTCTGAAGTCGCCTTACTGCTCGGTAGGTTTTGTCAACCCGATCAATGAAGCCTTTTGTCGTGGCGGGAATTGTGAACTTTGGAGGCTCCTTGTCATCACTATTCGCAATATCTGAAAGGTATTTGAGGGCTTCTTCCATTGTTTCCTCAAGCGCAAATTGGGAGGCATCGATATAATCAATGCCGTCTGTGACGGGCGTGTAGATTCCAGAAGTTGCCGTGCCACTTACCGAAATAGTCGGATGACAAAGAATCACATGCACAGCCGGGGGAGAATATGTCTCTGTTTCCAGCCAGGCTGCAACCGCAGCATCATCTTGTAGTCTGGCGATATGGGCCGATGGGAGATGCTTGAAGTTGTGCGAACCACAAGTACAGTTGTTCTTGGCCCGAGTTCCCGACTTGGACCCTGTTGCCCTCGTTCCTGCCATGATTTCCGAGAATCTGGCGATAGTCATATCTGAGCCTTGGGTGCTGGGACGTTCAATTTGTTCAAAAACATTCACAACGGCCCCATAAAACGACCATGGTAGACCAGCTGGATTGCTCGGGCAACTTGGCAGAACGGCACACCATTGGTCATTCAATATTCTGTCAGTAAGTTGCGTGACTCCCCATCTCATTCCCTGATGCCAATCGAAGTTGCCGTACAAATGCTGATGCTCAACCCTAACTCCAGCTACACTGAAGTCGATTGGGACCCCAGATTCGTCAAGTTTGAGGCCCTACTCAGGGTGAAGAATCCTGAAACGAATGCTGGTGGGACCATGGGCAGGAGGTGTGTGAGCAACTCGTGAGGTTGTTGGGACAGTGTTAGTAGTTGAAGCCTTGGTGTTGTCGTCGGGAATCCCCATACCCACCGAGATTCGTTGGGTTGTATTGTGTCAGCCCGGCAAGTTCCCCGTGTAGGCAGCAGGCCATGACAGGCCGGCAGAATTCCTTGATGTTCTCAATTTCTCTCTGATATCCCCCCAGAAAGTCCTCCAAGCTAGCCACCAACGACGTCCCTTCAGTGTTGCTTCACATTATCAAAACAACAGTGAAAATTGGTTGAAATATTTCGAGGTCTCGGCATCCGAATGGATAATCTCCCGCTGGAGCCTGAGCCGAGTTTTGCGGCTTTCGAGTTTGGCATCATGGTGAATAGTTAGGAATGCAATGCAGGCACGTAGGTTCCGTAAAGTCCGAGAGCTTAGTTTGTTCAGCTTCTGTGTTGCCTTGCAGCTATCTGTGGATGGTTTCTGCTTGCACACCATTCAGCTGACAACTTGAGGAGTTGGTCTGACGATGAATAGTGATTGATTAATTTATATGAATGGGTATGGGAGGGATTGACTTACATGATAGTATAGATGAGGAGGGTTGGCAAAAGAACTTTAAGGATTGATCTGATAATAATTAGCGATGGATTGATTATACCGACGTGCATGAAAAGGATAGTACCTGATATTGGCCAAACAACCTTTGACATTGTTGAGTCGATGTGCTAAAGTTATAATTAGTTATTGGGTAGTCATGTGATGAGATTCAGACTCGGAGATCGTAGATATTGCCAGGGAGATGACGAGTTAATCTTAAGGAAGATGGAGGAAATTGGGCGAGCACCCAGAGGCAGCGCTTTTATATATCAAAATTGTTTCGCAGAAGCAAGTTGTGATTCAACTGGTACGATGTTTGATCATGTTGAACTGAAGGTTTGTATCCAACCCATCATCACATAAATTTCAAGTTGGACCATATGAAAACGTCCCATTGTGTTTAAAACGCTACAAATAGTTCACTTCAACCATCCAAGTTGTTAGGGCAACTTTTCGCATTGTCAAGAGTGATTGAGTGTCCAACTTCGAGGTTGATCTCAGATGATGGTTCGATATCTTCCTTTGTCAAAACCAAGCATAACAAATGACACTAAGCTCACTGTTTCACAACTCACCATGCTGCAAAGACGTTGCAATCAGCAGAATGTAAATATTCATTGATTTATATTGTTGTGACGACTCTATCAGTTGTTTTATTAGTTGGAAGGCCTTCTGATTTGGCTACAAACACTAAATCTCACTCATTTGTATTCATCTTGGCAGCAACTTGCAGGGTTGCTGCGGTACCTTGAAGCACTGTCACATAGACTCTCTATTAAATATACTACCGAACCATATGCCGAAATCAAAAAATCAAATTAGCTTCTTTCAAGAACTCTACCCAGAAATTAAGAATCGTGCGGCCAACTCCAGAAAGTGCTAGCCCAGTCAGTAGAGTCTACTAAGCCGGCGATATGCTCTTGAATACATACAAATGCCAATGAAAACCATGACTCCGACTAATGCTTGCGACGAAAAGACAACCTGGTAAATTGTTAGTACCACTTCGACACCCATTCATGAGAACTTCTCACCTATACACGCTCCAAAGACTTCTGCCGGCGAATACGGATGCTTTTCGACACCTGCTCATTTGGCTTTGACACGTTGACATCTTGGGGAGTTGCTGCAAACTTCTTATATGCAGTCGGTATTTCGCCTGTTGGCATATCGTCGATCGAGCCTTTTTGTTTGAGGCTGTGACCGGTCATGATGATAGAGATGTCTAGAGTACGTACTCCTTTTTCGTTTCAAGCACTGAAATGACTTCAGTTGCCAGGGCAACCATCAAAGACTTTTAGAAACTCAGGCGCATCTTTTTGTACTCATT
This sequence comes from Trichophaea hybrida, assembly GCA_015178995.1. NCBI lineage: Eukaryota > Fungi > Ascomycota > Pezizomycetes > Pezizales > Pyronemataceae > Trichophaea > Trichophaea hybrida. The sequence continues at coordinate 76,905 of WHVE01000222.1, forward strand.
GACTCATCGATTGACTGCTCAATAACAGCCATCCATCCATCGATCTTAGAGTTTTCAATAAACATGTTATTCCACAATCGATTATAAGGTATTCACTCTCAAGTATATACAAAATCGTATCAACAACGTCTAAAGTTGCCAATGGCATCAACTAACAAGCATAATGTCAGAATGTTCATTTGCAAGGTCTGTGGCAAACGTTTCAACTCTGATACCTGGAGGACTAAACATATGGAGAACAATCATGCCCAAGAGCACGATGCAATGATGCGAGCGGCTTTAAACTTCACCTCAAGATAACATCCGAGTTTAGCTATCAACGATAAAATGCGGAAGCGAAACGCCCAGAGTTGCCCGAGCAATGAGGATAATCGAAACCCACCCACTTTCTTTTGGAACCATGATCACGTGCCAGATACACTCAATTACTTACAATCACAATTGGCGGAGCCTTTGGCACCTGCAGAGTCCATACCAGTAACACATGCATTCCGAAATGCTGGTCTGCCACTGCACTACGTTCCCACCAAGACCGAAGACAACTCTACACATGGTCATACCAACCCTTGGCATCCGTTTTCCGACGCTACTGAGTTTCCCCTTGTGGAGATATTGACTGTGCACGGAGTGATGCTGAGTCTGATTGATCATTTATTCAAGGGAGACGCAGAGCTCCAGCAGTCGGTCAAACAATCTCTAAAGTCGATACACATACTCCATCAGATGATTGACCTGATGTCTGATGACCTTGGCCATTCATCACGGATGAAGCAAACGACAAATTTCATATGGAATGAAAGCCACCCTAAGCCGATTGAGTTTTACTTCCAGGGAATCATATTATGTGCCAAAAGGCTTTTGCGTCAAAAGGCATATGAGAAGGATTTAGTGTATGCTCCTGTGTGTCGTTTCAGCAATGATGGGTGTCGTCTATACAATGAGATGCACACAGCAGACTGGTGGTGGGAAACCCAGTTATGTCAATTGCCTGGAGAATTAAACGAATTGTTCTGTCAATGTTTAGCATTGTCTCCCAGAAGGCGAAAGTGTTGTTTCCCTGCTCTTCTTCTCTGATTCGACACATCTCACAAATTTCTCCAGCGATAAGAAAGCATGGCCTGTATACATGACCATTGGCAACCTCTCCAGCACCGTACAGATGAAACCAACAACTCACAGCGTTGTCCTGGTAGCACTTCTGCCAAAGCCATTGAAATTACATCATATTCTCGCTCCACAAAAGGCCCGCCAACGAGCCCATGATCGACTTGTCATGCAGAGTATTCTCGACTACTTGCTGCGGCCTTTGACCAATGCGCAACATTGTCAGTTCACCGCTTATTGTGCCGACAGTCATTACCGGCAATGCCATATGTTTCTGTCTGGATAGGTTGCCGACTATCCTGAGCATGCAGTACTGCACAATCATGGATATGGATTATGTCCTTGGTGTGAAGTTGAAAAGAAGGAATTGGACCGGTATATCGACATACCGGTGGCACTCCACGATCATAACGTTTATCAACTATTGTTCCAAGTTGCCTGAGCAACCTTACACGATGCGGAAGACACTCTACCAAACTTGCGGAATCACGATGATAGTAGAGTTCACCAACATGCTGAAAGCTCCAGCGATATCGATTCTTCAACCCTGCCAGTTGTCAAGCCATTTACTTACGACCCTGTTGAGGCTGTCTCAATTATTAGATAGTGTGGCATCAATCTTGGTGACAATATATTATGGCACACCGGTTCAATTGTCAGCGATCTTCCAAAACCAGACCCCCTTCACACAATGCAGTTGGGCATGTTGAAACATCTTCTGGGGTGGCTCCAACAACTCATGAAGAAGTTCAAATGACTCCCAAAAGAAAATGAGCTGTGGTTATCCGTACCGGCATACTTGACAATGATGAAACCCAAGAAATCATATGAGGAGGTTAGCCAGTCGACTGGAATGGAACTTAGAACAATGAGCCGCTATCTGCTTGCAGTCGTCACCAACGCTCTACGTTGTCCAAACGCATCTGAATAATGATCATTTGCTGATACCATCCAATGCACCCGAGCACTCCTTGAGTTTTACCACTACTGCCGATACCTGTCCCATGATGAGAATACCTTGAATCTTATGAATGATGCTCTGCGTCGCTTTTACAACTTCAAACATGTCTTCCTGCAATATTGGGCGCACAAGAAAACAACTGAACAATGGAATGAATTGCAGAAAGAGCTCAATAAGAAGCGAGATGCAGATATGGACAATTACAGAAATTGCTCTACCAATGAATGAAAACGTCAACTCGATGACTGGAATGATTGGATATTGTCGGAAGTGGTTGATCACCTGGAGGAGTCATCATTGATCTTTCCAAAACTTCGTCTGATGACACACTTCCGGCAATGTATCGAACAATTCGCGGGGTTGCAACAGTGGTCTACTGAGGTTGGCGAAGCGGCTCACAAAACCCAAATCAAAGATGGGTACCAGGCCTCCAATAAGACCGGAGATGTCCATCGGCAGATTGTCAATTATTATCTCCGCCGAGATGCATTTGCAGTCGGCAAATGAACCCCAATGCAAATGGTTTGAGCAACATTATGAGTAGGCCACCCAAGCTAGACAAGAAATATCAGACTGCTGCCACTGGCAGAAGCAGTGCGGGGGATTCTGAAGTCAAGCGACAGGTGTCGTTTGGCTCGATACGGAAGGAAGTAACTACGTTCGGAGATCTTTGCAATTTATATAGCCATGACAACATTCTCAGAGTTGTCTGGTCAATTCAACGTTAGCATATTTGAACGTCTCAATGATATACATTGACATCGATAACCTGCGAACGTGCCAGGCCGCCTTATTCTATACTATTGAGATCCCTATCGAAGAATTCAATGGCCAATTGACATATGAGAAAATTAGAGCTACTGGACAAAAGGAATAGTATACGGGACCACCGAGAGACGATTGGGTATGGGCAAAGATGGCCCGACAACGTCAGAGATTTCCCGAACCTGCTCATAAAGCATTGCAAGGGCGCTTACTATACCAATTACTTCGTGTTTTCAAACTCCAAATTCCCAGTCACGTGTTATATTTAGCATTTGTGCTGGTGAAAAAACCATTCCATGGAGGATTGCCAAATGCCATCTCTTCGATGGTCAGAGTTATTCCAGCATCGGAAGAGAATGCCTATAAAGTGCTGGCTGCATGCTACATCTGCGGCGCTGCTCATCTCATTCCTGAGGTTCCATCCACTTCAAAGGAGACTACCTCTGGCTGGATTGTAAATGGTCATATTGATTTGAAAACATGGAATACAATTCATTATGTAATGAAGGAGCAGTTGAACGAGGCGCTCGCTGGTGGGGGAAAAAGGCTTCTGCAGCGTAAATAGTTGTTTGGACAATTTCACAAGTTGTATATATGTTGCCAAATAGATTGTTTCCATGTGCCATTTATATACATGAAAGATTTCGCTCAGAGTTGCCAAAGCAACACTGCACAAGTTGTGAGATAAGTCAATTGACGATGTAATTTACACTATGTATAAGGACAGTAACAGTACATCGGGAAAGAAACCAAGTTGCGCCCAGGACGTACATAGGCCTGGGGCGCATCGGTCGCTTCAGACGAAACCTCTTGAGCCTCGTTGTAGCATGGTACTGCACATGCACTTTGCATGATGTTCCATATTAAAGTCAAATTGATACAGATTCCTGTTCCAAATGCCTCACGTTCTAAATGCTATTCAACACGTTGCAGCCAGCTTGAAGCACATCCTCTAAACTACTCTCTCCTTCGCAGTTATCCACCAACTCCGACTCTGCACCCTTGTCTTCATCCTCATACTCATTCTCATTCTCATTCTCATTCTCATTCTCATTCTCATTCTCATTCTCATTCTGATTCTCATTCTCATCCTCGTCCTCATTCTTGTCCTTATCCTTGTCCTCATCCTCGTCCTCATCCACCTCACACTCGACATCATCATCCAGCTGCAGGCCACGGTGTCGCTGGAGCATGACACCTGGCACTGTGAATATCATCATGCTTGTTGTCGTTATCATTGTCGCCATCTTCAACCCCATCCTCGGCATCGAAATACAAATCTTTAGCAATGGGGATGCTGATCGCCGAAATGATCGGAGTCTCAATGTCTGTCTCCATCATTAGAACTTCCATCGCAGTCTTGTTTAACACTACCCGACGAGGTCATCAGCAAAATGTACAATGCTTGCGGAGCGTTGGTGGAAACTCTGGGAGGCTTCCGGACACTCCCGGAAACTCCCGGAGCATGGGAAGGTACTCTGGGAGTCTCCGTGAGAAATGTTGTAGTTTCGGACCCTTCCGAAGCTCTCAGCAAACCTCCCGGAGACTCCCGGATCTTGGGAAGATACTCCGGAAGTATCCAGGAGATATTGGCGTAGTTTCGGACCCTCCTGGAGCTCTCACCAAACCTCCCACAGACTCCCACAGTATGGGAAGGTACTCTAGGAGCCTCCGGAAGAAATTGGCGTAGTTTCTAACCCTCCTGGAGCTCTCACCAACCCTCCCGGAGAGTCCGGGAGAAATTGATCAAGTTACAAACCCTCCTGGATCTTGCACCAGTGCTCCCAGAGGCCTCCAGAATCATGTTCCGGTAGATTACTCTTGGAGTATTTAGGGAGAATTGGAAAAGCTACAAACACTCTTGGAGCTCTAGCCAAGTTCTTTCGAAATCTTGACAGTTTGGTTCTCTATTTCACAAAGGTTTCGGCCCACCTGACCTGAGTTTCAGCGCAGTGAAAACTACTGCTAGGATGTTTGACGCATCTGAGATTGTGAAGATCGTGATCACTCCTGCGATCCTTGGCGCACCGGAGATGCTCAGTGCTCCTGAGACACTCCAAACTTATGACCTCCTCGGCGCTCCTGAGATGTCCGGCGCTCCTGAGACACTCCAAACTTATGACATCCTGATCGCTTCTGAGATCCCTGGCACTCCTGAGATGCTTGGGGCTCGTGAGATGCTCCGTAAGATAGTCAGCCCTCAGTGGTGCTGCTATATTCACGTTTGCACAGGCCTTGGATGAGGGTGAAATCTTGTGCTATTGATATCTACATTATATACAGGGTCGGACGAAAACAAGGGAGATGAGAGATGTCTGTCAATCAGGCTTGGAGAGAGATGACGAAATGACACGCAAGCAGGCATGGAGATAGACGAGATAGATCTCAAGCGGGCTTGGAGTGAGTTTAAAGAGAGAGATTGTGCTGCTGAGCACGAGAATTTGTGAGAGAGACGGTCGGTGAAGCTGGTTGCTGAAAGCGAGGGCATGACAGAACACAAGTAATTGGTGGGTGATCCAGCTTAGAATATGTTAACCCACGATCGGAAAGGCAAGTGGAGGACATAACTCAGGTAGAGAGGAGAGGCTGCACGTACGGTGCTCGACAGCAAGCGCACGGGAAGTTGTCAGCTGGGAGAGTCGGTAGCTGCAGCCGGCTGCAGAGAGTGAGCGCCAGACGGAGTGCGAGTGTAATTGATGCAAGAAGGGAGAGTTGTTAGCTGCAGCCGCTGCAGAGAGCAAGGGCCAGATGGAGTGCGAGTTTAATTGATGCAAGACCTGGCTCGAGAGATGTTATCCACAATTGCCAAGCCGAGTAGAAGACTTCAATTGGATAGAGTGGAGTGTGTCTCTACAGCCGGCTGCAGAGACAAGGACAACATGGTTTGTGAGACTGATCGATCGAGCAAGGGCAGATGAGAGCTGGCTTGACTGGTGATGCGCAGGGGAGGCGATTAACTCTGGTGAAGCTGAATGTGACTAGAAGGAATGAGAGAGAAGATGGATGAGAGCTTGAGAGCTGCAGAGAGACCAGAGACGGACGAAAGCTCTGGGAGCTCAGATTCGTACACGAAAACTAGGTCTCGATCCGGTATGTTGCACCTGTCAACTTGTATAATCTGCTTGGCAAGCTGTATCTCCTAACCCAAACTCGCAGGTCAAATCCAAATCAGAGGTGCAATTTTGGCCGACCGAGCCTTATAAGGCTTAGCCCATTCACAAACAAACAGATTAACCGAGAATACGAATGCAACATACCGAATTGAGTCCTAGTTTCTCGCGTACAAATCCGAACTCTCAATGGGTTTTTGTCCATCTCTGTTTCCCTGTAGCTCTCAAACTCTCGTTCATCTTCTCTCTCTTTCCTTCTCTCTCAACCTCGTCCCATCCAGCTTTTCAAGAGTTAAGGTCCCCCCCTGAGCATCGCCAGTTATCAGGCAGTTTACATCATGAGCCACCACTAGAGTCAGCTCTGATCCTGCCTTGTTCAATCGATAACTCTTGCATACAATGTGGTACTCATCTCTGCAGCCGGCTTCAGAGACTGACTCCTGTCCTATCAAAGTTAAGTCCTCCACTCGGCTTTGCGATCGTGGGATAACATCTCTCAAGCAACAGGTCTTGCACCAATTACACTCGCACTCGGTCTGACCCTCGCTCTCTGCAGCCAGCTGCATCTACCGACTCTCCCTCCCATGCGAGCACCGTACGTGCAGCTTCTCCTCTCTACCCATGTTAAGTCGTCCACTCGGCTTCGTGATCGTTCGTTAAGATCTTCCTAGGCAGATCTCACACCAATTACTCATGTTCTGTCTTGCCCTCACATTCAGCAACTAGCTTCAGAGATGGTCTCTCTCACAATTACTCGTGCTCTGCAGCCTGAATTCCGCTTTATATTCATCTCGTCCCTTTCTTTAAACTCGCTCTAAGCCCACCTCAGATTCCATCATGCCCATCTCTCCAATCCCATCAGAGATCTATGTTAATCTCTCTAAGCCCGCTGGAGATCGATCCCGCAATCTTTCTCCAAGCCTACTGGAGATCCATCTTGTCATCTGTCTCCAAGCCCGCTGGAGATCCATCACCTCTCCTCAAGCCCATCTTATCTCCCTCTTTGTATTCGTTCCAGTGTGTATATACAGTAGATAGTTAGATATCAATAGAAACTACAATTTCAAGCATCTATATCCCCCATACCAGTGCTACTGAAGTACATTGGTGGTTGCACTCGAGCACAAACAAGTTTTTCATGATCGCCAGAATCATTTACCGGCGCTCCTGGAGATACCAGAACCTTACAATGGCGCTCCCAGTGGCCCGAGAACCTTGCACCGGTGCTCCCAGAGGCTTTTGAACCTTACGCCAGCCTGAGGCTCCAAAACCTTGCACCGGTTCTCCCGGAGGCTCCAAAACCTTGCACCAGCGCTCCCAGAGATTCCAGAAACCTTACACTGGCGCCCCTGGTGGCTCCAGAACCTTGCACTGGTGCTCCCGGAGGCTCCAGAACCTTACACCGGTGCTTCCGGGGGCTCCAGAACCTTTCACTGGCGCTCCCGGATGCTCCAGAACCTCGCACCTGCGCTTCCGGAGGCTTCTGGAGCGCCTCCCATGCTCCAGGAGCCTCCAAAACCTTGCACTTATTCCGAACTACTCCGAACTACTCCGACCACTCATGGAGCCTCCGGGAGCCTCTGGGAGCAAGAATTACATTTTGGTGATGGTTTGATAGCAGCGGCAGGCGTGTTATTTGCTCCTTTTCACGTAGAATCAGGTTGTTGAGAGCCGCCCGTATGGATTTGATTACCTTCTGTCTCAATGGAGAGGGAGATCATTCCAAATATTCATGAGATCAGTGTAAGTCTCTGCAAAATGTTAGAGCAATTATATGCATTGTGAAAGCCATACTTACGCCGTCATTATCTCGATTGAAGTAGTACTCCCATCTGGCCTTTTCCACTGGATTTCGAAGTCATCGCTTTCAACCTTTGTTGGAGCTAAACCTCTATTTCTTTGCCACTCCGTCAGTGCGTGATGCAATGCTGTACATGTTAACACAATCAGTGCCGGGGGTGTTTGTTCTCGAATCCAGTCATGGAAGCCCTCCGAATGCCTACCGCGTTTGCGCATTCGTTGGAAGAAATGTAGATACAGAAATTGTGGAATCTCCTTGGCAAGAAAGTAACTAGCTCGTTCCTGATAGTGTTAGCGACACTGACAGTTGCAGACAGGACTCACCTCAAGCTCGTTCGCACGATCGCATTGGCGCACAGTGAATGTAAAATCTGATAGTAGTTGGTCAATGTGTATGCGGCGTTCATCGTCTTCTAAACGATGTAAGTTGTATAGTCTCCCTACACAATCACGGGCCTTCTTGATCATGTGCGATCTGACTGCATTGCAACTGTTTTTGATCTGACATATGGCCAGTCAGTCAATGAGAATGCATTTCTGGGAGATACTTAACTATCTTGAGACACTCCTTCTGACGTTCCGGTAAGCTAATATTGACTCCTTCCTGTATGCATGCCTTGGGCCAGCATAGCGCTACTGACTTTGTGTGGAAACGATATGTTAGTCGGTATCTACCACTCTCTGAATTGTATAAGCTACCAGCATTAACTCAGCTTCAGTTGGAAATGGTCTCTCGCTCAGCATTTTTCTCCATCATGCGATGCATTGTCTCCAGTACAGCAGTAACTCGAAGGTCACCTGGTGCAAGGACACTTCGACTGCCATCGTTTGCTGCTGACTGACAGACTTGACGGTGTATTCGGTGGAGACGATGGGATAAATTGTGAAGCCGATGATGATGGGTGTGGACTCTGGAGATGACTAAGTTTCGTTGAACGAATACCGACAGAAATGACACTGGGTGCTGGCGACATCGAATTGGAAGCTTGATTCGCGGGGGCAGAGATGGCTTAAGGGCTGGATTCGGCGCAGATACAATGGTGTAGATGCTGAGACGACCTGAGTAGTCGAACCTTCGATACGTGAAGCTGTAGCCTTCATCTGCTTTCGCTTCTGCTTGTCAGCTTGCAACGTGAGTTTCCTCTTTTTACCATTTGCAGAACGTGGCATTGGGGAGACAACTCCAGGAGTTGCCGTTGTGGCTTTTGGAATTGAGGATACGGCCTTGTACAGTGGCCTTGTTCGGCATTTTAAAAGGCAAACGAGTGCAGAAAGAGTGCCAAAAGAGTGCTGTTGCAGTAGATGGAGTTGCGATTTGGAGTTCACAATGCAGACGAAGGTTATTGCAGTGCGGAAAAGGAAAAAGTGGTCTCATAAAGGGGCAGATTCACACCATATTGTATTAGCTTGTCACGAAAGTGTCGCGTACCATCTAAAATAAGATAGAAGCAACTCCTGAAGATGCAAATACAACCCCTGGCTAGCCTAAATACAATGCTAAATATTAAAAAACTCATACCCAACGCCAAAAGACAGGAACTAAATCCCTAACGCGTAGTTAGCTTGCTAGTCGATTGCAGGAACGATCAGGGACGTACTGAAATGAGTCAATCAAACACTGGTGAAGAAAACCCAAATGAGACTAAAAACAACTCTGTAAAATTCAAAAACGACCCCACCCGAAATACTATATGCAAAGACCCAATCTAACCCAACCCATTACTAGCCCCAAAACACGAACCTAACGCGTGTGTCAGTATGCTATTCCCTTGTAGCACTATTAGACGTACCGAAAATCATAAGTCAAAAAACCACCCGGTGGAGTCAAACGCAACGCCTCGAGCTGTGTAAAGCTCATACTGGGATTGGCATCTTGGTGCGTGCCAATTGCCAACGGCTCAACACTCTCTGACCCCGGCGCATCGTCATACATTGCCTCACGCTCTATCAACACCCCCCCATTACCCTCATCTCCCACTGCACCGCCCGCGTCTTCACTTTCCGCCCCTACCACATGCGACGCAGCCTCCACAATTTGTGATCTCTCGTTCCTTAATTGTGCAACTACCGGGTCATTCATTGATTCCTCCAGCACAGGTGACGACTCCTTTTCAAGCGGCGCAGCGGACACGTCTTGGAGAGGGGCAAACTTGACACGGCGAGTGGCAGTCACCTCCGGTTGTGTCTTTGCTCTGACACGGCGAGTGGCAGTCACCTCTGGTTGTGTCTTTGCTTGGTGGTTTATTGCGACGAAACTGGGAGCAGGGGTCGGGCTATTGGTCGGTTTGGAGGCACCAGGTGTTCTCGGAAGAAATGGTCGAGGTTGTGGTGTTTGTGGAGTAGCCCTTGCAATACTTGGAGGTGCAACTGCCATTGCCTTCAGAACAGCCACAACGATGAGAGGGTTGTAAGCTGTAACAGAGAAGAAGGTGGCCACGGAGTCGTTGCTATTCAGTCGAGTTGCATCACATGGCCGCAGAGAGGTTTCGCCCGGCATGACTAGACACCCAAGAATAAATTGACATCCCTGGCGGGACATAGGCGACTCACAGCACGTTGTAAAGTCTTTGCGGTGGGATTCTCGACTCGTGAGAGATGCCATCTGTTTGCGCTGTGGTGCACGACGTCGTCCCAACGGAGGTATTCTTCTGGGGTAGCTTTCAGGGTCAATGATGCAGACCCTGAAGGTGTATGTGAGGTTTGGGGCGGTAGGGATGGCATCGGAAATGTCATCGAGTTTTCGTTTCTTCTGAGGGACATTGGCAACAAAGGTAGGTGGCGATCCATATTTGTGAGATGGTGGGTTCAGCTTCGGTTTTCCAGGATACCAGCTGCCTTTCTTTGCATGGCCTTTGCCACGTTTGGAGTCGTCGCAGGAGTCGGTGTCGGTGTCGTGTCGTGTGGTGTCGGTGTCGGTAGGTAGGGGAGGGTTTTCTTTGATACCGATTCATCTGGACCCGAGTTTTGTCGAAACAGTCCCGGAGAAACGCCCGGAACCCACTCCACCATTCGATGTGTCGTGGTTGTGTTGATGCCCTGCTTCCACATTCCCTGAAACTGTCTAAAGTGCCTTGTAGTCACGGGGTCCACGAAAAGGATATCATACATCAAGTCAATTGCACCATCATCCTTGACACCGTGAATGGCATACATCCGAATAAGGCCCCGAATGTGCTCGGCCATGAATTGCTTCGCGAAACCATCTAGGAGTAGAGTATCCTTAATGGCATCAGTTTTGGAGGGGTGGATGGGATCTTTTTGGGTGGCATCGCAATGTTCTGAGCTTTATATAAGAGGGGTAAGAGGGGTAAGGCAGGGTTAGGGTTAATGTGTCAAAAAACAATGATAGAGTAAATACGTAAAGATGGAGTAGATAGAGAAGATGAGAAGAATCGAAACGGAGGGAGTATACGGCAGTATATATACAGTGCAAAGTGGACCATCCAAGGTGCTAGAATCGTGGAGCGGCTCGCAGGAGTCTAAAGCGTTGGTGATATCAAACATCGTACTCGAGAAGGAGCTTTTCCTAGTTGTGAGTCACAATCGGCACTTCTCTTCCGGCCTGAACCATGCTCAGCATGTTTTATTCGACCCTGAGAGCCATTTGAAACACTCCGGAGTCTGTTGTCAAGTGATTGTTGGGTCAAGCGTCGAAATCTGTCAGTTTGAGTCCCTACTACCGCTGTGACGTCAAGTTCCAACATAATGACGCAGTGCGGTTTCATTAACAGTTGGGACCTGCCATTTGAGTGAAAGAAGTGTCACCGGCATCTCTGACGGTGCATAGACCTCCGGCACACCGGTTTGACTTGGTGCCGTGGTGTCATGAACTCTGAAGACGAGTCTTGGCACAAAAAAAGTGATATCGCATGTTTTCACCTGAGTTTCGCCAGTCAAGTGCACTAGCAGCCCAAATGCACTGCAGCCAAGTGATGTGAGCCCAAGCGCACTTTCAAGCCCGCTTTGAACTGCAAGTGCACCAAATCGAGGTAATTCTCCAAGAAATACATGTGAAGACGTGTCTTGGCACAAACAACAAGTGATATCGTGTTTTCGCCCGTGTTTCGCCAGTCAAGTGCACAGCGCCCAAATGCACTTGCAGCCAAGTGAATTAGAGCCCAAGGCACTTTCAAGCCCCTTTGAACTGCCAGTTACCAAATGGAGGTGATGCTCTTAAAATACATGTTTTTAGGACGATATCTCCGCCTTGAAGAGCCTCCATGGCATTATGCTTAATTCCACTACCCTTGCATGGCAACGACCCACATGGCAACGACCCAACGCTTTGACTTTCCGCCAACTTCATTACAGCTGTCAGCATTGCCTACACCATGTCCACCATAGCTTCCATACGAACTCCAATCGTTTCTGTCTGTTTGCTTGAAATCTTACAAGTCTGACCTGTGGCTCAACAAACACATTGACAATGATCATCTCGATATCGCGCCCAACTCTTGAGGCAAAGACAGACTCGAAGCCCATGAACACGTTCGAAACAACTCCAGCAATCTGTCCACAATTCTCAGTGTGGTTTTCACGCAAACCATAACCACGTTGACGATCCTGACGCGTTTCCTCCGTTGCACACGTCTCCTTCTCCCGAACCATCCGAATTAGACTCGAACACAATTGCAAACTTCTCATATCCTGATGCCGGTGCCCCTGTCGCATACGTTCCGACCACTGATGAGAACGATGCCGAGCAGTGCTTGGACAACCCATTTCATCCATTCGACAGTGAGGAGGAGTACAATTTCGCAGAGCTGGTCACATCGAAAGGTCTTCCCGCCAATGTCATCGACGACTTACTGAAGGGCAACTGCGCCTTAAAGAGAGTGTGCGCGATTCTCTGAAATCGAATTACCACCTCCGACAGAAAATCGATGCGATGGAGATGGTTCGGCCATGGCTCCTGGAAGAAAGCTACGTTGCCGATGGCATGGAGTGTGCAGCATCCGATGCAATTGAGTTTTGGACCGTGACCTGATAGAGTGTGCGAAATGGCTACTCCGGCAGCCAGCATATGAGGAACATCTTACATATACTCCGAAACGTTGCTTCAATGATGCTGGGCACCGTGTTTACAACGAGATGCATACTGGAGATTGGTGGTGGGATAAGCAGGTAAGCTTCCTTCTTATTCCCTTTAAATGCTCACAATTGTGTAGGCAACACTACCCGCGGTGACACGCTGGTGCCGATGATATTCATGTCTGACGCCACCACCTCACGAACTTCTCTGGCACAAGAAGGCATGGCCGATATATATGACGATCGGCAATCTATCAGCAACCGCACGGATGAAGCACACAATGCACAGCGTCTTGTTGGTTGGTCTTTTTGCCCATTGCCATCAAGATGCGCGATGTCCCCCTCAAAAGAAGAAATGCTCAGAGGGAGCATAACCGAATGGTCTCTCAGAACGTGCTCCAGCATGTGTTGCAACCCCTACTCAATTCTGAGACTCGCACCTTCTATGCCCGCTGTGCCGATGGCAACTTCAGGCATTGTTATTCGACACTGGCTGCATGGATGGCCGATTACCCCGAGCACCGTGACCTTCACAACATCAAGAATGGTGTATGCTACTGGTGCGAATGCCCCAAGCAGGAAATGGGTAATCTACCCCCCGACATGAGAGACATAACCTCCGGGATCATAATATGTATCGTATGCTCTCGGATTCAAATACACCTCTGAGCATCGCCGAACTCAAACTCCATGATGTCAATCCAGGCTTTAATATCTTATGGTATCTCGATTGCGTCACAAGCGATCTCCCCAAGCCTGATCTGCTCCATACGATGCAAATTGGGATGTTGAAGCACCTCCTGACATGGCTTCATGAGTTTCTCAAGCAGCATAAACGGCTGGACAAGTTCAACGATATTTGGCTCTCGGTGCCTGCATACCTTGATATGACGAAGCCAAGATGTGCATATGAGGTTTCGCGTTGGAACGGAGGAGAAATCAAGACGATGACACGATTCCTTGTGGGTGTTGTACGCAATGCTCTAGGGACCCAAGCCCCTCTCAACGTAGTGTTTTTGATCGTGCGGTTGAGTGCTCTCGCTCTCTTATTGAGTTATTTCTATTGCCAGTATGATTCTCACGATGATGAAACGCTAGACCTTATGGACGATGCTCTACGTCGCTTCCACGATTCGAAGGATGTGTTTCAACAATTCAGGGCTGGCAAACGACTTGCAGCAGAGGCCAAAGAGAGACGTATGGAATTGTGTGCCGAGCGGATGCCGAGTTGAATTCAGTGGAAAACAAGAAAAAACGGCAGCCTTTCGACAGCGCATTCACGACACATGGAAAGATATTATCGATGCAGAAATGGCCGAATACATTGAAGATGGTTGCGATTTCAACTTTCCCAAGATCCATCTCATGCAGCACTTCCGAGAGCAGATACAACGGTACGGATCGCTTAAACAGTGGTCGACAGAGATCGGAGAAAGCTCTCACCGGAAGCAGATTAAGGACGGGTTTAATGCCTCGAATAAGACCGGTGATTACTATACTCAGATCATCAACTACTACCTTCGGAGTGATGCATTCGCGGTCAGAAAGGCAAATCGCGACACTTGGAATCGTAAACGAGCTGCTCTACAGGCGACGACGGAAGTGACGATGGAAGCAACTACTAGACGTCGTTTATTGAGGTTTTATCTCCAGCAGCACAAAGGAAAAGAGCAAGTCAAGGACTTCGAGGCCTCTGAAAACAATCAGTGACGATGTCCTCCGAGATCGTCCATACGATGCCACCTGTCGTTTCTTACACTCCAAGAAGGTCAACATCGATTCGGATGATCTCTTAAGCAGCGCAGCCGCAATTTACCATGGATTGGAGGTAGAATCACGCATCATGCATGGCGAGCGCATCATTCAGAAGCTCAGATGTACAGGAGATAATATGGTATTCCGGGGCTGCCCGCCATGACTGGGTATGGGTTCAGACTTCTAAATGTAAGGAGGGGCAGGAGCTGTCTCACAAGTAGTGTTAGAAACGGGTCCAGGTTACCTGGCTGTGGTCCGGTTCAGAACCGGCCCCATAGCCTCCGGGCAGTTCAGAAACTGCCAAGGAACTGAACCGTCCAATGACAGGCGGTTGAAACCCAGAACCGAACTGTAACCTGCCGGGTTTTGGCTGGTTTTACCTGCAGCAGAGGCTCATTTTTCATCGGCCCCATTAATCTCAGTTTTTCTACTCCAATTCAGTATTTGAGTTCTGATTGGATCGCGACATGTTCTATACGTAGATTATGCAGTTTTTGACGCTCTTTCACCTCCCGCTCTCCGATTGCGATACAATTAGTATTCGTTGAGTCGCTGTGAAATAAAGCCGAAAATGCGGCCAAAATCGACTATTTTTTGCAGCGACGCAACGAATACTAATCGTATCGCACATCGGAGAGCGGGAGGTAAAAGAGCGTCAAAAACTGCATAATCTACATATACAACATGTCGCAATCCAATCAGAACTCAAATACTTAATTGCAGTGATAGTTTTCGAGAAGAAACCCGCCAAAACCTGGCAGGTTACTGTTTGGGTTCCAGTTTTTAACCGCCTGCGATTGGACAGTTCGGTTCCTTGGCTATTTGGAACTGGAACCGACCCAGATCCGTAATTTGGAACCATTGCTAACACTACTCACAAGGCACTGCAGGGGCGTGTACTGTACTGTATGCTGCGTCGATTCAAGCTGCAAGTCGTCCATCCGTGTGGTGAGATTACATTTGGCTAGCATATGTTGAAGTTTCAAAGCCTGCCAACGGTGGAATGCTGGAAAGTACATTGCAGCTTGTCAGGGTAGTGAAATTATGTTCTGGAGGCGCATATGCAGTTATTAGTGCAGGAAATATTGTGGGTGCGGTTCACTTAATTCCAGAGAAGCCCATTTCGTCAAAGTTGGAGAATAAAGAATGGATAGTCAATAGTCATATAGACCTAGCGACCTGGAACAATGTTTATTATATGCTGGAGGATGAGTTGAATACAGCAGTAAAAAGGGTATAAACAATGTTCAGAAGTGTAAATAGATTAAATAGATTTAATAAACATTACTTTGGGAAAGGCAGACGGTATGGTGATATATGTTGTGCGGCGCATTATCATTATGATGTACAGAGCAGTGTTACCACCGAGCTCCAAGCACCATGCAATTGCAATGGTCACACGAAGAACACTGTATATCAAACGTCACAAAGCACCAAGAAGTGCGATATGCGACAGTGTGAATATATAGCGCCTAGAGTGGTTTTGCAGTTCCTCACATTGTATTATCACGGACTTACATATCACCCTTCCTACCGATGTTCCAGGTGCTCCAGGTGCAGAACATACGCCTGGGTGCAACAAATGCACCTGGGCGCAGGGTTTTTTTCCCGATGTAGATTGACTACCAATGTACATAGTTGTCGTAACAACCTTGCTTGGTAGATGCGCAATGGTATATAACTTGCCGACGAAATACATCGATAGAATTTCTATAATCTAGGGCTTGAGCGATGGTGAGTTGTTTATAGATAAAGTGAATGGGTGCGTAATTATGATACAGTGTTGCAAATAGAGCTGACCTCGCTTACAGTGGCACAAACAACTCCAAGCGTTGCTACCAATATGACTATCAGTGTGATTACCACCTACGTATGCTGACAACACACCCACTGCACAAGTTGCTGATGTAGGCGAGTATGGTGTCTATGTAGGTGGAAATTATTTCCTGATGAATTATATGTTCACTGCTGTATATCTATCTCTAAATATTTATCACCATATATCGTCTGCTGTACATATCAATTAACTACTGTATATACCCTGTCATATATCAGCAGCTGTGCATTTGAAATGACCACCTTGTGTCCACTATTGAATTGACCACTGTATAGCTACTACCGCTGTATATCCAGATCAGCCACAGTATATCTGACACTGTACATCAGCTACTATATATCCATTGCCTAATATCTGCTGCCAGTATTTTGTTTCTGCCACCATATATTTGCTGATGTGTATTTGGATTGGCTATCATATGTATACCACTGAATATTAGCTATTATATATCTACCACTGTATATTTGCAATAATATATTTAATACTGTATATTTGGATAGGCTATCTTGTATTACCACTGTATCAGCCACTGTATTTCTACTACTGCATATCTATCTAGATTGGCCATAAATATACCAGTTGAAAAATATACTGGCGGAAGATATAGAGATTGAGAGCATATATCATTATATTGATGTAAAAGTTGGTGTGAAAAAAAATTGTATAAGTGTATTATACTATCAACAAAGCAAGAAAAGAGGTGAGGAAAAGAAGAAGTGACTATCGTTAGTCAAAAAATATTATGTCAGTTGAGATCTTGGATAACTATACACCACAATCAAATAATCAATAACAATGCTTTGCAATGACCACACATAAGCAAGACTATGTTCACTGGCTTATGGTAATTATGTACTTAGTAAATTCTATATGCTGATGACAATTGCAATTGCAGAAAATCCAACACTATATCAATATCTGTATATCAATTACTATATGTACTGTAACGGCAGCCGGCCGATGGCTGGGTAAGTGCCTAGGATATAGTGGCTGGGTGGGAGTGCCAATTGCACTCCAGCGATGATCTTACTACCATACTTAATAACTATTCTACTTTATCACCTATTCTCGTGTGCAACCGTATCTACTCTTACTCTCGAGTATGAAACCATACTCTGGCATACTCACCCTGATACATTAATCGCTTTTAGAAATCAGATACGTTTCGCTCACAGAATATGTGATTAACTACTTCTATTCGACGTGTCAGATCAACACCAAAAATCATCGCTAGATTGTTGATTCAAGCTAAATAACTCTCTTATTGGGTTGATTGACGAAGATAGACATAATTCCAAAACGATTCGGAAGTCAATCAGTGCCGAAAGATGTGTCATAGACCATGATGGCCATACCACTACTGATGAGTCCGCAAAACCCGACTGCCGAGAGTAATGGCATATGAACAGACGATCAAAACAAATCAAAAGTGAATGGTGGATGATGTAGACGGTTCCGAACCTTTTCGGAAGTCAATTGATAACGAGAGACGCCTGACCTGCCACGACAGACACCCCTGGGATCTTGAATAATGTTAATATTCTCGACCCACAATGAGTATCATCAATCGATTGAATCAGGGTGAGTATACCTGTCAACCAAGTCAATTGACTACTGCAGAGACCATTCTGAGGTGATTCGGAGGTCAATCGATTTGAAGAGTTGTATCACCGAGTGTGATCGCTACACATCGCAACCCATTACAATTAGTGTTAGCAACGGGTCCAGTTTCGGCCCGTTTGTATTATAGCGGTTCCAAGAAAACCCGGAACCGACCCGGCCGGGTCGGGTTTTTGCCAAACGGTTCCCTCAATTAAGTCCATGAATATCCATCAGAGAATTTAGTATTTGGTATGTCAAATATGCAGTTTCGCACGGTGCATCTTTTGGTGTTCTCCGATTTTGCATATCTCATAAACTCAGCAAGCGGCTTTGAAAAAGGTGCCATTTTGGGCCCAAAAACGAGGTTTTTACCCAATCGCTTATTGAATGTTAGAGATATTGAAAATCGGAGAACACCAAAAGATGCGCCATGCAAAGCTGCATATTTGATATACCAAATGCTAAATTATCTGACCAATATCCATGGACTTAATTGGACAGTTCGCTTGAAAAATCGTGGATTTTTGATGTGGTAAGGCTGTTGCCACGCAGACCTATATTACCTGCCGGGTCCAAATCTGGAACCGTTGCTAACACTAATTACAATACCAACCTATACCGAGTAGCATCGATACTGTAAAGTGATGATTCAGGGTATGCATGCTCTTTAATCGAGTCAATTGACTGCAACAGAGTCCATCCCGTGACGAATCTGGAGGTCACGTTACTGGCCATGATGGCACCGCTAGTGTTGGCAACGAAGCGGATTGGTTCGAGTCGAACCGAACCAAGCAGGGGTTCGAAGATGGTTCGATCCGAGTTTTGGCGAAGTTCCGAAGTTCGACTCGAACTTCGAACCGAATCCCAAAAATCGCGATCGATAATAACTAAGCGAGTTCTTGTCCGATCTGCTTGATTTTTGGTTTATCTTGTAGCGCTTCAAGTTAGCTACAAGATAAACCAAAAATCGAGCTGATCGGACAAGAACTCGCTTACTTATTTTTGTTTCAAGTTGTGAGTCGAAATGGTGGGGTTCGAGTGAAAAAGTCTTGGCAAGGATTCGCTTCGCTCGAACCGAATTGGTTCATCAATTGTACGAACCCCGGGCGGTTCGTTGCCAACACTAGGCACCGCGGAGGAGACCTCAAAACTCATTCATCAAGTTCAATCGCATACAGACGAACGATCGAAAACAAGTCGCAAGTGATTGAGGGCATACAGTCAAGAATAATCGACGATTCCTTATACGTGTCAATTCATGGGGTCTATGATACCCCTTTTCCAACGTATTACTATTGCGAACAACCCAGATTATCATTGCGCGGGTGATGATTCGAGAGAAGTATTCCATATATTGGAGTTGAGTGATATGAGCAGAGTTGATTCCGATTTGGAGGTCAATGGATACCGAGAGTCGCATACCGACCGTGATTGCAACACGAGTCAATACATCTCAACACCAAGCTCAGAAGCACTAAGATTTGTTGTGTGCACCTAATTCAGTTTATTGACGCTAGCAGTGACGATTCCGAAATTGATTCGGAGGTCAATTGGGGCTGAGAGACACCTCACCGGCCTGACAGTCACACCACTGAGATGACCTAAATTTGCCAAAAGCATTCGCATACGGATGAACGATCAATGGCTATTGAGCAGCTCGAAGTGCTAGTGCAGCTTTAACAGATCTATCTTAAACGCGTTGATTTATAGGTTCTACCCCTGAACACATCCATTTTGGCCACCGAGCCCAATGCCTGGTCAACGACCATGACCAGTTGATATGAGCTAGAGCTACAGTACAATTGCATGATCAACAATTGCATGAAGCGTATCAGCATTGCACGAGTGAAGTGCGCTTACGGAGAAAAAGACTACCAATGGGCAGAGTTCAAGACCCCGATAATTGAGCTGCAATCGCACATCATCAAGCAGCTCAGAGTGGGAAGTTTGAACCCCGAATATTCTAAAATGTCAAACGGATCAAAGCGATACTCTATTATGTAATTCGACTAGATGCAGGAGCTAGTAACACTGGCGAATCGAGATATGCCAAATACATACCTGCCAAACAAGCAAAATCACACCACAAGTCATTGGATCTCCAAGCGGGAATAGATGATGACTTAAATGTAGTACATTTAAGTCATTGTATCCCATACCAGGGATGGATGCATCTTGTCCATATCCCTGATAAGGATTAAGCAAATGGTTAACCTTCTGTATATAGGAGAATAAACGTCATTTAAGTTTAACATGATATCCATCTGGGCTTGCCTAGGCAAGAAACCTGGAGGTCAGCATATCATTTACATTTGGCCTCTTTGCACCCCAAGCCAAGAGTGCCACCGGTTGGCACCAATGTGACGTCGAAACCTTCGCAGGCGGAGAGCAATGGCTCCCTGCAGAAGAGTAGTGAAGAGAATCAGTCTCCGGATGAATATACATCGGCTTGGAGCCACTGCATACGAGTTTCTCTTAGATAGTGATGAGATTCTCGAGGCTTTCGCCATATGACCTGGCGATTGCACTGGGTTGCTGTGAGCTTTCATGGAAGGCACCACAAATAGTAGGAGAAGCACCATAAGCTGGACGCACAAGTAGAAGCTGCGGGGGTAGTTGCGGCAGAAGAGTTATCCAGTGACGGTTGTTGAATGACTGCTACTGGCTTGCCGAGCCACAAAGGGAGGATGGGACGCCACGGTCATATTCCATTGTGAGGGGCCAGCAGAAGTCTCTACTCCTGGGAATTCTTACCCTCCATCACAATGAAGTTGAAAGTATAAAGCTAACATGTACAGATAGAGAGACGAGCATTGAATTGGTGCCTACAGACCGACGATGGATGTCACATCACCACAAATATCAAAAATTTGTGGAGGCCTTTAGCAAGGCCAAGGCCGAGACACTCCCGTCGCAATGTCCGATCGACCATGCGAGATCTATCATCTGTTGGATATTGAGTTACATACTCTAAAGGTCTTTATATCGAGACGATCCTAGCCATTGGTTATACAATCGTCATCATCGCCGGCAGCAGCGCCGATACTCTTGCAAACATGGAGGGTAACCTTGACCCAACCACCAGGCATGTATGTCAGTGCACCCATTATGAACTTAGAGAATTATGGCAGGATCAGAAAGCGCAGGTTGTACGAGTGTACAGTGCAATAAAATCGCACACACTCAGTCAAGGATGGCAAAAGGCCATGGATATATGGGAACACAAGGTTTTGTTTGAACTTTTACCCTCTTCTATAAGAAAATCTTACTTTAGATGACACGCAATGAGAATTGCAATTGCTAGTATCGCGCGACGATGGCAACTGAAAGTGCCAATATCAATGACAATCGATAAGAGAATGGATACCATACACCGGTATAATCACAAGTCGTTGACCAAATACCGATCTCCAAATGAGGAGGATAACCACCCTGGAACCCGAACAACCGATACTCTACAAAGAGGAAGAACGACTTGAAACTCTGAGTTTACTACGGAAGTCTCAGTATGCATATAATCATGAATTGATGAGACATAGCTGCCAGGCGGATGGTACTTATTGAGCCACGGGAAAGCCATGGGATGCAGATATTACGAGTGCAGAGTGCAATCACACACACTCGGGGAAGGATAACTACAGTCTTTTGCCTATATGGCGATATAAGGTTACGTTTTAATTCTACCCTATTCTTTAAGAAATACTTACATTATGACTGATGCTGCATGATTCGCAATCGAATGCAGACACAAAAGCACGAAGCCACAATGGCAATCACAACCATCTTTTCAATCAGAAAATTGTTGGCAATTGATGAGAGTCGACACCATACACACCAGTATGATGACAAGTCATCGACGGAGCACCGACCTCAAAAAGAGGGGATGACTGTTCTGGAAACCGAGAAAATACTACTGCAAATAAATTCCGCACTGGAAGTGCTAGAACGTCTCACCACCACCGCAACGCACCAGTCCTGCTGCAGATGTCAAGTGCACCAGGAAGTCAATGAGATCAAGTTCAACCGCACCTAATACTAGCGGCCAAGAGCCAGCCAAACCAGCAGTTGAGATGTCAAGCTGCGTAGGATGCGAACTGACTGAACTCCATGATGGACGCATGAGACTACGGTGATGATGTCTTCAGAGCATAAGTTGCCGAAAGAGCAAATGCAGTGTATTACATGGTAACTATGACCTTGTACGGAATGCTTACGAATTAGATATATCAATGAACGATACCCTCTACGAGTGGAGCATATAAATTGGCCTGTATTTTCCAGGGGCTTAGCAAGCGCAGACTCACTACCTTCGTGAATTCGGAAGTCAAAGGCATGGGAATCGGAGAATACTGACTTGATGGACCTAGAGCGAAAGCATACATAGTTACTTTGTGGGTATGACCATATGGCACACTTACGAGTTAGATACCGCAACTTGAATGAGTATACACGAATGAGCATGTATGAATGCATTTCGATATACCATTGCAATCACGGGCCATTACACCTTAAGTTGAACCGTACGATGATCTTCTACCGGCGATTCAGAAGGCCTTGTCTACTGACACATTGGCAATTGATGTGAATGTGATGATAGTCGACTCGCCTCAGTCAAACACCCCCGAAAACAAGAACCAATGGAAGGCCATTGCTGGAGCTCTGACTTACACAGGCAGGATATACGTTCCTACAGATCAAACACTTTGTGCTAGAGGACTTTTATTGTCCCGCCATGGACATGTACATAAGCAGAATGTCGATTCACCGGAATTGGTCAGGCTCTTCTTTGAGCATGTTATTGGCAAGCATGGATCTGAAGCCGAAGGGCAACCGGAAGTCGAAAAAGATGAAGCACACCTGGATAACCGATTACGAGTCATTCTGGTGTCAAATGATGAGACACATATGAACAATGCCGAGAATGAAGGAAATTACCGATGAAGTCTACAATATACTTGGATATACGAAAGCACGGAAACATGGAATTGGAGATATCATACGAATTTGAACAGCCTTCAAGAGCAGCAGCTATGACCAAGATAAGTACATCATTCATTATACTAGATGACTGCTGCAGAGATGCATTACCGGCCACGATGACCACCCCCGGGAACGAGAGAAATTCTGCACAAATGAAAATCGTTGGAAGACTATGGATGGCCAGGAGCCATCTTCGAACAAGTCAATTAGTCAGAATCCTTTGCAAACATCAACAGCCACCGGTGAATACCACCTAAGCTCTCCAAGAAGGCTATCGGATTCGAGTGCAAGGGAATCGGCCGCCTCCACTCTCTATGGAGGCCAGCGGGATATCAGTGCTGGGGAATAAAGCTGTGACAACTGTTGGGAGGCAAGCGGATTCCTGATCGCAAGTGGATTAATAACGCAATCCATGACAACGAATCAATGGCAGAAGCCAATGGCATTTCCCAATTCAAGGCTCACCGAGCTAGCACTATGGAGACCAATTGCGTGAATTCAGAGAAACTAGAAGTCCACTTAGATATTCGGAACCATTGATTTGAAGGATTGGACTTGGAAACCTGCTGAAGGAGTGGGCTTAAAACGAGGCCTGCTACTGGGGCAGCTTGGATTCGGAGAGGTGGATTTGGAGGAATCAGGTCAATTGGACATTTCCTTCTTGCTTTCTACTTCTCTTCTCTTTTATTCTCTTCATTGTCTTTTTATTGGATCTCGGCCCAGTACAAATGGAGTCAGCATGGATTTATGAAGCTCTACGAGGGTGTACGGGCTTGGATCTTTACTCCTTTTCTTCTCTTCTCATGTACATATATTTAGCAGCCCAGGAGGTCTGTACCAGACGAGGAGGATGATGTCACGGCAGCCGGCCGATGGCCGGGTAAGTGCCTAGGATATAGTTACTGCGCGGGAGTACCAATTGCACTCCAGCGATTATCTTACTACCATACTTAATGACTACTCTACTTTATCACCTATTCCCATGTGCAACCATATCTACTCTTACTCTCGAGTACCAAGCCATACTCTGGTGTTCTCGACCCTATATTTACCACTGTAAAACAGATTTGGCTAGAGTATATTTGCTATAGCCAGTGGGCATTTGGATCTGCCCCAATATATCTACAACAATGGATATAGCAGTGTGTTTTTGTCACTGTATATTTACTATCATATATTAGCTGCTCTGGATTTCATTTGAAAATTGTAATATCATTTTCAGTACTGTATAGTAACTGCAGTGTTTTGGCTATACATGATCTGGATCTACAACGGTAAATATAGTGTCCACTGCTAAAAATCAACTATTATATATCTATCACCTTATATCCACCACTGTATACTATTGGCCATATATCTGCTACTGAATAACTACTGCTTTGTATATAAGTCCACTGTAGTATATCTGCTGTTGTATATTTGAACTTGTATCTTCCACTGCATACTTTTACTGCTGTATATCAACCTCAGCATATATGTCACTGTATATCCACTGCTGTATATTCCCCACAGTAGTACTGCTATACGTCTATTTCTGAGAATTCGTTACAGTATATCTGTCATCATGTATCAGATATTTTCTACTGTATATCCACTATTGTATATCTGATATAGTATAATATGTGCTGCAAGATATCCCTCAGTAGCTGTGTATCAGAATCAACCTTTTTGTATGGACCATTAGATCAGCCACCATATATTGGCTACTGTATATCTGCTCTATGTATACTGGCCATTGCTCTACAGATAGAGGGTATATACTATATAGCTGAAGCCATAATATTAGATCGGGGAGAAACTTATATATATATATTATAGTATCTTGAAAGCAAGAGAAGAGGGCAGTATGTGTGGTAAGTCACATGATACTATGTTGGCCAAGATCTTGGACAATTATAAACCATAAACTCCATTTACACATAAGTAAACCAATGAGTATACTTTATAGTAATAATATATATACATATATATATATATACATATATATATATATACTTATACTGCATATCTACCAGTATTTATCTAGATTGGTTACAGTATACTATGATGTATAGTGTATCTATCACTATGTATTAGCTACTCTGTATTCAGTATTGGATATTGCAATTTGTCACTATATATTTTTGATAAGGATTAATTTGCAAGTTTTCAATCAAGTCTAAGAGTTTAACTGTAATGCTGAAGCGATATATATATAAAAGATACACAATGAGTTTCTCTTTCATCTCCTGGTCTCAAATTCATAATATCTTCAATATTCATAGAGTGGTTGTAGATAAACATCAATTTTTCATGGGGTTTGGCAATCTTTCAAAAGCTACTCTCTCAATATTGAAAGTACTACAAATCAGAAACAGGGAGGTGCAAGAGTGACAACTTATGTGTATTTCATGCATATTTACTTTGTGATCAGAGTGAAATACAAAGACTTAATTGAGCTTCAGTATTTGGATTTTACAGTTTTTGGATCATGGGGTATCAAGTCAACCAATAATAATGATCTTTGCAGGCATGTACCACATGTTGACCAATGAAAATGCTTCATGGTGACCATGTATAGGTACACATATATATATACTAATCATGGCTGTGTTGTAAA
The DNA here is from genome assembly GCA_015178995.1 of Trichophaea hybrida. Taxonomy (NCBI): domain Eukaryota; kingdom Fungi; phylum Ascomycota; class Pezizomycetes; order Pezizales; family Pyronemataceae; genus Trichophaea; species Trichophaea hybrida. The sequence goes on from WHVE01000222.1 coordinate 102,449, forward strand.
AAGACCAATACTGCAAAAAATATATTCTAATCCTAGATACTCTGCTGGACAGATAGAATAATTGTTTGTTGAATTTTTTCTTTTGTAGAGTTGTCACATCAGGGTTTTTTCTACTATCTGTATCATTTTCAGTAGTAGCCATTGTACAATAGCAAATTCAGAAGTTGTAAGATGGGGCCAGCTTTGATAGTACAATATACTTTCGGAATGTTGATTGTAAGTCATACATCCGCAAAATGTAATTCTTGCTCCCGGAGGCTCATGGGGAACCAGAAGTGGTTGCAGTAGTTTGGAGTTGTTAAGAATATTTGCAAGGTTTCAGAGGCTCCTGGAATATAAGAGGGTGCTCCAGGAGCCTCCAGGAGCCCCTGGGAGCCTCTGGGAGTACCTGTGTAAGGTTCTACAACACTCGGAAGTACAGGCATGAGATTCTGGAGCATCCGAGAACACCAGTTTAATGTTATGGAGCCTTCAGAAGCACTGGTGCAACATTCCGGTGTCTCCAGGAGTGCTGATGTATGATTCTGGAGCATCCAGGAGCAATGGTGCAAGGTTCTGGAGCCTCCACGACAACTGGTGCAAGGTTTTGCAGCCTCTGGAAGCGCCAGTGTCAGGTTTTGGAATCTCCAGGAGCACTGGTGCAAGGTTCTGGATCCTCCAGAAGCGCCAATGTACTTCAGCAGCACTGACATCGGGATATAAGTACTTGAAATTGCAGTTTCTATTGATATCAAACTATCTACTATATATACACACTTAAACAAATATAATGAGAGACATAAGTCAGGCTTGGGGAGAGATGATGGATCTCCAACAGGCTTATGGATCTCCAGCAGGCTCGGAGAGATTCACGTAGATCTCTGAAAGGATTGGGTAGATGGGCATGATAGATCTCCAGCCGGCTTGGAGTGAGATTGATGAGATGGACAAGAATGATATAGTGCGGGATCAAGGCTGTAGACGACGAGTAATTGAAAAAGTGATGGTCTCTGAAGCTGGTTGATGAAGGTGAGGGCAAGACAGAATGCGAGTAATTGGTGCAAGATTGGTCTAGGAAGATGTTAACAAATGATCATGAAGCTGAGTAGAAGACTTACATTTGGTTTAGAGGAGAGGCTGCACATATGGTGCTCAGCGGCACATATCATTCCCGGCTGCACATAGTGCTCCGGGCTGCAAATATGGTGTACCACTGCACATATAGTGCTCGCATGGGTGGGAGAGTCAGTAGCTGCAGCCGGCTGTAGAGAGCGAGGGCCAGACATAGTGTAAGTGTAATTGGTGCAAGACCCATGGCTCAAGAGATGTTATCCCACGGTCGCAAAGCTGAGTAGAGAACTTAACCTTGCTCAAAAGAGTCAGTTTCTGAAGCCAGCAGCAGAGACTGATACCACACAGTATGCAAGAGATATTGATTGAGCAATGACAGATTGGAGCTGACTCTAGTTCTGGCTCTTGATGTTCACCACCTGATCATGGGCGATGCTCAGGGGGGGAATTTAACTGTAGAAAAGATGGATGTGACAAGGTTGAGAGAGAAGGAAAGAGAGAAAGATAAAAGTGAGTTTGAGAGCTGCAGAGAGAGAGGGATAGATGAAAGCCCACTGAGAGTTCGGATATGAATGCGTAAAGCTACGGCGCGATTGGATATGTCGCATTTGTATTCTCATCCAGTGTTCGCAACTGGTTTGGGTTACCCGGCTGTGGTGTGGTTTGGAACCGGACCCGTGGCCCCAGTGCGGTTCTGGAATGACCTGTTTGGGGTTTTCTCTGAATATGCATATGAGGTACATCAGTCTTAGTCTCCCAGGCTCATCAATGACGACTTTGGTCATCTGGAGGAGAATGCACCACTGAGGAATGTCTACTGATGAGTAAGCGGGAGGCTCAACATAGCCGGGTGAAGTTTCCATAATAATCCAAGCTTTAATACTGAGTCTCAGCAAAATGCCCTAGCTGACCGATGTGGAGACATTATGCATACTCAATCTGACAGTAACTAATGGGGAGTCCCTTTGGTGCTGGCCAAGGCATGGGACACACTAAACCATACTGCCGAAGCAAACGTAACAGCCTTACAGGGATCTTAGGGTCAGCTGTGCGTTACGAATCAGACAAGTGTTACCACTTATCAAACTAATACTGGGATAAAATCGATACTCAGAGTTTCACACAACTTCCCACAGATAGTTGAATGAACGATATTATCTTAGTATGAGGGACTTTGCTATCCCCTGTGTGAGATAGTCAAAGGAGATAAGCTTACTGCACCCCAGTAGTTGATTCTACGTGAATGATAAGTGTTCGGACCTAGACTGTTGAACCCCAGCTCTGTCGTGTGTGCAAACACAATAACTGAGAGAGTGCACCACCCTTCCGGGAATATGGGTAAGGTTGGATGACACTAGGTACGTGGCAAAGTATGGATTGGTAGCTCATTAAATCTTTGACCACTATTCCACTCACATAGATGGAAGATAACTAATACGAAGTAATGATCCGATATGTGCGTCAGCAACATCACCATGAATACAGGATAACCTTTGGGATGCCTGGTAGAAGCTTACACCTCCATACGTTGTCAAACGGAACTCTTCGCAGCTAACTACCAAGATTGGTGACATCGCAACGATCGGTTGTTTTGCAAACACCCACTTTAGTGGATCAAGTGTTTTCGAGATAGTACTATATATACACATCATAGTCATAGAGACATACCATCATGCCTTACTTATGTACCTCGGATGGGAAATACTCACCTACAAAAGACCATATAAACCTCCTGGTTTAAACAATGATCAAGCTCTAGCAGCAATCTACAGTCAGAACAACAACAGTGGAAAACCACCTGAAATATTAACAAGTTTTACCTTAAGAATATTCTATTATTCATGTCCCAATACACACATAATGATATCATCATCTGCAATTCTGCCTATTTGCATCAGTATTGCCAAACCAAAGCCCACCTCAACTGTCTGTACAAGTATTTGCAATACAACAACCATGTGGATGATTACCTCCAGTTTTGCGAAACTGGCGAATATCGCTTGCAGGTATCCTATGACAAGTTTTCAGAGGACTATCCACAAGACTCCGACAATTTTTAGGGTAACAGCTGTACCCTACAAATGCCAGTATACCTCCACACACCACAATGACTACGACGAAATACCATCGAAATACACTTTTTCAGTTTCGTCTTAGTCATCCAGATCAGACTATATCAACACCGAGTACAGTGATATCGATCTGCCTCTACACATGCAGGAGTACCCCCATAACACCACTAAGGAACCTAACCGTCCAATTGCAGGTGGTTGAAACCTGGAATCAAACTGGAACCCGCCGGGTTTTGGCAAGTTTTACCTGCAGCGGTACCAAATTTTTCATTGGCTCCAATAATCATCAGGAAAAACGAAAAGTTCATTGCCGAGCTCTCTGACGTTGTCGAGCTTGACAACGAAATGTTTGAATTTGAGTTTCAAAAACTCTGGGCAAGCAACGCGCTCGATCGCACGTGTTGTCAAGCATTCATAACGAATTCACCACGTCTTCATAAACCTGGTTCCATTGTCGCGATCTTCGCCAACTCTTCATGAAGCATTCACCAACTCATCATCAATGCCAAATGTCTCCAATAACACAACCATCCTTGTGTATTTCTCATTGAAGATTCTACTCATGCAACAGCTTCGGTTACTCGTCACGAAGCATTCACCAACCATCGCCAACGGTGTTAACCTCTTGCAATTGCGGTTGTAATTCTGAAGTTCATGTTTAACACTTAATCTCTCCATTCTTGCCAATCTCAACTGCGATAATAATATTGTCACGCTTTACAAGGTCGGTAATACGAATGTGAATACCAAGCTTATAGCTGTTGAAATGCTTGTGCTCCTCGTTGTGACGCGTAGCATCTGCTCTATTGAAGCCTTAGTTTCTCACGATATGATAATTCTCAAGATTGCCAAAATCCCAATGCTTCAATTCAATTTAACCCCATTAAAATCATCCGAGAACAGTAGCCACAATAACAAGCAGATTACGTGTCGATACGAGCAGGAACAGCAATATCAAGAGAAACAGCAGCGGCAGCGACAGCAAAATAACAAGCAGATTACGCGTCAACATGAGCAATAACAAGAGAAATTCAACACCAGCAACAGCAGCATCAACATCAACAGCAGCAGCATCAAGAATCAAAACAAGCAGATTATGCGTCGACACGAGCAGGAACGACAATAAGAGAAATTCAGCACTAGCAACAGCAGCACCAGCAACAGCAGCACCAGCCACAGCAGCACCCACAGCAGCAGCGACAGCAAAATAACAAGCAGATTACGCGCTGCTACGAGCAGGAACGACAATAACAAGAGAAATTCAGCACCAGCACCAGCAACAGCAACAGCAACAGCAATAGCAACAGCAACAGCAGCTATCAAACCTGGTCATCGGCAAGTGAAGGATCAATGTTATCCTCCGGAAGCGTAGCCTGATCGTCCGGAGGGGTATTCTCATGGTTCACCACAGTATCAGTGTCACTTGCATTGATGTCAGCGAAACTTGTATTCGGAGTGGTCTCTGACTGCTGAAAGAGTAAATGCTCAGCCAGCACCATGCACTCGTGTATGCGTGCGAATTCCTCGTCAGTGGCAGCAAGATTCTCGGGGATCCAAGTGAGGAAATCCTCGTCGTGATCGGCCTGGTTATTCCAGCCGATGATTGGGATGTCATCTCCGTGCTCGCACTCTTTCCACTTTGTGCGAATTGCCACTTGTATATTGGAGATCTTTTTCGCTTGCACTTCTGCCGATGAAGACAGGAAGTCATCTTCCAGACGTTTGAAAGCCACTGCCAAACATGTGTTAGACTCGCTCGTACAATTGAAATGATACATACAAGCAGCCGGGGAAGTAGGTGAGAAGTCTCGAGGAGGTATGTAGGTTCCAGTGTTATAGGCCGACAGAGCATGCCAGAGCGCCGTCGCAGCAAGGATAACAAAGGTCGGGTTGATCATTCTGATCATCTGCCTATTGGTATTTCCAAGTTGCCTAGTCCCACCGAAGTAGGGGCTGTAGATAAGCTCTGTTATTTCAGGAGCGGCGAATCGGAAGCGAAAGTCCTAATGAAATATCAGCTATCAGTAGAGTAAATTATGCATCAAATCAAGGGCAACATGCATCACGACCCGCATGGGGACAGGTGAACCTATCCTTCTCCAACAGCCAGCCCACTTTCCTCAACACCTCCGTCTCCGGCTTATTATTCAGCTCATAAAGTGACTGAATACTCTGTTTCGCCCTATGGGCCAATGTACTACGAACCGTAGTGATTTTGGCCAAGCACTGTTCGTCAGTAAAGAACCAACGCGTTTGAACGAAGCACTTACTCTTGCCAAACATTGTTGCGTAGGCTCCATCCCAACATCCCGTGGGCTAATGCTCTTCAAGCCTTCGTGCCACCAGACATGTAGCTGTGCTGTTCGTGTTGCCAGCCCAGCGAATGGGTCCTTGAACAAAGTGAAGTGGATGGTTGTATTCTTCATCACGTCAAGAATCCTGCCTGGGATGCCGAGGATGCTCGATTGGTTGGTGAATTCAGAGCCTGCAACAATCCCTGTGATTTCGTCAATCATAGGTTTGTATGTCATGACTTCTCTGAGCGATTCAGCCGCCTGGCGCGCAAGCTTAATATACTCGGCAGGAGAGTGCTTCTAAGTGAAGAACATCAGCATTATGTCAAGTAAATTATTCGTTCGGACAGGTGTCGATTACTTTACAATTGCTAGTTGCCGTTGTGAGAGCTCCCTCCTCCACTTCATCTGTAACTATTAGTACATTGGCACGATTTGGCACCTGTGCGGGTGGAGTCAGATGCTCCTGTGAAGGTCGGTTTCCTAGGGATGATGTTGAAGGTGCCAAATATGGGACGATGTGTGGGCTCTCTTCATTGCGATGCGGCGATTTTTCGTACGGATCGGGGATCTCTACTCTCCGACGTCTGGTTGATGGTGGAGGAGGAGGCGGAGGAGAAGGTGGAAGATCGACTTCGGTTGAATATTCGAGGAATTTGTACTCGTCGTCATCGTGATGGATTCTCCTGGATCGACGACGGGGGTCAGGAGAGGATGGTCGTCCTGAGTATCTGCGTCTTTGTGCAGGTTCCACTCGCTGTAATGAAGCGGTGAAGTTCTCAGCCATTATAAGAAAGCATGAATAAGGGGTGAGGAAAGTGCAAGGATAAAGTGATAGATTAGGGGTAAAGGCATATACTAAAAGAATGAAGAACTGGCTCATTGCGCTGCAGAATACTCTTGTCCAAACGGCGGCTTTTGTAATTTTATTTTCCTCTAGACTTGCCAAGAATATATTCGAAATGATATTATCGCTTAGTACTAAATAGGTAGTCGGTGAGCCAGTTGACGTGGAGCTCCAGCAACCAGAATGTAGAGCATGGTATCCATTGGTTGATTAGACGATATCGATCCACCAACGCCGAAACCACTCGGTCAGCCGCAAATGATTGTGTAGTTGCATTCCCCCATGAAGAATGGCTTAGCATTTGGTACGTATGATGTCTTTGATAAGTCCAAGAATACGCTCGTCGCAGCGAAGAACTTCTACATTGAGATAGCAAAAATATTCTGTAGGTATATTCACTGCCGTACTATTGCACTTGTACGAAAACTATTTAACGTTCGCACTTACCTAGCTGACCAATCAGGTTGCTTACTTCCAGCCAAGACATGGACGGCCAGTTCAGGGCATGGATGAAAATAGGTCAATATCAAAACCTCCAAATGATGCGAATCTCCATCAATTGCATAAAAAATAGCATGAGCATCAAAAGATTAAAAACACCGTATAATTACAGAATTCCCGCATTGAACTGAAGGAACCATTAATCCTCACAAGAAATACCAACTGACACAGAAGCAATAACAGAACAAAGAACAAAACTAAAAATGCGACCAAAAACGCGACCAAAAACTCCATCTTATTCGTTATCGCTACCACTGTCATTCAGACCAGTCAGACATAGTTCCCAACGTGTAATCCACTCGTTGAGACAAGCGACCTACATTTTCTTTGGCAGAGAAATTGTTCCCGGCAACGGAGGATTTATAATGTAGGGATTATCATTGAGCCAGGTAACCTCCGACTCATCAACATCAGTATTTGTCCAGTCAGCATAAAATCCCACAGCCCTTGCCCGAATACATTTCAGCATCCGCTGCTGGCATATGATACGCTTTTGGACGATGATCTACCTCTTTTTCAGGCTCGCCCGGCTCCATGGGAGAGATCGCGGCTTCTCTTTAAATACACTATCCTCAACATCTTCTTCTTCATCAATGTCGTATACAGGGATATCTGGAGCCTCAAGAAGAAGTGCTGATTGGTCAAAAATGGGACGATTGCCTGGGATCGGTGAATCAGGCCGTGCAGGATCTGATGGGTTGCGATGGTACACAACATATAGGAGCGGATCAGTTCAATGGCTCGCCCGAGCGATCCACCCACTCAATGCTTGGTCATCATGGAGAATTACCACCTTGTCCTTCCTTGCAGCCTTCAAAACTCCGTCATCCTCTACCGTAACTGCCCAGATGGCCCGAATAGTTGATGTCGAATCGGGGATCGAATGTACCAGTGACTGCATCAGGTCACTCAAGGAGGTCGACGAACCCAGGGAATTCATTGTGACGACGAGGGAATCGTCCTCCTGAGGCCACTTATAGGTGAAACTCTGACTTTCTTGCTTCTCAGCCATCTCGGGGGAAATGTATGCAACTGTAATTGCAATCGGTGAAGAACTTTCTGGTGCTGAAACCATCCCCATGGCTCGTCGGCGCTTTTGCTCGGTTGGCGAGTCGGATTCATCGTCATCATCAGCTGACTGCATGTTAGAAAGATCACAAAGAGGGATGAGATTTCATACAAAGTTCAACGGCCTGTTTTGTCAAGGGTTCAAGGCTCGGAGTTCTAGGGGTTATAAAAACCAAACTAAGACAGAGGTATTGTGCGGTGGTGCAGTGATCGCGGGTACTGCGTAACAAGCAAGAGACTCGAAATCCGGAATCACAGAAGTGAACAAAGGTTGGTGCCGAAGCTATTGATTGTTTTGTAGACTAGAGAACGAGTGAAGAACAGACCTATCCTCCGCAAATCTAGCATCCTTATATACAGTTAACGCGACCGTCGTCACCTTTACTCACTCGTTCCAAAATACATCCTAACTCCACCCGACTATGTACGCAACCCTTTCAGTCTGTGGCCTACGCCATAACCATCACGCCATATTTACAACGCAACCAACAAAACCTGATCTCTTCCAACAAAACCTGATTCCTTCTGATCAAAACCTGTTTTCCTTCATATTCCCTTTCCCCTTCATCGATCCTTATTCCTTCTTCGATCCTCACTCGACACAACCGTGACATGTTTCTTCGACTTTTTAGACGATTCAAAGAGGCCTGCCACTCGGGCCGATCGGAGAGCCTCCTGGGTGAAATAGTCAAGGGCGGCCATGAATTGTATGACATCTTCAGTCTGCGCTCCTTTCTTATAACACTGGAATTTCGCCGTGTGCGGAGTCAATTCCTTGATCGTCTGCACGGGATATTCGAGGAATTTCGTACATTTTATGTCTCCCGTGCGTTTCTTACCATCGATTCCTTTTGCAAGGCCATAAGCTCTGATTTGAGACCTAACTATATTATCTCTCAGCCCAGCACTGGCACCGGTCCCTCCAACAGCAAGCGTCTCCGCAACCCACTCAGCATCTTTTATCCCCCTAGCCTTGGCCCAATGTTTAATGTCCTTGGGAGCCATCTTTCGAACGAGGAACTTAGCTCTTCGAAAGAGCAACTAATGCGCGGAGAATACTTACGAAGTTGTGAGATATAAATTTGATGGTGGAGTCAGACGAGAGATTCCAGCACTCGGGCAGGGAAGTTATGGCTAAGGAGAATGATCGGAAGTATCAGTAAGAGAGAGTATGAAGAGCCGGAAGAGAAGGCTGGAGAATATGGAGTCATTTCGGGGGAAAGATGGGAGATATATATGTTTAGCCGCCCCACACCCACCAGGCATCTTCTTGAACGGCTCTAGTATTACGATGACTTACTTCTAGTTGAAAGGCTTCAAGGATTATGGGTATTCGAATGAGAGTTTGGTAAAGAGTGAGTTACTCGTCACGATGCTCAAGATGCTCATATGATCTGGTTCACAGTTCTTGAGTTACTCGCCCTTGTATTCTAGAGCAATGACATAGTTCGGCCTGATGATAGTAGATGCTCCTCTACACTTGACTATATGGTGTATAAGTTACCATCGTGCTTTCTTTTGAAGTAAGCATCAGAAGAGATGCATATGAGGTACGAATCTATTCGCCCGGACCAGCAGAATCTTGCTCTCTTACCCTCTCTCAACGCTGTGAATCCGCTCAAGTGATATTGTCGTCTAGATATTGTCGTTTGTAGGGAGTTTGTAGGTTCCTGAAGTCTTCTGCGATCGGACCCCTGAGAAAAAGAAAGCAACCAGACCTGACGTTAAATATCACCTGATGCAATCAATTGGTCCTACGTATGATGCTTTTGTTTGACCGAGTCAATTCTTCGACTAGAAACAGAATCCTTTTACTCAGCCTCTGAAGCCTCATTGATATCACGAATTCCCGAATCACGTGCATGTTCTGTGGCCGAGCGTACATCTATCTATAGTCCTTCTTTGCACATCTACGAAATGTTCACGGAGAAAGAGTCGGAACGATCGCGCGAAACATGCTTCCAGATGAGGGCTACATCTTCGAAGACGGATTTATTCTCATACCAGAGCAAGATCAGCCCGAGATCGACTTTGACGAGGACGAGGAGCCTAATGCTCCCGACGCAGGCTCCGCCTCAAGCGACGAAGAAAACGATCCACCATGGACCGAAGCGGTGCAGCCATCAGCTTCCCATTCAACAGAACTTCGATCTGAGGGGCTAAATCCTAAGCAACCTGGAAAGCCATTTGACAGTCCGTTTCTTCTACTAGACAAGGAATCTACAGGTTGGAGCCCTTTCTCAAGTGAGAGGGAGTATCGATTCGCCGAATGGGTAGTTAAGAACCGAATCACCAAGACTGCAGTTGATAGCCTTTTGAAACTTGATGCCAATCAACCTTTTACTTCTTCTCACCTACTCTTCAAAAGCATTGATGACATGACCTATGACCTCGGAATGCAAACATGGAAGACGGGCAAGGTGTCTTTCACGCATTCGAACGCAGGAGGTCTTGCTTCGTACACACGATTCTTTTATCGCGACCCGATAACTTGCATTGAGTTTCTCCTCTGACAACCGGCTTATAAAGACCATATGACATACGCACCGAACAAGGAGTATAACGAGGTGGGTGAACGAATCTACTCCGAAGTCCATACGGGAGACTGGTGGTGGAATCAACAGGTGTGTACTTTATTCTGCTCGTTCAGACGCGTAGCTTTCGCGTCCAAGCTGACGAAGCATTTGTAGAATTTAAAACCTGTCGGCAGCACTATTATTCCAATTTTTGGTAGCTCTGATCAGACTCACCTCACCAATTATTCTGGCGATAGGAAGAAATGGCCTGTATACCTCAGCTTGGGTAACATTCGGTCATCTGAACGATGCAAGCCAATGAAGAAGTGCTGCGTCATGATAGCGTTTCTTCCGGTTCCACCGAAGCATTCTTTCAAAGGGCCTGGCAAAACCCAGGCATTGAAACAGCAACAGGACTATAATCGAGAGGTCCTACGAAGCATCTTCAAGCTAATATTTACGCGTCTGGATGAAGTATCTGAGCATGGCAGGCATATGTTATGCTCGGATGGATATACACGATTGTGCTTTCCCGTCATATGTGCATGGACGGCTGACTATTCAGAGAATATCAACCTCCACTCAATTCAATCCGATCATTGTCACGTGTGTGAAGCACCAAAGGCTTCGTTCGGTAGTGCAGCTTCTTCGCCTGCACCTCGGAAAAACTTTGCTGACTACTTCCTGAAATTGATTACCGCAACCAACACAGATGTCGCTCGATCAACAAGAGATGCTGTCTGCCAATACTCAACTGATTGAGGTGTTCGGCAAACTGAAGGAGTCTTCTGGGCGCTTAAGTCACTCGATTGGGTGAGTGTTTGAGTATCAGACGTGCTTCACACCATCTACCTCGGCATCTTGAAGCATCTGATAGATTGGGTAATTCCATTTCTTGAACATCACAATCAGATGGACCGATTTAACCGGATTTGGCATCAAATGTCACCATACCCGGGATTTACACCATTCACAAAGCCATATACTGCAATTACACAATGGCAAGGCAAGGAGATGAGGATGCATGGTCGAACACTTCTGCCACTCTTTGTATCGAGTATATTGGAATCAAGCTCCGAACAACGGCAACCATTTACAGATGCCATACTTTGTGTTAAAAGCTTAATTTATTTCCATCTCATGACAAAGTACCACAATCACACTGACGCAACCATCGGATATATGGAAGGTTATCTTGCCAATTTTCACCGCTCAAAAGAAGTATTCGCTCGCTTCCACGCGACAAAGTCTAAGAAAAAGGTTGCAGAAGCGTTGAGGAAACAACTATCAGAAGATTTGAGATTGGGAAGAGAATCAGGACCAGGCTGGAGATCACTGTCGAACGCAGCAAAGACGCGTCATATCGAGCAAGATAGGCAAACGATCGAGTTCGAAGTTCAAGCAAATCTCAGTGAGGAATTTGATTTCAACTTCGTTAAAATGCATCTCCTAACTCACTTCTCTCATCATATTCACCAGCTTGGCCACCTATCGAATATTAGCTCCGAACTTCCGGAGCATGCGATGATGGACATTAAGGCTGCATACCGTATATCAAATAGAAACGAGGCGACCGAGCAGATTCTGCATACAAACATACAAAGAGACTTCTTTGCATTCCGAAACCTCAATCACCACGCGCAGATGCTTCGTCTGGGCGATAATACAACTCCAAACAAACTGCCTGCGGTTCGAAAGCTGAAGGGCATTCGTATAGACGTCAAGACTCTTTCTCAGCTCGCTGCATGGTGTGGATTACCTATAGGATGGCTTCAAACACTCATCGCATGGAGTTTCAAACGCTTCAGTGATATTCCAATTTTTGTTGACAATGACGAAGCATTTGCTCGCCTGGGCGAGGCGACCTACACTTGCTACACTGCTGCTGCTCTACCGGTTGCGAACTTCCAAGGAGATGAAGAAGATGTATACGTCGTACGATGCACAGGCACTGAACCGTCGCGGAAGTTTAAGTGGGCACGAAATAACTATGTATTTCTTCAGCCAAATCAGTACGTGGAAGGAAACTTTGCATGCACTCGGGGAAGAATACCAGCCCGTTTAAACTGTTTATTCCTCGCTCAGGAGATCAAGTTCAGGGTTGTGACTCCTTTAGCACTTGTCACAACTGTAATACCAGGTCCGATCCGTCAACCTTCTGGCCTGTTGACGGTGCAGGAAAAACCTCAGGAGGATGATTCCACTCGACGAAGGCCTAACTTCTGCGTTGGATCACGTTACGTTGTACCTCTCAGATTGATTGAACGAGCTGTCCATCTCATTCCATAGGACATTGCTGACAATAACAATAAATGGTTTGTGAATAACACAATTGATTTGAATGCGTTCAACTTGTTTTATGACTAGTAGATCCCTTGACGTGACGAGTGCAGAACGCACTTATGGGACAGGATGTAATTGGAAAAATCTTTGTTTATTATCTAAGGTTCGAAAGCAGATTAATATATTACGATTTCATAATTGAACCACGTAGTGCAACGCGTGATCTATTTGTTTGGACGCAAAGAAATTGTGATGGAACAGATTGTGTGAAACAAAAATAATGTAGATATCGTGAAATCAAAATTTAAGTATGAAGCGAGAACTCAATTGGGAAGTCCAAAAACGTCAAAATGAGTTGACAAAGTTGCATGGCAACGAAGAGACCTCTCTGTGCACTGAGAGACTTCAGCAACGAAGCTGCATGATCGCATGCCTCAGCGACGTCAACAACCTTTCAGAAAGGTCATTCAAGTAATTATCACACGAGCCAATTTCAGAAACCTCGGAAACCCGGCAGAAACCTCGGAAACCTCAGAATTTCAAAAGTGTTTTTGCTGATGTATCTCAAGAAATACAACCTAAAGAAGTGGAGAGCTGCAAAGAGACCTCTTCTCAAGGCAGAGCATGCAAGGAAGAGATTGGCTTGGGCTAGGGAATATGCAGATTGGGATGATGAGACGTGGGAGAGGGTTGTTTGGAGTGATGAGTCGATGATTGAGTGATCTAAAGATCTCTGTACAATGTATGTTTTTCGCTCTGACACTCTCAAGGAGAAATTCCTGCCAGAATGCGTCGCACCATATACCAAAGGTCCTGACACAAAGCCTATGATCTGGGCTTGCTTCAATGGAAAAACCAAAGGGACTATGGTTCCACTGATTGTACGATCAGTCCATGCCCAGGTGTGTCTTGGTGTTCTGGAGTACTGTATACTCCCAGTCATTCAGCGCATTAGAGATACGATTGGAGATCCTGTTTTCATGCAGGACAATGCTCGAGTGCATACTGCATATGTCTGTAATGACTGGTTTGATTCCCATCATGTACAGGTTAAGGAGTGGCCACCATATTCTCCAGACCTGAATCCTATTGAGCATGTATGGAGGAGGATGAAGGAGAGGTTGCAAGAGTGCTACCCTGAGATTGCAGACATGCCTGGAGGGCCAGATGCAATTAGGCAGCGGCTAGCAGAGGTACTACGTATTATTTGGGAAGAGGAAATTGATTTAGAATACTTGGAACAATTGTGGAAGTCAATGCCACGCTGGGTGGCTGCAGTAATAGAGGCAGATGGATGGTACACTAAATATCGAGCCTCAAAATGGTTGGAATGCTTTGTAAATTTCTTTATATCATCTCTTATATGTAAACTAGCATCGATATAATTTAGAGCAGCTCTTTCTTGGTGGTTGTTGTGTGGTGTGTAAAAAGGTGATTGATAAAGAGGGGGGTGCGGGGACATAAAATTGCAATTCGCGCAAACTTTTGTCCTAGTACTGTACTTCTTTTTGTGTTTTTGGCATCGGCCAAGTAGTTATTGCCGCGCTTCTGCTTGGTGCTATTTTCAATCCTTTTCCGCTTACTAGGAAACCTATAAATTTGACTTCTTGCTGATCGAATTCGCACTTGTCAATCTCCACCACTAACTTGTTATCTTGGAGGACTTGTAATATTTTTCCAACATATTTATGATGTTCCTCCTTAGTACCATTGGTGGCTAGCATGACATTGTCGATATAGCAAATGGTAACATTATCGTGTCTTCCTAGCAATGGTTGTAAAATACTGTTCATCTATCTTTGAAAGGTTGCTGGTGCATTCGTTAACCCAAACGGCATCACCATGTATCCGTAAGAACCAAATTTTGTTCAGAAGGCTGTTTTCTATTGGTGTCCTTTTGCCATTCGAATTAGATGATATCCTGATTTCATGTTGAGTTTAGTAATGTATGTAGCGCCTTTCATTCAATTCTGTAATTTGTCAATTGATGGTAAGGCCATTTTGTCTTTGATTGTTAAATCGTTGAGTCGTCAATAGTCTACACAGAGCCGGAGTCCACGGCCGTTAGGTTTAGGTACAAACAGAATTGGGCTTCCTGCTTGTCCTTGGGATGGTTGTATTTTTCCTTCTTTAATCATTTTGAGAATGTATTCGTGAAGTAGTTATTCTTCTTCCCTGGATAATTGATAGATAGGTCCCACTTTGACTTGGTCGTCAGATGTTTTGAGATTTATTTCGTTATCATGAGGTCCATGTTTTGGAAATCTTTCGGATTCGTGTGGATCGAACAAATGTCACCACTTATGATATTGCAGTGGAAGTTTTTCGGCTAGTTGTTTGGTTGCTCCCACTATTACCAATCCGATGACAATTGCGTCGTTTTGAATAACTATCTTATTGTTATAGGTGATTTTCCATTCTGGATGTCGTTGGCCATGCGCATAGCATTTGCTGTTGCATTCTGTAAAGTGAATGTGACCATATGTTGTACCTTGTGCTGTATGTTTTTCCAAATACCAAGCAGGTATTAAAATGTCGTAGCTGTGTTGCAATTTGACAACTTCGAAAGTTTCGAATGATCGGTCGTTTCCGAATACTAATCATAGGGGGATAGTCTATAATCCTAGGAGGTTTACCTTGTTTCCTGCAAAATCTTTTGCTCCAATTGCATGTTTTTTTCTTACCACAGGTATTTTGAATGCTTTCGCAGTTTCTGGTAAGAAAGTGAAGGATGTTGATCCCAAATCTAACATTGCACGGATGGGGAACGGTTTACCTATACCTGTACCATCGTCGTAATCTATAAAGAATTTGTAAATTAGGCTCTTGTCTACCCTTGTTTGCGGTATTTTGTGTATTTGTCCAACTTCGTAAAATTCAAAGTTGTCGCTTGTGTTTTGTCGCTTGCTTGATGTATTTTCTTCTGTAGAAGGTTGTTTGCGTTTGGTAGCCATCCTTTCAACAATGGCTGGGCGGTAATAGGTCCTTGTTGGTAAATAGGGTAGTATATACTTATAACTTGAATCACGCAACGACCGTCCAGCGGTTTCGTCTCTTCCGAACTCCTCAAGATTGCGACCAGTAACAATATAAAGGCTTTCTCCCACCTAATCACCAAAATCTTCCAATTCCTAATCCTTAGTCCGATGAGTTTGCTTTTTGGTTCCACCAATGATCCGCTGTATCTTCACTGCTATTGCCAGTTGGTAGTTCTCCTTCCGAGGTTTGTACTGGTGACTCTTTTCCTTCATCCCTCTCAATTTCGTAATTGTCGATTGGTTCGTCCTCCAACTGATCATATCCTCCGACTTTCAATTTCTGGTAGGTCTTTGGTTGTCCGAAATCCGCCATTCCGCTCGTGATCTTGATGTTCTGAAAGCATTTCATCGTTCCATGTGCTCATTTCCAATCTGATGGCCACACACATTTCAAGCCCTCTTCTGCTGCCCATCATCTCTTAACTTCTTCTTCCGGGACCTCTTCAATCATTTGTTTGTAGGTTTTTCCTTCCGCACTTTTGAACCCTCGTGGTGTTTCCTTAGATCGATTCTGATAAGTTTTGTTTGTGGTTTGTTGCGCTCAAACCTTGGCGGTTTTCTGAAAGTTTGTCTCTTTTGAATCAACCCTGACTTGGAAACTCGTCCAGTTGCTTTTGAGTTTCCCCTTAATATTCCAAAATTTCTTTTTGTGGCTTGCCAGACTTCAACATTCTTTCCAGCATTTATAATGAGTTCCCTAAGTTCTTCGTCTGTGTTGTCTGCCGGGTTTACCGTTGCTAGTTGTTTGAAGATCTGTGGGGGTAGTCCTTTCATTATCATCGTTCGGTAGGCTACTCCTGAGATCTTTGCTTTGACATTTAGGGTGTCGTATTCCATCATCATATCTTGGATATTCCCAGTGTTTCTTACCTCTAGTATTGCTTTGTATGCTGTGTCCTGTTGGAACTGGTTGTGAAATCTGGCGTATATTGCTGCCCGATAGGCTGACCAGCTTCTTTCGTATACTCCCGCACATGCTTCTATTTCCCACTGCATGTGGCACGCCAATGCATGGTTGTCCATACATTCTCTGCAATACTGCAGCTTGATTCCTGGTCTGGTAAACAGATGCAGTTGATCTGTGATATATGTTTCCATGCATATCCACCAGACATCGAAATTTTCCGTACTTGTTCTTGAATACCTTGGAGGGTCTGGTATCTTGATCCTAGAATCCCTTGGGTTCCTTGCTGTTGCTGTTGCTCGGGTTCTTGATCTTGACCTTCATCTTCTGGAGCCAGAGTGACTCGGTGGTTCCGATGGTGGTGGATCTCCTCCTGTGCCTCTTGGTGGTGGTGGCGGTGCTCCTGTATTGCTCCTAGGAATCTATGGACCCCTATTCCCACTTGGTCCTGGCTCTGGATCTGGATCTGGGTCTTCTGCATTGGTTCCTGATCCTCCTCTGAGTCCGGATATAGGAGCGACATCTGAATCCGTCATCAGGGAGATACTTCTGTTACTCGCCTCTGTTCTCAGCTGCCATTGATGCACTTGTCTGCCTCTGCCTCTTCTTTCTGGCGTTGTGGCTGAAACTTTGGCCGCTGCTATAGCTTCAGTCAGGCCAGTGATTTGGTCTACAATGTCGTTTATCCTGTGGATTATGTTTCGCAAATCATCCACATTTGGCACGTCTTCCCTTACATATCGTTCTAACATAACGATTCGTTTTTGTAAGGCGTTGTGCGAAACTGCCAATGTCGCTTGTTTCAACCCGATTTGGCTTTGTTCTGTTAGGCATTTATCCATTCTCTCTTTCAGCTTCACAAATTCCTCTGTTGCTTCCAAGATGATTTGTTGAGTCTGATCTTGAATGACATCAATTCCCGTCCTTGCTTCTTTGAAGACAAAATCAAGTGCCTGTATCTGCTGGATGTGTCCCTCCAGGACTTGGACTCCTATGATCCTGTTGGTTTCGACCTGCTGGGCAAAGATTTTGCAGTCTCGTCGGACATCGTTGAATTCAACTTCGATCACTTCTTTCTCGCTGTTGCAACAGTTGATCAGGTTCTGTACCTCGTAATCCAGACGTGACACTCATTCTTGGACGCTGACTATCATCTCAGTGTCCTCGTCCTGGGTGATCTCTCGGTACTGCCAACGTGTCCACTGGTAGTGGTCTTGTATCTTCTGCACCGATTCTGGTATGGACTTGGATACTGATGCGGTCGATTTTGTGACTGCAGTGGATACGGGTGCCAATCGTCCCGTCCTGAAGGTCAGTCAGTGCCTGGGAGTTGCCATTGTGAAATTGTCGGGATGGGAATGTAAATGGTCCAGACAATCTTGCTCTGTTTAATACTGTGATCGCTAGTTGTTGAATGTGTCGGCAACTACTGCACTGGTTGTTACAATATTTGGGGCAATATTCCGGACAACACTTTAGGGTGTGTGTTTTGTTGCCGTTGGTGATTCTCGCGGCACAGCAGGCTCTTGTTTCACACAGTATACAGCTCATGAACTTTTTCGAATTTTCGGCAAAAGTCCAAAATATTATACTGTTACGTGGGTGCTCTTGCGTGTGTAGATGCAGACCGGTATTGTCTTACGCAGTGTCGATATAATCGGATTTTGATGACTCAGACGAAGCTGAAAAAGTGGATCTGGTGTTAGGGGGATACTGCAGCTAGAGGTGACTTATCGATATTGTTGTACCAACTTATGGTAAAGGCGTATTTTTATTTTAATGATCCAACTAAAAATATGGAATTCGATTGTGATGCGTTTACGTCGTTGTATCGTATGTATAAATACGGGCATCTATTGCAGTATGGCCCTGTTTAAAAGTCGTAACTGTCTTGGAGATATTCTTCTGACGACTCGTCAAAAGCGACTTGGGAAGGAAGTTCACCGGTGTGAAAATAATGGTAGTATTCTACCCAAAGGTTATGACGAACGAGGTATCGTGCTAGGTGTTCGTATTTGGCTCGAGTGTTTGCTTGGGCGTGCAAGATGCGAGCGTAGAGAATCTTCTGATCGTCTGTAATAGACATAAAAGTGTATTGGTGAATATTCTTAAGGTAATTAACTTAATAATATTTCAGGTGGTTTTTCCGCTGTTGTGTTCTGACTGTGGTTTGTTCGACTGTTGCTTGAATCGTTGTGTTTAAACTTGTGGGTTTAAGGTGGTCTTTTATAGGTGAGTATTTCCGCGTCAAACCATCCTGCTAAGGGGTGACGGTACTTCTCTGTAATCTATGATGTGTGTGTATAGTACTATCTCAGTAACACTCAGTCCACCATAGTGGGTGTTCACATAACATCCGATCGTTGCTTCAGAGCCGATCTCGGTAGTTAGCTGTGGAGAGTTCCGTTTGACAACGTGTGGTTGCGTAAGCCCCCACCAGGAGTTCCCAGAGGTTATCCTGCATGTTATGACGTTGCTGACATACATATCGGACCATTACTTCGTATTCGTTATCTTTCTTCGTATTGAGTGGAATAGTGATCAATGATTTAATGAGCTGCCAACCCATACATTGCCACGTACCTAGTGTCATCGGGTCTTATCCGTGTTCCCCGAAGGGGGTGCCCTCTGTCAGTTATCGTGTTGTAAACACGGCAGAGCTGGGTTTCGACAGTCTAGATCCAAGCACTTATCTTTTAGGTAGAGTTAACTACCGGGGCGCAGTTAGCTTATCTCCTTTGCTTATTCTAGCTCTAGAGATAGCAAAGTCCCGCATACTAAGATAATATCGCTTGTCCAACCAAATCCATGAAGCTAAGCACGGGTATGGTTTGTCCCAGTATTAGCATGATAACGGAGATAACACTGGTCTGATCCATAACGCACAGCTGATCCGAAGACCCCTGCTCGGCAGTTACATTGCTTCGGCAGTATGGTTGGTGTGTCCCATGCCTTAGCCAGTACTATGGGTTGTTACCCCCAAGATTACTGTCTGATCGAGTGTGTGTACTGTCTCCACACTGGGTAGCTATTCCCTATGCTGAGACGTAGTATTGTAGCATAGACTATTATGGGGATTTCACCCGGCTATGTTGAGCCGTCTGCTAACTCATCAGTAGACATCCTCAGGGGTGTAATCTTAACCGCTGATTCATCTTTGAATAACGGCAAGCCTGGGAGACTAAGCCTGATGTACTTCATACGCATGCTAAGGGGAAACCCCTAACATCTCGATGGTAGCTCGTCGTAGTCATTGGGGAACGTGTATGTATACAGGCATGCGCAGGGGTAAGGCCGTCCTTCAGAAGTCATATGAGTCTTGAAGGTAGTCTTTGAAAGACTTGTTGAAAAGAACCTACGAGGGATATTCGCTGGTTTCGCAAAAGTGTAAGTATGCGTCTACAAGATTGTTATAACGCAGAAATTCATTCAGGAAATCGTGGTGAGCGTCAGTTTGGCAGTACGAATGTAGGTAGGCTGCGTTGTGGATAATATTGTCTTCATGGAAATATTGGGACTTAGATAATTGATATTCTTAAGGTAAAAACTTGATAATATTTCAGGTGGTTTTCCGCTGTTGTTGTTCTGATGGTGGATTTCTGATAGAGCTTGATCGTTGCGTTTAAACAGGAGTTTAAGGTCGTCTTTTATTGGTGAGCATTTCCCGCCAGAGGTATATCAGTAAGGCATGACGGTACTTCTCCATCACTATCATGTGTGATTATAGTACTATCTCGATAACACTCAGTTGACCCGAGCGGCTGTTTGCAGAACTACCGATTATTGCCACAGAGCCGATCTCGTTAGATAGTTTGCGGAGAGTTCTGTTTGAAAATGTGTAGAGGCATAAGCTCTCTACCAGGCATTCCAAAGGTTATCCTGCATATTACGACATTGCTGACACACATATTGGACCATTACTTTGAATTAGTTATCTTTCTTCTGCATGAGTGGAATAGTGATCAAAGATTTAATGAGCTACCAACCCATACTGTGCCATGTACCTAGTGTCATTGCATCTTACCCGTGTTCTCCATAGGGTGGTGCGCTCTCTTAGTTATCGTGTTTGCAAAACGCAACAGAGCTGGGGATCGACAGTCTAGGTCCGAACAGTTATCTTTGAGGTAGAGTCAACAACTGGGGCACAGTTAGCTTATCTTCGTTGATTACTTGTCTTGGAAGATAGCAAAGTCCCTCATACTGAGATAATATCATTCATCCAACCATCTCAGGGAACTAATTCTGGTTTCAGAGAGTAATTTTTATCCCGGTATTAGTTGGATATGAGATAGTGTTGGTTTGATTCGTAATGCACAGCTATTCTGAAGATTCCTGCAAGGCAATTACGTCACTTCGGCAGTATGGTTTTGTGTGTCCCATGGCATGGTCAGTGCCAAAGGTGTTATCCTTCGGTCACTGTTATATTGAACATGTATACTGTCTCTCTGTGGTTCAGCCAGTCCACTTTGGTAAGACACAGTATTGAAGCTTGGAATATTATGGGCATTTCACCCGGCTTTGTTGAGCCTTCTGCTTACTCATGAGTAGACATCCTCAGGGGTGTAATCTCATCTTTTGACACATGACGTCTTAGGCGATCCTGGGAGACTGAGCCTCATGTACCTCGTACACATGATAGGAGAAAACCCCTAACACTCAACTGGTTTGAAATATCAAATGATATGAAGAATATATAAGTATCATATAATACACTGGTACTGAACAATTGTAGAAATTCAAATGGATACAAAATTATTATTCATATCTTCAGCAAAAGTAGTATGTTGAAAGGAAGTTTATTTCAACTTGGAACAAAATATGGGTATATTTAAACTGTGTATTCCTCACTCAGGAGTGCAAGTTTGGGGTTGTTACTTCTTTAGTAGTTGTTACTACTTTAATATCAGGTCCAATCTGTCAACATTTTGATCTGTTGACAGAACAAAAAAACCTTATAAGAATAATTCCACTTGACAAAGATCCAACTTCTGAATTGGATTGTATTATATTATATTTTTGAAATTAATTGAATAAGCTGCCCATCTCATTTCATATGAGATTGCTAAAAATAACAATAAACTGTTTGTAAATAAGACAATTGATTTGAGCACATTTAACATGTTGTATAAAGAGTTGATACCTTGATATAATCAATGCAGAATATACTTAAAGGTCCCAATATAAATGGAAAAATTTGTAATATATAAGGTTTCAGAGCAGATTCATATTTTACAATTTTATAATTGAATTATATGGTACAACTCATAATATATTTGTTTGGACATGATAAAATTTTGATAAAATTGATTGTATGTAACCAAATAATATAGATATTGTAAAACAAAAATATAAGTCTAGAAATATTAAAAACCAGAAAACTAGTTAACAAAGTTGTATGGCAACAAAGAGATAGCTTTGTATACTGCGAAACTTCTACAATGAAGCTTCATGATTTTATACCTCAACAATGTCAACAATATTTCAGAACAGTTATTCAAGTAATTATTATACCACCAAATTTCCAAAACCTCAAAAACCTTGGAATTTCCAAAATGTATTTGTTGATCAAAGCAATTTTTTCAGCAATATGAACACACCTTAACAATACATATATTGGTCGGTCAAATTTTTTTTATTTCATATTTTGAAGCAATTTTTTATATTTGGAGTCAAACTTCCTATCTAGAACAACTGAAGCCAGTTTCAAATGGAGTAAGAATACTACTTTTACTGGTGAATTTGGGGTAATACTCCTGGTATTACAATATTGTTGATATATTGGCATTACTAGCAAAAGGTACATATTTTTATTTGTTTTGACTTTTGATTACTCTATTGTATTCAATTGATTTTGTGAACTGGATTCTAGTATGTTTCAAGTGGTAGAGGAGCCAATTGATAACAGTTGCTATCAATATAGAAGTATAAAAGTGTGATGCTCTATTGCTTTGTTAAATAATTATTGTTTATCCTTCTATATCTATTAACTTAGTTCATACATATATACTGTCAAGGTATTCTGGCTCGAGGTTCTAGGGGTTATAAAAACCAAACTAAAATTGCGGAATTGCAGATACTGCAAACAAGACAAAAGACTTGAACACTGGAATCACAGAAGTGAACAGAGGTTGGTGCTGAAGCTATTGATTGTGTTGTAGACTTGAGAACAAGTGAAGAACAAACCTATCCTCTCCAAATCTATTGGCCTTAGATACAGCAAACATGACTGTCGTCACGTTGGCTCACCCATTCCAAAATACATTCCAATCTCACCCAACTATGTACACTGCCCATTCATCCTGTAGCTCACACCAGAACAATCACGCCATATCTACGACGCAACCATCAAAACCTGATTCCTTCCAACAAAATCTGATTCCTTCCAATAAAACCTGTTTCCTTCCAATCAAAACCTGTTTCCTTCCAACAAAATCTGATTCCTTCCAATAAAACCTGTTTCCTTCCAATCAAAACCTGTGTCCTTCCAACACAACCTTATTCCCCTCGAAAACCTCATTTCCACTTCATGGATCCATACTCTGTCTTTGATCCTCACTCAATACAACTGTTATATATATCTCTATTTTGCCCATGCCTTCTGCCAAACTGTATCTTATGTCAACCGCCTTCCTTTCTCTCTATATGTATTGCCTGTCAACAGTTTTTGAAACTAAAATCCAATCACTTCATTGTTAAGCTCAATACTTGGCAATGTACTTTCTTTTTTCCTGATGGTTATGCAGTTCAATTGTTTCCATCCAGCCAAATATCTAGGTAGCTCATTTGATTTCACCCAGCTATGCCTAGCTATGTATGTAGTAATAAATATGTAAGATTGCGCACAATTGTGAAGTGTAGTGATAAAAAGAGCGAGTGTTAAACTATGTTTCCCGATCATAGTCGGTGCGCACATCCCATTCCCTGATCCGTGCCCTCAACTGGATATCTGTGTTCGAGTTAGATCAGTTCGACTAGTATGAGTCCAGTCAATGGGCCAATTATTCACCGTGACAGCTCGATCAGAGATAGTGTTTCGGAAAGATGGTCCAATCGAGCTTTGAGCTGTGGCCTTGTGCATTCGGTTCAAACCAAGCCGAGTCGGAATCGTTCTGAACACTACCAATTGGTGGAGATTTTGAAGACTGTGAATTACTGGGCCGTCCAAACATATGTTGAGGGAAGTGCCATTGCCCTAGACAAGATGGTAGACAATGCAAACTAAAAGGAGTGTGCTAACAAAAATAGGGGTGAGCGTCACATGGTATTATCACTGATTGTAGGGTAGAAGACAAGAACAGATGGTTGTTGATGTTTGACCTCCGCTAGAGTGCAAACAAGGCTGAGAGAGGATCTTATTTCTATCTGATCTAATCCATTGATCTAATCTAACCCACAAACGCACTATCACGCACTGCTTACCCTCTGCCTCACACACAGCACGGCAGAGTGGCGTTGGTGTTGATGGGAATCAGAATGAGTGTGGGCGAGTGTGAGTGCGAGGTGGTGGCCGTCGCTTGGTGGGAAGTCAGCCGCCCCTGCACCAGTACCCGTTTTCAAACTTCCTTGTAGAGTAGAGTACAGCCATATGCCGTGGTTGCGGCGCTAATTTTTGCCAGTTCTGCCTCGTCGCAGTGCCCTGAACGGCTGGCCTCGTCGCTGTGAGCGGGCCATCTAGGACACCGAACATGACAATATACGTTAGGCACGAGACATCCCGGGGCCGAATGTTGTTTTAAAAGTCCCGGGACTGCGTACATAGGCCGTCCCGCTCAAATAGAGCCGATAAATGTGGTCCTGGGTCGCCTCATGCCTAATACTATACGATTTCACTCCATTGTTCAAACTGACAACCGGACCCCTTACCTGAATGTTCATGTGAAGCTAGCGAGTGCCCAGGGTGCCCACCACTGTGCTGGATGGAGGTACTGCCCGCCAGGGTAGCAGAATGGTATGCTAGTGACTGCTGGGTAGCATGTACGGTATTTCATTGCTTGAAAATCTGGCGAATGGTAGGAAGAAATCGCTCAACAAGCGTGCGGATATCCCTCAATTGATTGACTAGCCTTCACAATTGCGGCATTAATATCTCCTGACAGAAGCATCTCACCTCTCTTACTCATTTTTGGAGGATGAAAATCGTTCGACTCACCATCTCGGGATTGATTGGAGATGTGTCAGTGGAGAGGTAAGGATGGATATGTATATTAAACCACTTGCATTCTCGTGAGCCTTGAGGTGGTACAAATATCTACTAATATACATTCCGGTATGTACGTATACCGAAAATCAAGGTATGGACGTAAGTTGTCATGAGGTACCGCCCGTGCGAGAATCATGGGAAGTTGTGTTCATTAACCAAGGCGCGGGGTATCCGGCCATTTTGTCATACTGTTAAGGCCAGTGTACAAAACCGATTTTTTCAGCTACATAAAATTGGTCATTTCAGTGGTAAAGTGATAACATATCACACCGATTAGCGACAGGGGGATAATATATTACGCTCAAGTTTGGATACCACATATATGATCGTGGCGGGTATTCAGTTATGGCTGTACGTGCGGTACGTCGAAGATGGGTCCCTGGAACGCTCGATGGTTGAAGTTGAATCTCAATGTTAATATCACTGATCTGTTTAATTTTCTGAAATGACTGCAAGCTTACAGGCCGTGAGGGAAGGATGGCCAAGGAAGTGAGAAGACACAACTTTCAGCAATTCAATTGTTTCACCCCTTTCGGTTCAAATATACGGTCTGTGGTATTAATATGCATCCTACACCCATAGCATGGTTCTCAAGATCCCGAATCCACTTCCAGGATTAAACCAGAATTTTCCCTCAGTTTCAAAGCAACCTCACATTTTACTTAAGCCACCACCATCGCTGCTACCGTAAAAACTCACTTCAGAGGTACGCCCCTAATTAGGTTAGCGCACTTTTAATTTCGGTATATAACAATTTTTTGGAAATTAAAAACATATATTGAAAATTATAGTTGCCCTTCTAGGCTAAATTCTGTTTCAGGCGCGCTAACCTAATCTGGGCGGTACCTCTTAAGTGAGTTTTTACAGTATATGGCAAAAACACTGCATGGTATCAAATTCGAATGTGGTATATTATGACTTGGTCGTGAATCGGTGTGGTTTGTTATCACTTTTCCGTATTTTCAGACTTCCGGTCGTACGATAAATTTCGACACGCTTAGCTATCTCACGGAAGCTAGCCTAGCCCTCCAGTGCATATTGACCTGGTCAAGAGCGCCTCGACAACGGCTTGCTAGTGGTATTTCTTCAAGTCATCATCCAGTGTAGCTGCATGCCATTGAAACACAACCAAAATGCCTATAAGTACGATGTCATCGGGATTCCTCTTTCAGTCGCTACCGGCTTTGTTTGCTGCTCTAGCCGTCGCTGTGGTCTTAACCACGGTGATCGCAAAGTTGAATAGAAACCGTCAGATATTCAAGTTGGGGAAGCGTTCAGCCGTTATCAAGGCGCGTTTCTTTGGTTAGTCCTTTTTCGTCAATTCCGGAAATAGTTTGTAACCCCCATGTCTCATAGGTATCACGGAGGTGTTGGCGATATTCAAGTACGCGAGAATGCACAAGACTCGAGAACTGTGGACGATGCGGTTCAAGCAATATAAACATTATACGATAGAGACGGAGATTGTTTTGCAGCGTTTCATCTTGACTGCGGAACCTGAGAATATTAAAGCAATACTGGCAACCCAATTTCTTGATTACGGTATCGTATCCTACCTATTCAAGGATCTCGCTGATCTGTTTGATAGGGAAGGGTCGGGTCTTTCACGATCAGTGGAAGGAAGTCCTGGGGGACAGCATCTTCACCACGGACGGCAAAGAATGGCAAAGCTCCCGCCAGCTCATCCGCCCACAATTCATAAAGGACCGTGTCTCCGATCTCCATATCTTTGATCGCCACATACAGCATATGATTAGTCTTATTCCTCGGGATGGCTCCACTGTTGATATTTCCGGTCTCTTCTTCCGCCTCACTCTCGACACTGTAACCGATTTTCTTCTGGGTGAATCCGTCAACTCCCTCGGAGCCGCCAGCGATCATGGGGAAGTGTTTGCCAAAGCCTTTGAGGAAATCATGCTACACATGAACGACATCATGCGGGCCGGACCGTTGGGTATCTTCATACCCAAACAGAAGTTCAGAAAGAACATCAAGATTCTGAATGCGTTCGTCGAGCCGTTTGTTGCAAAGACCCTGCGGTTGAGGCCGGAAGAGTTCAAGAGTAAAAATGAAACAGATTACAACTTTCTACATGCATTGGCTGGGTTCACCAAGGATCCGAAGGTGTTGAGAGATCAGTTGGTCGCTGTATTAGTGGTCGGAAGAGTTCGTGTTCGCTCACTAATTAGGCAGTCAAAAAGAACGGGCTAAAGTTTGTGTGCAACCTCACCAAATTGGGCGCCCGCATTTTTTGACCGCCTAAGTATGCGTGCCTGCAACGAGAACCCCATGCTGACAGGTGATGTTTGTACGTAGGATACCACGGCCGGAACTCTAAGCTGGGCTTTGTTTGAGCTCGCGAAACGACCGGAGTGTGTACAACGGCTAAGGAATGAAATCTTGAATTCGGTTGGCCCCAACGCTCTCCCGACATATGCCGACCTGAAGGGGATGAAGTATCTCCAACATGTGATGGATGAAACGCTGAGATTATATCCGGCAGTCCCGTTTAATATTAGAGTGTCATTGAAGGATACATATCTACCACTTGGCGGAGGTGAAAGCGGGCTCGAGCCGGTGGGGATTCCAGCGGGAACTCGCTGCGCGTACTCGGCAATGGTGATGCAGCGAAGAGAAGACATCTTCGGACCGGACTCACACGAATTCAAGCCGGAACGGTGGGATAAGTGGTCTCCGAAGCCGTGGACGTTTATCCCATTCAATGGAGGACCGAGAATCTGTCTCGGACAGCAATTTGCATATACGGAGATGGCGTATACGCTCTGCAGGTATGGCCGCTTTACTGTTTGTGGCGACTTCGTTCTGATTGGCGTGTTTCTCAGGCTCTTCCAGAACTTTGATGGTGTGTTAGATAGGGCTACACAACCACAGTCCGAGCGGTGCGAGACTACAATCAGTCCAGGCGCCGGTGTAAAGGTTGCGCTGAACCCGGTGAAAAAGTAATAAGCGGATAGTAATGGTACGGCGGTAATTGGTGATGCTGGCTGAGCATGAAGTGTATTTAAGTGATCCACAGATTAGCGGTAACCTTGTATACGTATCCATCTATCCTGGCGCCAAAACGTTTTAACTACCTCAGTATATGGTTGACGCTATGATTCAGTATAGTCGCGAGTGGGACTTTTCCAGCTTTGTTTTTGAAGCTCAAGATCAGACCGCACATGATTCAATGAATTTGAGTGCTGGAAATGTACCTAGTAACACCTGGGTTTACACTGTTGGATGTTATTTAACAAAACCCTGACTTGTGAATTTTGCATTACTCTTGCATGCGTCATGGGTAAATAACAGTTAAATCGTGTCCCCTTACGCATTAGAATGGCGTTGATGGAATATATATTAATCTACAACCAACGCTTGATGAATTATCCCCGGGTACTTGTCATCCCGACCACTTCCAAGGTCGCGATATCGGCAGAGCATCTTCTCTATCATATCAACCTGCCCTTACCGAAGGCGTGCACGTGCATGGTATGTATCTAGAGTAATCTATGGCCATCTCATCTAATCCATATCCATCTCATCATCTGCCGCCTGGCTCCAGATAATTGGACCTTACTAAAGTCAGTTACCAAACTCGTGCTTGGTTCCAAGTGAAGGTTAACATTCGCGATCATTCTGTAGAGGCTAGGAGGTTTCCCAGTTTGGCTAGTTGTCACACGCTCACAGTCAGTCCAATTTATTCATCACCACTTTATGAGACAATTGGGAGGTCTAGTGATAATCTGATTCTATTTAACTTTACTACCATTTATACCAATTGAACTTTCAGATCTGGCTAGGGTCTACACCTATTCATGTATGAATAAATCTACAAATGCTGAAAATATTAACCATTACATTTAATTTTCATGTCAAAGTGTAGCCAGTATGATTTCATGTGAGTTATATCAATAGTATGGCAGCTGCAGTGTTACACCTGTGAAGTTTGCAGTGGCGCCACACAGGATCACTCGCGATTCTCTTGATTAGGAGGTCATTGGTAATCACTCACCTTGGATGGCAGACCCAATCTTTTGGGATGGCTAGCAAATGAACACCCACACCATCAATAAGCAACGATGGCTAGTTAATAGTTGTGGTTGCTTCTGCTCCGAGTTGCTGATGACAAACGGACGGCCAACAAACAGCTAAATGGTATCGGCCAGGAAGCTGATGCTCATCATTCACAAATGAACAGCCAACAAACCGCTGAATGGCCAGCCCAGAAGCTGATAACTGCCAGTGGCCTCAGAGTACATGGTGACTCTGAACAGCAAAGCTGCTCTCTATCGAAAGAGGTGAAGTCATCTGTAGGTCATCAGATCGAAACAATACCGTTGGTGTCGCAGTACAAGCCAGCAAGCTTGATTTCACCCAGGATGCTGATCGTTTGATTATAATCTTATGATGATACAAATGACAGAGAATGGAGAAATAGAGGAACGTGGAAGTTGCGAATGAGTGGATATTGGTTCGAACGTATGGGAGCTCTAGGGAACAGCATTGATGGAAGTATTTGTTAGAAAGCAAACAAAGAGGTATAAAAACCTCAGAGTTCTTGGAGGGTAGGAAGGGCATCAACCTTCTCAATGAGGAGAACAAGCCTTAACAATTGTGACATCAGGAGCGTTACTCCAGGTCCACAGGTCAAAGTAGTATCTGTGATCTGTTCGGAACTTGCTTCGATTTCTGCGGGTTAGCAGCTTCACTCAGGATGTGGAAATAACTAAAAGATTCACAACGAAATGAATTGGCTTTCCAAAGGTGTATATTGTTAAGGCTTGTTCTCCTCACTGAGAAAGTGATTGATAATCTGATGCCTTTCTATCCATGAAGAAACCGAAGATCTTTATACCTTCATCTTCGCTCTTAACTGCTGATTACACTAATTACTCTAGAATGCCTGTACCTTAACTACTTTCGCAACCACTGCCGGTCATTCGAGCCAATGCCCTTAACTTTACAACTGCTGCAGAACTCTATCTCCCAGGCTGACGATATCTTTACTGTTCATTGATTACACTCGGACGGCTGCTTTTCATTATGGCATTAACTTCGCGGTTCCTGCCTTCCAGACCGGTGGTATCCTTTCAATCAAAATAACTTCCAGATCAATAGGCTGCATTCGATACAGTAGCTTCATTGTATGGCGCAGCGCATGCTTTTAGCTTTCGTTGGGTAGTGAGTAGCTTTCTCTAGCTTTTGTTGGGTAGAGATTAACTTTCTCTAGCTTCGTTGTTCAGAGCGGTGCGTTCTCTAGATGTCATTGTGTAGAGATTTTTGGAGTGATGTATAGTCAAGCTTTCATTGCATAGACAGTTTCAGAGCGACTCTATTCTTGCTTCGCCCTGGCCAGAGCGGTGCACTCTTGAATTGTTCACCAGAGAGACACTTCACTGGTCGAGAAGTGCGGCTGGTCGAGAAGCATTGCTGTTGGTGAAGCTTTGCTGTTCGAGAACTTCGCAGTTCGATATACTTCACAGTTTGAGGACTTTGCAATTGTCACAAGCTTTGCTCAGGCCTCCGAGACCAGTGACAGCCGATGCCGTTGCGAGCGATCGTGTGTGTCCCTGTTCTGAAGATATTATTTAGGTATAACACTACCCCCTATCTTAGAGAGTTTGTCTCGGAACAACTTTATTGCTCCTTGCCTTTTTGTGATGTATGTTCCAGTATACCCAAGAAGTGCCTTCGAGATCTACTCAGTTCATGGGCCTGCACAGAGCATTTCGCTTCGACCACTTGCTGAAACATGCAAGCAAAGTTGATCAATCAAGTTGCTTACATCCATCTGAATCATGGCAGCAAGCAAAGCAAGCCAATCAGGTTGCTTGTGTCCTTTGCTTTATTTTTTGTATGATCTGAAAAAATCATGACCCACATACCTTTAAAACCATAATCATTCTTCTCTTGATCTTGAAAAATTATAACCTCTTGTGCCCTCCAAACCGAATCTATCCATCATTCACGATCTGAAAAATATGACCCCTTGTGCCCAAAAGCCCAAATACTTCATGAGGTGTCAGGCTGGCCGTTGAAAACCCTTTGTGGGGAAAAGGTACTCGCTCAACCAGTTTATCCTGCTATTTTTCGGGGCCTGAGGATTGCGCTTATGATACTCCTTCAATAACCCTTTGTCCTCGCAGTTCCCATAAGGCTCTTACGTCCAATCTGCTTTGTAGAGGTATCCCTTCCACTTGACCAGGTATAAAACTCGTTTCCATTCTTTGCTATACTGGCTGCCCATGACTTCCTCAACTTCGTAGCCTGTTTCGTACTCGTAGCCATCTACCGCATAACCAATCACATTCTGCTCACTGGCTGATACAAGCTCGGATAGTGATATAGTAGGGTTGAGTTGGTACGGATTGATGAATGATACATGAAAAGCATTGTGAATTGGCGATCGATTTGGTACCTCAAGCTTAATGGCAGTGGGCAAGCGCACCTTCGAGATCTTGAAGGGTCCATGAAGCTTCATGTCTAATTTCTCAGATGGCCTTCTAGTTTTGAAGTTCTTCCCATTTAGCATAACTGAATCGCCAATCAAATACTCCAGAGGTTCTTTTGAATGTTTATCGTGGTACTTCCCCATTGTCTCCTGTGCATGATATAAGCTCCTACAGCAAAGTGTATGCATGCTGGTCATCCAGTAGACGTAAATCCTAGATGCTAGATTCTTTGCTTCTGCTTCAATAGGCCAATTCGTTCGACGAATCGACCAAAAGTTTGCAAAGAATGGTAACATTCCCATAGCGGTGGTGAGAGTAATTATAGGCATACTCTGCCATCGGTAATATCTCAGACCAATTATTCTGCTCGTAATCGCAGTAATTCTGCAGATAGCATTCCAACATTTGGTTGACTCCTTCCATTGGCCCATCTGTTTGAGGGTGGAATGGCAAAGACATCTTCAGTCTGATATTAAGAGTTTCAACTAGAGCTTTCCAGAACGCAGAGGTGAATCTATAGTCACGATCCGACAATATGTTCGAAGGTAGGTCATGAAATCTCCACACTTTTTCACGAATATTCTGACCATATGTGTTGCTTTCTTCTCACCATTTTTCAATGGAATGAAGTGTGCCATTTTCGTAAAGCGATCTACAATAACTCATACCGATGAGTAACCGTCCGACATGGGTAAATCAATAATGAAATCCCTAGAAATTGAATCCCACGTGCAGTATGCTGTTTTGAGAGGTTGGAGGAGTCTGTAGCAAGCGTGATCAGCTGCTTTATTCCTCTGACACTCTGGGCATCAACGGACACAATCTTCAATCAGTAACTCCATATCCGGCCAAAAGAAGTTTTGTCTGACCAGCTCAATTGTTTTGTCCTGGCCTATATGTCCTGCCACTCTCTCATCATACTCTGCTTCCAGTATATTTTTCTTCAACTGCAAATCATCTGGAATCCACAGTCTGCCTTTATAATCCAGGGCTTTGTTTTTGAAAGATATGTCTGGGCTAGGATTGCCTTGTATTCATCAGATGTACTCTTCTTGCCATGCAGCATCGCTATTAGCAGCTGTGACCACTGCTTCTAAGTACTCTGAAGTGAACTTGACTACTGGGATCACTCTTGACATTGCAGGAGAAATTGCAATTGGTTCGCCTCGTAACTTCATCGCCATCACTTGCACTGTTTCCGCTTCAGAAGTGTACCACTGATCAGGGTTTCAGAATGCGGTGAATTGGCTGATATTTGTTTTATTGGGCACTACCTCCTGAATTTTAGTATAGTACTCCGAAAGCGTAGATAAAGTGTCTGGCTTGCTGTTTGCACTCCCTGGCCAGAAATATATCTTGAAATTATAACCTGCCAGTTCTTGTACCAACGGAGCTTTTCTCCAATTCAATATCTTTGTCGTAGTAAAATATTGGAGATTTTTGTGATCGGTGTAAACACCGATTGGATGAGTGGCCCCTTCAAAATAATGACTCCATTGATTGAATGCAGATACGACCACGAGTATCTCCTTGTCATGGATTTCATAGTTGATCATGGCTTTGTCCATCTTTTGAGAGTGGTAGGTAATAGGGTGCAGTTGTCCATCAATGACTTGCGAGAGAACTGCACTGATTGTAAAATCACTTGCATCTGTTTCAATTCCTACAGGCCAAACAAGCTCGAAATGACATAACATGGGTGCCTCAGTAAAGTACTTCTTGAACATGCCGAAGGCCATCTGATTTCGCAGATTTGCTTTCCATCAAACATTTCATGGGTGTCCTTGGTTAACTCCGTTAGGGGATGGCATATCTTTGAAAATCCTTCTATAAAGCGTCGTTAGAAGTTGGCGAACCTGAGGAAAGACTGGACGTCCTTGACATACTCCAGAATCTCCCATTTAAGAATTGTGTCAATCTTGACTTCAGCCATGCTGGCATCTTCTCCCGACATAATATACTGAAAGAATTCAACATGTTTTTGATGTCATTCGAACTTATCAGGTGCTATAGCCGAATTATTTTCCTGTAATTGACCAAGAACATCTCTGGTCAATTGTACATGCTCTTCTTCGTTTTCTGTATAGATGAGAATATCATTCATATACACTACTACTCCATGATCGATCAGATCTTGCAGGATCTCGTTCATCATATTTTGGAATATAGCTGGTGCATTTGCCAGTCCAAAGGGCATCACTAGGTATTCAAAATGTCCATATTTCAAACGAAACGCTGTCTTCAATTCGTCACCAGATTCAATTCGAATGAGATTGTACCCTGCCGTCGAATCAATCTTGCTGAAAATCCTCCATCCAGCAACCCTGTCTCTGAGTTCGTTCATAAGCGGCAATGAATATTGGTTAATCATTGACACATGATTCAGGCCTCTGTATTCTACGTACAACCATACACTTCTTCCGTGTGGCTTTGGAATGAAGAGTATCTGTGCACCTGAAGGAGACTTGCTATGACAGATCTTTCAGCAATCGAGCATCTCTTCAAGATAATCTTCAAGGACTGAAAGCTTCTTCTCTGACAGCGCGTTGATTGGACCCTACAGAGGTTGTTCCCTATCTTTGAAGTCAATGGCATGGTCATCAGATCGATGAGGTGGAAGAGCATTGGCAGTTTCTCTATTGTTAATCATTTCGAAGTCTCTGGACTGCCATGGGATGTGCTCTACCCAATCCACCTCAATCTCATGCACTGCATTGACATGCATTGAACCAATAACCCCAATCCGTCGAGGGTCTGTACCGAACATCAACATGGAATCGTTATATACGATTGAGAACAAAGAGGCCCCTGCCTGTGTACAATGTTGATGGCAGTGTTTCAACGTAAACTGCAGCTTATAGTTTTCTTCTATAACTCCACTGAGTGTTCCATGCTTGACAATCAACCAGTAGGATTACATGATATCGGGCAGATCCTGCATAGGACCAATTTCCAAGGTTTCATTGGTTTAATGGAATTCATACTGCAGAGTAACAGGGAAGGTGTACTGCCAACCTGCTCCTTCAACATTTTCTCCATTGAAGTTTTCAACTATCTTTGGATTCGTTCAAGACACTAATGGAACACCATGCGACTCGGTCCACTGCTGCAATATCATGGGTGTATCGCACCCAGTTTCCAAGAGAATGATTACAGGGACATTCTTCTTGTCTCGAAAGCTTGCAAACATGCATACTGTGGATCTTGTTCCTGTTTTCGATTCAGGTGGAAGTTGTTTTGTTTTTTTGCGTTCAGGTTGAGGTGCGCTGACTGCAGCTTTGCATTTTCGATCTTTTCGAGCAGAAACCATACCTAACTGCCTCTCGACACAGCTCCGGTCACAATGCGTCATCGTAACTAATACATAAATTCATAGGTGAATGAGGTTCGAATGAATATAATTGTGTTTGCTTGTCATGCCTGGATGCTATATAACCAGCTTATTTTGAGTATTGAACTCATCTTCAGACACCCTTTCTTAAACAGCAGAAATGAAAGTTTATTATTATCAAAAACCCATAAGCAATACCAATGACCACATTGGTAAGCTCCAAAATCCAAATCCAAAAGCATTAAGGATGTCTGTAGCCCTAAATACAAAACTGGAGGTGTCTGTACCCCCAAGAACATAGGAATGACCGCAATTCTTAGTCCCCACGAAAGACAAAAGAAACTCCTTTCATCCATCAATCTCCATACCATCTGAGTCAACCTTATAAAGCACTGGAGTGCTTGAGGCTGCCATTGGTGGTTGCATCACTCCATCAGCCAGATTCTTGGGCCTGACCATCAAAGAACAGGTGGTTACTTCTGGAGTTGAAGTTTCTACCTTAGGCTTATCATCCTTCTTCTTCTTGCTGGACGAAGCTTTGATAGTATTCTTGCAGTACACCCATTGATGTTCCAAAGAACCGCAGTGCTTGCATTTGTTACACTTGGTTCTTGCTTCCAGTAGAGATTCAGGAATGCCATTATGGGCTATGTGCTTGTCCGCATTGACAGGCTTAGGACCCTTCTTTGTTTGAAGTTTCTTGGAGTCCAATCTCTTTTCAGAGTTCTTCTTTCCTTGATTCCCCTTATCACCATTGTCATCACGCTTCCGCTTCTTCTTCTTGTCTGTGGATTTGTGATCTTGGTGATGGTGTTGATTCTTTTCTTGCAGGCGTCTCTTGTATTCATGACCAACTTGTTTAAATAGTAATTTGTACACTGTATCGTTGTTTGGTGTAAGCTTTGAAAAGCATAATCGATCCATAATGTCTTCGTTGAGGCCACTGTGTAAAGCCTGTCGCCATGCAATTCCGGATAAGCAGACTTGATAGTTCAAGTCTTCCATCTTTACAATGTAGTCTTGAATGTTTCCCTTGTACTGCAACACTAGCATTGTGCGGAGGTTGTCTTTTTCTTCCTGCGTATTAATGAATCATTTCTCTATGCTGCTCATCAAGGCTTGCCAGGTATCGACTAGAAACAGCTTCTTGAGCTGATATTCACGGTTATTGTACCAAGCTAAAGCCTTTCCTTGGAGGAGGGTTCTGATGAAAATAATCTTGCCATCATCATAGGTGCGCTCATCCTTGAAATGCCTGAGATACTGATCACCACCTCAAATCCACTGGTAGTAGGACTCCGTTCTGTCCGTACAGTCTCCCTTGAACTTGTGCAGAAAGTCGATTTTGAGCTTCATTCCCGAGTTCAATGGTGGTGGTGGTGGTGGTGGTGGTGGTGGTGGTGGATGCAGAGGTATTGGCGGTAGCAGATGAGATAACGGACAAGAATTACCATAGTCTGTTTTTCTAGATGGTGGAAGTAGTGGAAGATCATAATCTCCACTATCAGAAGAGCTGGAGCTACTTGAGCTGGAGCTGGGAGACTTGGAGCCACTGGGTGGATCTCCTCCAACACCTCCTGCACCATCTCTATTGCCCTTGGGCGCTGGAGCTTCAGCTTCTCTGGCCCAAATTGCGGCACCTTCCCTAACCGTCGATTGAAGGTGGAATCTGTCTCCATCTGGCTACGTATCTCGATCTTTTGGTATCAAAACCGACTTGGCCAAAGAGCGTACTTATCATTTTGTTCTTTCATCTGGGAGCTTTGTCCGTAAGGCTCTATTGAACTCTGCAAGTTTTCACTCAAAGTCCTATTTTATCGTTCGGTCTGCCACCTTCCTCTCCTGTTCTGCATTGTACGCCATTTTCTGTGT
This sequence comes from Trichophaea hybrida, assembly GCA_015178995.1. Taxonomy (NCBI): domain Eukaryota; kingdom Fungi; phylum Ascomycota; class Pezizomycetes; order Pezizales; family Pyronemataceae; genus Trichophaea; species Trichophaea hybrida. Next base: position 138,880 of record WHVE01000222.1, read on the forward strand.
GTCTCACTGTATATGAAGCATCTTCTTAGCCGCCGTTTGAGCTTCGGCATATAACCCAGACATCTGTTTGCCATCCTCTCTGGTGTTGACCTGGACAGTTGCTAGTTCCTGCAATTGGTGATGTACTTGAAGGGCTAGGTGTTGGTGTGATCATATTCTTTTATCAAGCAGATCGAAGAGAGTATTCCAGGCTTGACTGCAACGAAGTATTTGTCCACTAAGATCCTTTCGGAGGTCTTCGTAGGCTTCGGTAGATTGGGCTCTCATACCAGTGAAAGCTGTTTGAACATTAGCCACATACACTTGAGATTGAATATCTATGTTGGAATTCTTTTCAAATTGAGCCCTTTCCATATTTTCCACTCCCTGGCGGATAGCGTTGTATATCTCATTCCGCCAAGTGATGAGCTCTTCGTATGCTTCGGCCAACTCTGGCAGGGCGATTCGTATTTCGAATTTCTTCTCCCTTGCCTCTTGAATGTGAGTGTCCATTCATCTCAACTCCCCATCGATTCCTTCTATACGCAGAATATTCCAGTCTGGAATATCATTCTTCGTAATAGGCTGGAATTGTGTTACTTGCTTATCCTTATCGGTGGATAGAATCAACGTATTTTCTCTTCAAACCATGGTGTAGGTATCCTGCATTGGAATATCTGATTCAGCTTTGCTTTTGGGCATTACAATTGTTCCAGAATGCGACTATTCGATAGGCAAAAGATGTAACAAGCATTAGCTTCCGAGTGTAGCTGCTTCCATGGCTCGTAGTCTGGATGTTTAGAGGAGTACGACGAGTATGGTCTTGGCAGGTATACGACTGGTATGGTTTTCGGAGGTCCACGACAAGTCGGGTGTTCGGAGGTGTAAAATAAAACTGAACTAATCTCGATGATGGAAAAAGTGTCGGGAATATAAAACAGCACCAAGACCACTTGATGTGCACTGATATGGGTACAAAGGTATACCTTCCTCAGAAGCGTTTCTTTGTCTAATAATATAATGTGACACCAGCAGCGTTACTCCCAGTTCACAGGTCAAAGTTGTATCCATGTTCGGTTCGGGACGTGCTGAAATTGCGGTGGGTTACATGCTTCGCTCAGGATATGGAAATAATTAAAAGATTTTCAACGAAAAGAAATGGCTTTCCAAATGCGTATATCGTTAAGGCTTGTTTACCTCACTGAGAAAGTGATTGATTATCTGATGCCTGCCTACCATCGAAGAAATCGAATGTCTTTGTATCTTCGTCTTCGCTCCTAACTGCAAATTACACTCCTCACTCTAGAACTCCCATACCTCAACTACTTTCGCAACCACCACAGGTCATTCGAGCCAATGCCATTTACTTCACAACTACTGCAGAACTCTATTTCCCAGGCCTACCGTACCTTTACCATTAATAGATTATACTCGGACGGCTGGTATCCTTTATGGCATTGACTCCACAATTCCTGCCTTCCTGACTGGGGGTATCCTTTCAATCCAATTAACCTCCAGATCAATAGGCTGCGTTTGATAGAGTAGCTTTGTTGTATGGTGCACCGCATACATTTTGCTTTCGCTGGATAGAGAGTAACTTTCTCTAGCTTTCATTGCGTAGAGATTAGCTGTCTCTAGCTTTGTTGTTCGGAATGGTGTGTTCTCTAGCTTGCATTGCGTAGAGTTTTTCAGAGTGATGTATACTCTAGCTTGCGTTGCATTGAAAGTTTCGGAGGGACTCTATTCTTGCTTCGCTTTGGCCGGTGCGGTGCACTCTAGATTTGTTCACCAGAGAGACACTTCGCTGGTCGAGAAGTGTGGCTGGTTGAGAACTGTCGCTGTTCCAGAAGCTTTGCTGTTCGAGAACTTTGCACTTCAGTATGCTGCACAATTCAAGAACTTTGCAATTTTGAGAAGCTGTGCTCTGGCCTCCGAGACTGAAGACAGCCAATGCCATAGCGAGTGATCATATGTGTCCCCGCTGCGAGGGAATCATGTCAGGTATAACAACAATATACGCATTGGAGAAAGCCTATTCTTGTCTTTCAGAATCTTTCAGTGATCTCTATATCTTGAGGTAACCTTCTGACCTAACTTCGAAGCAAGTCATGAAAGTAGTACGAATTCAACTTTGACTGGGTAAACCTGGAGCGAAGCTCGTTGTGATTCACTATATTGTTAGCAACGAAACACTTCTGACGAAAGTCTTCTGTCTACCCGCACAGATACCTCAAGCATCCTTGGTACCATATGACTCCAACTGCTACTGTCAAGTCAACTTCCTTGATTTAGTTGAAATTCCATTGCAGCCTGCAGAACCAGAATCTCTGAACTTCTTGGCAACCATTAATACACTCCTGAATGAATCTGAAAAACCTCTTGAAGATTACTTTTGAAACACACCTCATACGTGGTATCTGTGGAACCACTACTGGACAGACGCAGCCAGATACAAAGGAGGTCTAGGTATTGACCATTCAGTCTTCGCTGGTTATTAGATCAACTACAAAGGCTTGCACATCAGTTGTTAAGATTGGAAAGTGTGTCACTACAAATAGACCTGTGGAGGAACCCACACAACAATCGGAACAGCTGCAACTGCTTTATAAACCATCATTACGACCATTTGCTATTGGAATTGGTGAATGTATTCGGGCAATATACCACTGCGATTTCATTATCTACTCCCATACTGTGGGTCTTGAATCATATATTCCTTCCATCCAGACTACAAGCCATCTGTGGACCTGCAGCAGGAATCCGGAGGTCGATTGCTTTTCTTTTTCACCACCCCTGTCGAACAATTTTTGTCATTCTGTAATAGTCGGATCAGACACCTGTATGACAGACACCTATATGGTGGTTAGAAGGGGAAATGGGTTGATCCTATTCAGGGACAAGAATAAACAGGTGACACAATACCTGTCCATCACAAGGAAAGATATTCCAAACTGGATTTTTGAGCATTTGGATGAAATCAACAGCGAGCTTGGACAAATGGAGGACTACATTCAGGAAGAAAGGGAGAAAAATTTCGAGATACAGATGGCCCTCCCAGGATTGGCCAAAGTATACGAAAGCTTCATCATAAGGTAAAATGAAATATATGATATCATTGATATAGAAGTGGAAAACCTGGAAAGGGCTCAATTCAAGAAGGATTCAAATATAGTTATCCAATTCCAAGGGTTTGTGGCTAATGACCAAGGAGCCTTCATTCTGATGATGGCCCAATCCACCCAAGCCTACCAAGAGGTGTGGTCAGCCTTGAGTGAGCAAATCCAACATTCCGGCAATGTGTGGTGAACTCTATCAACTGTGCTTGATAATTGGGAACTATTCCAAGAATATATTGCCCTCAAAGTGCACACCCAATTCCAGCAGTTGGCGGATTTTTGGATAAAAGCCAAAGAAGATAGCAAATAGATTTCCAGGCTATAGCTCAAGTGTCATACAGAACCAAAAATGAGACAGAAGGAAGTACAGAAAAAGGCAGCCAATGCAGAACAGGATAGGAAGGAAGCAGAGTGAAAGATGAAGAAGAACTGTGAGTGGAAAATCAAGGAATTCACTGGAGCCTTGCAGATGAAGTTCTATGATGAAAGAAAAAGAGATCAGTATACTCACTGGCCTGGTCAGTATTGACCCCAATGGATAGAGATACCAAGCCTGTTGAGCAGGGATTGTGCCTTGAATACACTGTAAGTAATGGCACTGGAATATGGATCAAAGAGACTGTGATTCCACAACTAAGTGGTAATGGAAATGGCACAGAAAGCATTGGATGGGACACCCAAGGGGACTTGGAGTCTTCCAGTTCCAACTTGAAAAGCGCCAGCTTGTCTGATAGTGGAGACAAAATTCTCCCACCACATCCACCACCAGCAGGAACAAAGTATATTGAATCACCTTCAGCATCACCACAAGAACCACCCCAACCACCAAGAATTCTGAATCCAAGCAAGAAGCAAAAAATTGGACTTCCATACCAGTTTAAGGGAGATGCAACAGACCAGTTAGAATTCTACTGCCATTAGATAGAGGAGTGGATCACTATCTCAGATACTTCAAAGATGAGTATAACAAGGACGATGATGAAATTATCTTTGTTGGAACTATCCTTCGAGCCTAAGCTTTGGCTGGTACAATAACTAAAACAAACAGCTTAGGAAGCATTTTCAGGTTGACTAATGGTCAGCATTCACCAGCACTATGGAGGAACGATTCATTAACCTGAAGGAAGAAATGGATTGCCACCAAAAAATGACAAAGTTGCATTATCAGTGAGACATCCAGTACTACATTGTAATGATGGAGGACTTGAATTACCATATCTATTTATCAGGACTTGCATGGTGGCACATTCAACACGGCGGACTCAATGAAAAATCAATGATCGAATATTTTTTTCAAAGATCACACCAAATGACAATCCAAAATACAAATTACTGCTCAAACAAGTTGGTTGTACGTATGCAGGATGCCTGCAAAAGAAGCCCCAGCCTGATGATCACAAGCCTAAAAACAAAAAGAACAATGAGAGGAAGCATGATGATGATGGTGATAATGAGTGGAATCAAGGAAAAAAGAATAATGAGAAAGGTTATAACTCCAAGAAATCTCGAACAGAAAAGAAGGGCCCTTAGCCAGTCAATACGGAAAAAGGCATAGCACTGAAAAGTATACCGAAATCTTTGCTGGAAGCATGAGCCAAGCGCAATGAGTGCAAGTGCTGCATTTATTCAGACCATCAATAGCTATCCTGTGAGAATGCCATCAGGATCACCTCCAGTTAAGAAAAAAAGAAAGATAAACAGCCTACAGTGGTAATACCAGAAGTAACCACCGCTTCTTCCAATGTCAAACCGAGGAGTCTGGCTAACAGAATGACAATACTGGGACCAGCCTCAGGTTTTCGAGTGCTTTACAATGTTTACTTCAACGCTATGGATAGTGACGGTTGAAATGACCATCTTTGGTCTTTCCTTTGGGACAATGGTCTTTTCTATAAGTTTTTGACATATTGATACCCCCGCTTTTCGGTATTTATGGATACAGATATTCATAAATCATTTTGGTTTTTGGTTTTGCCCATGCGGTCAATAGTAATGCTTAGGTTTTCAATATGAAACAAACTTTCTTTTCAGCTGTTCAAGAAAAGGGTGCCTGAGGATGAGTTCAATATTCAACATAGGTTGGTCGTATAGCATCCAAGCACAACAAGTAACAAACAAATCGAACTGGATTACATTCACATCCACCTTCAACTATTACCCTGTGTGGCCGGAGCTCTGTTGGAAGGGGGTTCATCATGGTGTGTAATCAAAAACGCAAGGCTGCCGCCAGCACACCTAAATATCTATCCAAGAAACCCAACAATTACCACCTGAAACTAAGACAGGTTCAAGACCCACAGTACGCATGTTTGCAAGCTTTCAGGATGAGAAGAATGTTACTGTTAGGGTTTTCCTGAATACTGAGTATGATATATCTATGATGTCAAAGCAGTGGGCCGTTTCATAGGGTGTTCCATTAGTGACTTGAACAGAACCAAAAATAGTCCAAAACTTTAATGGGAAAAGAGTAGAAGAAGCAAGGAGGCAGTACACCTTCTCTGTTACTCTGTGGTACAATTTTCATCATAACAAAGAGACCTTCAAAATGGGTCAAATGGAGAATTTGTCCAATATCATGTTACCTTACTGTTGGATCATCAAATATTGAACACTCAGTAGAGTTACAAAAGATAATAATATGTTCCAGTTTAGATCAAAATATTGCCACCAACACTGTACAAAAGCAGTGGTATCATCATTTTCAATCAAATATGATGATGCACTTTGAAATTCAGTACTAATCTTTTACAGGATTGGTTCAATACATGTTAACATGGCACATGAGATTGAGATCAATTGGGCAGAGCATATTTTATGGCAATACAGAGACTTAAAAACATTATACCATGCAGAAATTGCCAATACTCCTGCACCTGATCGATTCCATGATCACAGCATCGATTTGAACGATAGAGAACTACCTCTGTTGTCATGGTTGTGTCGAGTGAGGATCGAAGAGGAAGTAAGGATCGGTGAAGGATAAAGGGGAAACGAAGGAGAACAGATTTCGTTAAAAGGAAAGCAGGTTTTGTTCGAAAGAATCAGGTTTGTTGGAAGAAATCAGGTTTCGTTGGAAGAAATCAGGTTTCATTGGTTGCGTTGTAATTATGGCGTGATGGTTATGGCGTAAGCCGCGGATTGAAGGGGTTGCGTACATTGTTGGGTGGAGTTAGGATGTATTTCGGAATGAGTGAGTAAGGGTGAAGACGGTCGCGTTAACTGTATATAAGGACGCTGGATTTGCGGAGGATAGGTATGTTCTTTACTCGTTCTCTAGTCTACAAAACAATCAAAAGCTTCGGCACCAACCTTTGTTCACTTCTGTGATTCCGCATTGCGAGTCTCTAGTTTGTTACGCAGTACCCGCGATCACTGCGCCCTCACGTTTGGTTTCTATAACCCTTAGAACCCCGAGCCTTGAACCCCTTGACAGAAGAATCAGTCTACAATCGATTGTACCGCTTATAATTCAGTATATGTGCCGCTACTTTCATCGAAGCGGTTGTTACTTCTGCCACAGACCTTGCAACTCCCTTTGTTCCATGTTTAAACCAGTAGGAAACTGCGAAAACAAGCTTACAGTACACAGCTTTTGGAGACATTCCTGCAGTGCCTGCCTGTGGAAACATCGACAAGAAGGATCCGCGCTGTTTTAAATGCTAGCATACGACAGCAACAAACCTCAACAATCCTGAATCAATTTTCTCCACCTAGCTGGTCGAACCATCAACCTCTTGGAACAAGAACCCCTAAACGCCTTTGATAGCATCGACGCTATCCTCAACGAACCTGAGGAACCTTTGGAAGCATACTTCTGGGACGAACCACAAGCGGTATCTTCTTGGAAGAGCTACTGGACGGAAGCAGCAAGCAATAGAGGAGGCCTCCAAATCAACGACGCAGTATTCAAAAACTTCTTGACCAAGTATTACGGTCTTCACGTCGATTGTCAGAACGAAGAACCCTGCTACTGCGAACGCAACTGCGGAGGAACACATACAACAATCGGCAGAGCAGCAGAAGCTCAATCAACAAAATCAGAATCCACGATCAAGGCAACACGGAAAGACATAGAAAGCCTAATCTCGTGGGCAGATTACAACGAACGAAAACTAAATAAGGGACAGGGTGTAGACCGCGAATTATACCCGGCCCCTGTACCAACCTCGCTGATCATCGTAACAACACCCAGCAAACACGAGGTGTTCTTCTGGTAGATGGTCAACCCATTTTGAGAAGCAGAAATCGAAGCAGCAGTCCAACAAATCCAAGAAAACATCGATCAGGTGGCAGACTGCCTGAACACAAAATCTCGCTCTAGATTCACAGCCGCAAACCTCCTCATAGCAGCCTCTCAACACCACCGCCAGGATGTCAGGAGATTCATCATGGCCAACTCGCGATGTCACATTGACTGGAGCCTTACAGACGGAGCTGGAAATCATGGCAATAAGGAACACAGAAGCCATGAGCGAAGTACAGCTCAGGGAGCACATCGGGGACATCAACAAAGGGCTGAAAGCAATAAGCCAATTACCAACGACCAGCAGACTGAACGAATTGCTAAAGGAACAGCAATCTGTGAAGAATGTGGAAGTACGAATATCGGAATTGTTGGCAGAAGGAGAAAAAGTCGTCCAGGAAAGGGACAATCTGAAGCAGGAACTACTGCTTACTCAACAAACAGCGGCAACAACAGAAACACTGCAAACATGCAGTCATGCGGACCCGGTTGAAGAAATCCGGATCCTAAAACAAGCATTGGAGGAAGCAAATCCAGACCTGGCGGAATTGAAACAAGATCTGGAAGATGCTCAAGCTCAAATGGAGAAGTTTAGGGACCTGGCAGAAGAAAATCGACAACAGGTAACCAGGATTCTGAAGTCAACAGAGGGAAGAGGGGAGAATCAAGAGTAAGAACAGAAGGGGAAGAGCAAGAAGAGAAGGTAAATGATATCACCAGCTTTTCGGGAGAAGATAGGAAGGAATTTCGAGGGTGGAAGGTGCAGCTGGCATTGAAGATAGCCGGAAAACCAAAGGCGTTCAACAACGAGCAGAAGAAGCTAAGATACGCAGTTGGATGTCTAAAGGGAGTGGCCCTGGCACAGTTAATGCCACACTGTGACAAAATCTCGGGGGAAGTCAAACTCAATACCCTGAAAGACCTAGTTGATCTAATAGGTGTAGCATTTGGAGATCAAGACAGAGCAGCAACGGCAAAAAGGGAACTTGAGAAACTCAGGCAACGAGACTGCGAATTCTCCCAGTACTACGCAGAATTTCAGGGATATGTAGTAGATACAAAATTGAACGAAGACGCTCAGCTAGATGCACTATGACGAGGACTGTCCAATGAGCTCAAGGACTCTATTCAACACATCGAGGAACCAGTGAGTATGATCGAGTTCGTCAAGATGTGGTCAAAAAGAGACGCACAACTGAGGAGAAGAGCCGTGGCAAAGAAATCTGGAAAATGGGAGGGATACAAGAGGTCCGATTCAATGACCAACACCATATTCACCCAACACTCAGCACCCGCAGGATCAGTTGCAGGATACCATGGCCCCGCTCCGATGAATCTTTCAGCAGTAAAAGGAAAAAAGATTACACCTGAGGAAAGGAAGAGATGAAGAGAAGGGGGACTGTGTATGTATTGTGGGGATAGCAGACATTTCGCGGCATCATGCCCAAGGAAACTGAAGGCAGCATCAGGACAAACGGAAGTGTCACCTTTCAAGAAGGCAGCAAATGAGGGAGATGCAGATTCGACAACAGGAAAAGGAAAGGAAGTGGAATCGGGAAAAGTTTAGTCCAGTGCAATAGGGATGGCAATTGCACTGGAAACGAATCTCCTTTGTCAGTTAATGCTAGTTTTGGTAATTCGCAGTTTTCTATATCAAGCGCAGAAATGAAAGAGTCTTCTATGGAAAGCAAACATCTCGTTGTGAAATGTTCGCTGAAATTAGAAGACAAGATCATTGATACCCACGCTTTGATAGACTGCGGAGCTACTGGAATAGCATTTATTGACAAAGATTTTGTTCGCCATCATCAATTACAAGAAAAAGAATTAAAAGAATGATGAGAGTTGGAAGTTATAGATGGAAGACCTATCGAATCAGGAACCATTACCACTATGGCTAAACTGGACTTAGAAATACGCGGACATCAGGAGCAACTACCAGCATTCATTACAAAACTTGGACACTATCCAATCGTACTTGGATTACCATGGCTACAACTTCACGATGTTACAGTCAAATTTCAAAAAAAAGAATAGGATTTGAAAGCGATTATTGCCAGAAGCATTGTCAACATCATTCGAGCGTATGGGTATGGGGAAATCATATGGAAACAGCGGAATCCGATGGGCCAAAACTGGACATATATGCCATAGCAGCAGCCCCATTTATGAGACGAAATAGAAAGGAAAACTCAAGGTGTACGCGGTAATTATATGAAATCAACAAGGCCCTAGAAGTGAAGGACCTTCAAGAAAAACCGCTGGAACAGTTAATTCCTAAGGAATATCATGAGTTTCTCCCCCTCTTTGATAAGGCAATCGCTGAAAGACTACCACCACATAGACCATACAATCATAAGATTACACTCCAAGACGGATTCACCCCACCTTTCGGACCAATATACAGCCTGTCAAGAGAAGAACTTCAGGTCCTATAAGAGTGGCTTGAAAAGAACTTGTCAAAAGGATTCATCAGATCGTCATCATCACCATGCAGAGCACCAGTGTTGTTCGCACCTAAACCTAATGGAGGCTTACAACAATGCGTGGACTACCGAGGACTCAACGAAGGAACGATAAAGAATTGATACCTGTTACCATTAATCCAGGAAACCCTATGGAGATTATCAAAGGCCGAATGGTACACCAAACTGGATGTCCGAGATGCCTACAAATGATCCGAATAGCAGAAGGAGATGAATGGAAAACGGCATTTAGGACCCACTATGGCCTGTTCGAATCCCTCGTTATGCCCTTCGGACTCACCAATGCACCAGCTAGTTTTCAGGAGTTCATCAACAATACTCTTTGCCCCTTTCTGGACATCTTCTGTACGGCATTCCTGGATGACATCCTTATCTACAGTGACAATTTAAAGGAACATACGGAACACGTCAGAGCAATAATGACGACGCTTAAGGAAGCCGGTCTGTATCTGATGGCGGAAAAGTGCGAATTCCATCAACAGGAAGTGAAGTATCTGGGATTAATAGTTGGAGTAAATGGGATTAGAATGGACCCGGAAAAAGTGACAGCAGTTAAGGAGTGGGAAGCACCTGTCAAGCTCAAGAAAGTTCAAGCGTTTTTAGGAATCGCTAACTTCTACCGAAGGTTTATAAGAAACTATAGCAGGGTGGTCCAACCATTAACCAAACTTACGAAAAAACTGGTGTCTTTCCACTGGGGCCCTGATCAAAAGAGAGCATTTGCCGAATTGAAGGAAGCATTTACATCATCACCAGTCCTAGCACACTTCGATTATGAAAAGCAAATCGTTCTGGAAACCGATGCTTCAAGCTACGTGTCTGCAGGAGTATTATCTCAATACGACGACCAAGGAATCCTTCACCCAGTAGCATTCTTTTCAAAGAAACATACACCAGCAGAAGAAAATTACGAAATCAATGATCAAGAGCTGGGAGCCATCGTTAAAAGCCTGGAACAATGGAGACCGGAGTGCGAAGGGTCAGTACATCCTATTAAAATACTGACAGACTACAAGAATCTCGAATACTTCATGACATCAAAGCTACTCAATAGAAGGCAAACAAGATGGTCCGAATTCCTATCAAGATTCAAGTTCAAGATTATATACCATCCAGGAAAACAGGGTCAGAAGCCCGATGCACTTACCAGAATGCCAGGAGACATTCCTACGAAGGGGGGGGCAGAAAAAACCCAACAAATCGTGCTAAAGACGGAAAATCTTGATCAAAGAATACAGAAGGGATTGGTGGTAGCGTTTGCGGAAGTAGTCAATCGAGAAGCAGACGAAATTTGTTCAGAGGAGTTATGGAACTGGATTCAAAGTGTGTGCAAGGACTGCCCATATGACAGCAGCGAGGGACTATGTGCCAATCCCATGGACATCATCAGCAAAAAACTTCGTAGAAACTTCAACTGATGAAGGACCATCACGATACACGAGCAGCGGGACATCCAGGACGAGCAAAAACTTTCGAACTCCTCAAAAGAAACCATCCATGGCCAGGTATGAGGAAGGACGTGGACAGGTACGTACGAAACTGCCACATATGTCAACGCAGCAAAGCAACTCATCAGAAAATCCACGGATGGCTGAAACCACTGGAAGTACCACAGCAACTGTGGAAGGATCTAAGTATGGATTTTGTGGTGGGATTACCAGAAAGCAAGGGGTACAATGCCATATGGGTAGTAGTGGATAGACTATCGAAAATGAATCACTTAGTACCATGTCGAGACGATACAGATGGAAGAAAACTGGGCGAAATGTTTATATGAGAAGTGTTCAAATTACATGGTCTACCAGACACAGTAGTATCGGATAGAGGACCTCAATTCGCTTCGGAGTTCTGAAGACATATCTGCGAAAGACTGGGAATCGAACGAAAGCTTTCAACTGCCTTGCATCCACAAATCGATGGCCAAACGGAACGAATGAACACCATTATGGAACAATATCTTAGGGCCTTTGTCAATTATCAACAGAACGATTGGACAGAATGGCTACCAATGGCAGAATTGGCATCAAACAATCACGCCTCGGAAACAACGGGATGCTCACCATTTTTTGGAAATTATGGATTTCATCCAAGAATGACCTTCAGTCAACATCCGATTCAGAATGGGAATGATATCAGAGAATTTAACGCAAACACCCTCTCCCAGAAAATGAACGATATTTTCCAACAGATGAAGGCTGAGATGATTCGGGCACAAGATATTCAAGCGGAACATGCGGACAAGCACCGACGAAAGGGAGTGCAGATGACGGTTGGGGATCCAGTCAGGATGGACGCCAGGAACATTACAACACAACGACCCAGCAAGAAGCTTGACTGGATACGCCTGGGACCATACGAGATTACGGAGGTTGTTAGTCCGTGGGCTTATCGGTTACAATTACCCAAGGACCTTCACATCCACCCAATACAACCAATCTCCCGTCTGACCAAAGGATCGGAAGATCCTTTGCTAGGGCAAATCGAATCCGCACCACCTGCAGTTATCGTAGACGGAGAAGAAGAATATGAAGTAGAACGCATCGACGACTCGAGGATATTTCGACAACAGCTGCAGTACCTGGTCAAGTGGAAAGGCTCCGATGAACAAAGCTGGGAACCAGCAGTCAAATGGATGGGCTCCAAGCAATCGATGTTTTCCATGCGGAACAACCTGGCAAGCCCGGATCAACAGCTTCATAGGAACTCATCATGTGGGAAGGGGAGCTACTGACACGGTTGTGTCGAGTGAGGATCGAAGAGGGAATAAGGATCGGTGAAGGGTAATGGGAAAATGAAGGAGAACAGGTTTCGTTAAAAGGAAAGTACGTTTCGTTCGAAAGAATCAGGTTTGTTGGAAGAAATCAGGTTTCGTTGGTTGCGTTGTAAATATGGCGTGATGGTTATGCCGTAAGCCGCGGATTGAAGGAGTTGCGTACATAGTTGGGTGGAGTTAGAATGTATTTCGGAACGTGTGAGCAAGGGTGACGACAGTCGCGTTAACTGTATTTAAGGACGCTGGATTTGCGGAGGATAGGTTTGTTCTTTACTTGTTCTCTAGTCTACAAAACAATCAATAGCTTCGGCACCAACCTTTGTTCACTTTTGTGATTCCGGATTGCAAGTCTCTAGTTTGTTACACAGTACCCGCGATCACTGCGCCCTCACGTTTGGTTGTTATAACCCCTAGAACCCCGAGCCTTGAACACCTTGTCATCTGTGGAGTCCCATCTATACCGTCTCAGAGACAGAGCTTTCGGTACTTCCGGAATATCTGAAGGAAATGCTTGATTCTGGAAAGATTTGTTCTAGCAAGTCAGCCATGGGTATACAAGTACTCTTTGGTCCAAAGCCATATGAAAGTGGCATACAATTGTGTGTGGATTACAGAGGTCCAAATAGTGTTATGATTATGAACTGATATCCATTGCCACATATAAACAAACTTAAAGACAGGGGTGCTGGATCGAGGATTTTTACCAAATTTGATTTGATGGCAGAGTACATCCTCATTCAAATTAAACCTGGTTGTGAAGGGTTCAGGGCTTGGGGTTCTAGAGGTTATAAAATTCATGAGTCGGAAGGCTCAAGAGTTGAAAATTGTCTGTAGCCAAAGAAACCAAGACAGTACGCAGGAGACTGGATCCAGAATCACCGAGTGTGAAACAATTGAAAGCTGAAGCTGGTTGATTGTTTTATAGATAAGAGAACGAGTGAAAAAATAAACTTATCCTCCGCCGAACGCCTGGTTTATATACAGCAGTTTCACTTGTTCCATAATCCATCTGAACTCTGGCTTTCTTTGTAGACCACTTTTGTACGATTCCGTTGTTTTCCATGAAACCATAATTCGAAACCTGATTTCATTCTTGTTGTGCTTCGGCTTTGGTTCAAAACCTGATTTCATTTTTGTCATACTGTAGCCTCCTTTCGAAACCTCCTGTTCTTTTGGTTGTACTTTAGCCTTTGTGCAAAACCGGATTTCATTCCTGTAGTGCTGTATTATTCACCGATTAATACTCCACCATCGATCGTCACTCAACACAACCGTGACTGTAGCTTCCCCCTGTCCAATGCCGAATACCTACGAGGTTTACAATCTTGGCTTGCCACATTGTTTCGTGTGAAAATTGTCAATAGCATTCAGTCCATCTACATTGGTCACAGATTCCCAGATGCTGTTAGAGGTTCTCCCTTAATCATACGTTTGAGGTATATTAGGTTTTGTCTCCCAGGCTCACCCGCAATCACTTCGATCACGGGTCGAGGATACACCCCTCAGGATGTCTGCCAAATCAGTAAGCGGAAGGCTCAACATAGCCAGGTAAAAATTCTATAATATTCCAAGCTTCAATACCGTATCTTAGCAAAGTGGGCTGGCTACCCCCCGCGGAGACAATACATACATTTGATCTGACAGTGACCAACGGGTAATATCTTAGGCGCTGGCTAAAGCATGGGAGACATGAAAAACGATAATGCTGAAGCAACGTATTCACCTCGCAGGAACCCTCGGGTTAGCTGTGCATTACGGATCAGGCCAATGCTACCTCGCATCAAGTTAATACTGGGATATAAACTATTCTCGGAAACTATGTTTAGTTCTCCGAAGAAAGTTGGACAAACAATATTATCTTAGTATGAGGGACTTTGCTATCTCCCGAGATCAGTAATGAAATAGAGATTAGCTAACTGTGCCCCGGTAGTTGACTCCACCTCAAAGCTAAGTGTTTGGGCCTAGACTGCCGATCCCCAGCTCTGTCGCGTTTGCAAACGCAATGACTGAGAGAGTGCACCACCCTCCGGGGAACACGGACAAGACGCGATGACATTAGGCACGTGGCAAAGTATGGGTTGGTAGGTCATTAAACCTTTGATCACTATTCCACTGATGCAGAAGAAAGATAACTAATACGATGTAATGGTCCCATATGCGTGTCAGCAATGTCATACTATGCTGGATAACCTTTGAGATCCCTGGTAAGGGCTTATGCCTCTACACATTGTCAAACAGAACTCCCCGCAATCAACTACCGAGATCGGCGCTACAGTAATGATCGGAATTTCTGCAAACACCCATTTCGGTGGACTGAGTGTTATTGAGATAGTACTATACACACGTATGATAGTGATAGAGAAGTACCGTCATGCCTCACAAATACACCTCTGACGGGAAATGCTCACCTATAAAATACCACCTTAAACTCCTGTTTAAACACAACGATCAAGCTCAATCAGCAATCCTCAGTCAGAACAACAAACAGCGGAAAACCTGCTGAAATATTATTAAGTTTTTACCTTAAGAATATCTATTATTCATGTCCCAATATTACCGTGACGACGTGATCATTTACAATGCCCCCTATTTGTATTCGTACTGCGAAACTGATGCCCACCTCGATTTCTTATACGAATTCCTGCGATACAACAATTCAGTGGATACTTATTTCCACTTCTGCGAAACCTGTGAATAACCCTCGCAAGTATCCTACGACGAGTCATCCGAAGACTACCTACAAGACTCGTACTACTTTTGAAGGATGGCCCTGTCCCTGCATATGCCTGTGCATCTCCACACCTCCCAACGACTACGACGAGCTACAATTGAAATCCACTTCTTCAGCTATGTCCTGGTTATTATATTCAGATTGTATCAACAACAAGTACGACGATATACATCCGCATCTACACACGCAGGAGCACCCCTGTAACAGGTGCGCTCTTCGTAGCCCCTCCATGTTACCAAATACTGCAGCTGCCTCTGGAACAGTCTGGAATTGTCTATCCGCTCAACTTCATACTCCTCTTGTCTGTCAACTATTTCTGGTGGTGGTGGTTCTTGCTTTTGATTTGGGAGGGGATCATGGGTGGCCTTCATGTGATTGGATATTGGTTGAATGTCAAGAATGTGTAGTTGATTTGATAATTTTCTCTTATAGGCCCATGGACTGATGACAGCTGTAATTTCATACAGTCCAATACATTTGCAGTCCAGTGTTTAACTGGATCAGGGTGCCAATATATTCCGCGCATTCAGCCATATCTTTGTGCTGACATCTAATGGTATAGCAATCCTTCGAGATGTATTGGCCTGTTCGGACTGTATGGCCTGGGCTCTTTTCATTTCTGCTCTGAGTTCGCTGAAGAGTTACTCCATCCATTGAGCCATCTGCTGGGCTTTTACTTCGTAAATATTGTTCAAGTCCTCAACTCGATGTTGGCCGAAGGTCATTTGCGGATGAAATCTGTTGTTGCCAAAGAAAGCGGAGCAATTGGTCGACACCGAGGTATGATTGTTTGCTGCAAACTCCACTAATGGTAGCCACCTGACCCCATCGTCCTGTTGATAATTGACAAAGTTCTGGAGGTACTGTTCTATTACCGCTTTGACTCATTCAGTTTGGCCATTGGTCTGTGGATGAAATGCGGTGGACAGTCTTCGTTTGATTCCCAACCATTCGCAGACATGTTTCCAGGATTCTGTGGCGAATTGCGGCCCTCGATCAGACACTATTGTTTTGGGCAGTCCATCCAGTCTAATCAGTTCTTTGACGTACATTTCTCCCAGCCTCGTTCTATCTACTGTGTCAGAATAGGGTACCAGGTGTCGCTTCTTCGTTAGGCGATCGACCACTATCCATACTCGGTTCAACCATTCGCTTTCTGGTAGTCCGACTACACAGTCCATGTTCAAATCATTACATGGTTCCTCTGAAATCTCTAACAGCTGTAACACACCATGAGTCTTTCGGTGGGTTGCATTGCACCTCTGGCAGGTGTGGAAATTTTGTATGTAGCGATCCACATTCTTTCTCATTTGATTCCAGAAGTCACTTTGGCTAAGCAAGTCATAAGCTTTTGCTCATCCTGGATGTCCTGCATCTGGAGAGTCATGGCATTCTTTGATACACTTGAGCTTATGTTTGTCCATTGGTTGAATTTGTTGTAATTCGGAGACTTCTAGCGATTTTTTCCTATATGTGCCTAACTCTGGGCATTGCTTGCATACCTTTTTTACCCAGTTCCACAGCTTGTCAGGATGTGCAAAGTCATTTTTGAGGTTAACTGTTTCCATGAATACTACTACGAGGTTTTAGCGCAGTTTCTTGTCAAGAATTTCCGTTTTTAACACAATTTGTTGGGATTTTTCTGCCCCCCCCCTTCGGAGGAACGACTGCTGGTATTCTTGTAAGTGCATCGGGTTTTTGACCGTGCTTTCCTGCCGGATAGAGTATTTTGAACTTAAACTTTGACAAGAACTCGGGCCACCTGGTTTGTTTTTGGTTCAGAAATTTGAAAGTCATGAAGTACTCCAAGTTATTGTGATCGGTGAGAATCTGAATATGATGTGCTGATCCTTCGTATTCGGGTCTCTATTGTTCTGGTTTTTTGACTATCACGCCTGATTCTTGATTGTAGATTTCATAATTTTCTTCAGCGGGTGAATGTTTTCTAAAGAAGAAGGCCACTGGGTGCAGCACTCCTTGGTCATTGTACTGAGAGAGGACTGCTGCAGATACATAACGTGAGGTGGCAGTTTTGAGGACAATCTCTTGTTCATAATCGAAATGGACTGGTACTGGTGCCGTCGTAATGGATCTTTTGAGTTCCGCAAAAGCCTATTTTTGATCTGGTCCTGAATGAACAGGTACCAACAATTTTGTAAGTTATGTTAGCGGTTGTACCAGCCTGCTGTAATTCTGTATGAACTGTCGATAAAAGTTAGCAAAGCCTAATATAGCTTGGACTTCTTTAAGTTTCTCCAGTGCTTCCCAGTTTTGACCTGTTTGGACTTTCTCTGGGTCCATTCTGATTTCGTTTACTCCGACAATTAACCCTATGTATTTTACTTCTTCCTTATTGCACTCGCATTTTTCTGCTTTTAGATAGAGGCCGGCTTCTTTGAGAAATGTCATTGCTACTCGGATGTGTTCCTTGTGTTCTTTCAGATTGTTGCTGTAGATGAGAATATCATCCAAAAAAGAGATGCAGAATATATCCAAGAATGGTTGTAAGGTATCATTGATGAACTCTTGGAATGACACTGGTGCGTTGGGAAGTCCGAAAGGCATAACTAGGGATTTGAAATGTCCATAGTGGGTCCTAAAAGCCGTTTTGCACTCATCGCCTTCTGCGATGTTGATCATATCATATGCATCGTGGACATCTAACTTGGTGTAATAGCAGGCCTTGGAGAGTCTTAGCAGGGTTTCTTGGATCAATGGTATGGGGTATGGGGTTGTTATTGTTCCTTCATTTAGGCCTCAGTAATCGACACAGAGTCTTATGCCTCCTTCCAGATTTGAGGCGAAGAGTATTGGAGCGATGCAAGGTGATGAAGACAACCAGATGAATCCCTGGAACAAATTTTGTTCTATCCATTCTTTTAAAACTTGTAGCTGTTCTCGAGATGATCTGTAAATAGGTCCAAACAGCAGTGAGAACTATTTTTGCAACGTAATTTTATGATTGTAGAATTGGTGTGGTGGTAGTGTTTCTGCGACTATCTTGCTGAACAAGGGTAGGAACTCATGATATTCATTGGGGATAACCTCTTCGAGGGGTTGCTCCTGTAGGTCTTTCACTCCCAAAGCTTTGTCGATTTCATACAGTATAACGGCATAAACCTTGAGGTTCTCCCTGCTTATTCTTCTGACAAAAGGTGATGCTGCAATTGCACAGATATCCAATTTTGTCTCTTCCGCATCTGAGGCTGTTGTTTCCATGTGATTGCCCCATACCCATACACTCGAATCATTCTGGCAGTGCGGTTGGCAATATCTGCATTCGCAGCAACCCTTCGGCTCTGGAATTTGACTGTAACATCGTGGAGTTGTAACCATGGCAATCCCAGCATGATTGAATAATGCCCTAACTTTGTTACACACACTGGTGATTGTTCCTGATGAAATCATATCCCTATGTTTAATTTGGCCATAGTCGTAATAGTTCCTGATTCGATTGGTCTTTCTTCGATAACATCCAACTCCCTTGACTCTCATAATTTCTTCACTTCTAACTGATGATGGCAAACGAAATGTTTATCCACAAATGCTATTCCTAGGGCTCGGCAGTCGATGAGGGCGTGTGTATCGATTAACCTGTTGCCAATTTTCAGCGAACATTTACAACAGGATGTTCACTTTCCATTAAACAGTGTTTAATTTCTGCACTACTAATCGAAAACTGCAAAATTCCCAAACAAGATTTGACAACTGTAGACAAAGGAGATTGGTGCCCAGCGCAATGGCCAACCTTTTTGCACTGGTCTGATACTTTCCCAACTGAACTTCCATTCCTTTTCTTGTTCCCGAATCTGCGTCCATTTCATTTCCTGCTTTTTTAAAAAGTGTTTCTTCCACCTGTCCTGATCCTGGTTGCAATTTTCTTGGATAAAATACTGCAAAATGCCTGCTATCTCCCCAATACATGCAAAGTCCTCCTTCTCTCTGCTGCTTGTATTCTTCTGGAGTGATTTTCTTCCCTTTGACTGCCAGAGATCCATTGGAGTGGGGCTGAGGTATCCTGTCACCATTCCTGCTGGTGCTGAATCTGGGGTGGGTATGGAGTTGGTTGTTGGGTCAAGCTTCTTGTTGCTTCCTTCCCATCTTTCTGAATGCTTTTTCACCACTTGTCTTCATATTTGTCAGTCTTCTTTTCAGCACGATTCAACAAATTCCACCAGAATTTCTGGCTCCTCGGTATTCTGAAGGGAGTCATTGAGTTTGTTAGATAGTCTGTTTGATAACCCATCCATTTGGGCTTCTACATTCCATTTGACGTACACCAGTATCTTTGGAATTCTGCGTAGTCCTGAGAGAACTCATGATTTCGTTGCTTGAGTTTCAAGTGTTCCCTTTCAGCTGTTGCTGCTTAATCTTGCTGCCCGAAGGCTCGGTTTAGTAAGTCAACTAGGTCTTGCCAAGTTTCAAGCTTGACTTCCCCGGAAATCTCATTGCATGATGGCATCAATTGTGCCAAAGCTATCCTCTTTGGCCACCCCACTGCGTACCTGAAGTTCTTCTGTTTGGTATTGAAAGCTTTGGGTTTTCCGGCAATCATTAAGGCTAACTGCACCATCCACATTTGGAGTTCCCTTCTGTTGTCTCCCGAAATGCTGAAAATCTCATTTACGTTCTCTTCCCTATCTTCCCCCCTTTCTCCTGTCCTTCCTTCTGTCAATCTCAAGCTTCGTTTTGCCTTTTCCCGAATTTCCTCTGCTGAGCTCCTGATCTTCTCCATCTGTGCTTGAGCATCTTCCAGGTCCTGTTTCAACTCCACCAGATCAGGGTCATTCTCTTCCAGCTGTTGTTCTAGATTCCCCACTTTTTCTTCCAGATCTCTGTGATTGCACTTCTGGGGTTCTTTCCTCCATGGTTCATGATCTTTGTTGCGTAACAAGCAGCTCCTGTTTCAGGTTGTTTCATTCCTCAATACCCATTTCTCCTTCTGCCAGCAAGTCCGATAGTCATACTTCCGCATTTGTTAACACATTGCTGTTCCTTTAGCAATTCATTCAACCTGCTGGTTGTCGGTAACTGAGCAAGGACTGTCGGTCCTGTGTTGATTGCTCGAATATGTTCATGGAGTTGTTTTTCATCCATAGCCTCCGTATGTGTGTGTGTTACGTTGTCCAATTCTACCTGAAGTTCTCTGGTTAATGTTACATCACAGGCTGAGCTTGAAGATTCTTCTGACATTTTTGCAATGTTCGAATGCTGATTGGTGTAGATATTGGATGATTTTCCAGCCGAAAGTTTGTACTACTGTGATGCACTCATCACAGATGTGCCTCCTGGTATCGCTTTTCCACAATATACAGCAGTTTTTGCCACAAGGAATTTCGCACAAAATACACTGATTGGAGTTCCAACACATCAACATCCGATTGCGAACCGCTGTCAGTCAGATATCCAAAAATCATATTGGTCGTTGTCTGAATGGCAATAATCCCAGTATTTGCAGGTGTAGCATGGACAATCGGAAATACTATCATGTCCACCGGTACAACACTTTCGGTGAAATTTGTTTTTTTCAACACAAACAAGGGCTTGTGCGTTCTTCCATGGTCAGGGTATACACAGGTGTGGACGAAAAAAGTGGTTTTGGAGGTTGCAAGGCGAGTGCCAATATATATTTGATGATTTTGACAGGTAATTGTGGCAATGTTTGAGCTGTTTGGCACATTGATGTTTTAACAATGACAATCGTTGCCAAGATATGAGGATTTATGGGTCTTCAAAATGACCACAAACAAGATAAGCAAAGGTGTCCCCAATAAGAGTGGATAACCAATCTGTATTCAAAACTGCTTGCTGATCTGAAAACTTTGCAGAATGCGTTGCAGGTGTATTAACAGTAGCAGCAGCCTGAATGATGAGGATATAGGCACATAAAAATATAGCAGGTAAAATCGATTGTAGACTTGTTCTTCTGTCAAGAGTTTAAAGCTAGGTGTTAAGGGTTTAGGGCTCGGGGTTCTAGGGGTTATAAAATCCAAAAGTCGGAATGATCAAGAGTCGAAAATGGCCTGTAGCTAAAGAAACAAAGACTGTACACTGGAGACTCGATCCAGAAACACCAAGTGTGATTAAAGTCCAAGTTGAAGCTAATCGATTGTTTTATAGATGAGAGACCAAGTGAAGAAACAACCTTATTCTCCACCTAATGCCTGGTTTAAATACAGTAGTTTTACTGGTGCCATAATATATCTGAACTCCTGCTTTCTTTGTACACCACTTTCGTATGATTCTGTTGTTTCCTGTGAAACTCCAATTCGAAAACTGATTTCATTCTCGTCATGCTTTAGCCTCCATTCGAAACCTGATTTCCTTCTTGTCATGCTTTAGCCTTCATTTGAAACCGGATTTCATTCTGGTTGTGCTTCATTATTCACCGATCATCACTCCACTATCGATTGTCACTCAACACAACTGTAACATTCATGGCCTCATAGATAGTCAATCAAGCAACTCAAGTAACAATATTGTCCATTTCAAAGATAAGTTCAAACTTGCAATGTCTTACAAGCAATATCTTTAATACACACAAGGTGCTAGAGTCATGCATGGAGATCAAATCTTTACTGCTATGAAAGTGTGGGATAAAAAGAAGCTGAAAAAAGCCACAAAATACACCATATGAAAAAAGAAAATTCAAAACAACTATCCACTCCCCTCCCACACAACACGTGTAACACCCAAGCAGGCCCATTTACGATTTTAATTTCCATCATTCCGGTATGAAGGAGATTCACCCTCGCCATCCTCCACAGTATCCTTTAGCACTTTTTCAAGTTGCTGCGAGTCCCAGCCGTCCACATACCCCAGAGTCGAACCACGGCTTAACACACCCAAAAACTCCAACAGACGCCTTCCAGACCATCCTCTAGGAATGTCCCTGCATACCAGGAAGTAGCAACTCCCAGTAACCGGTGGAAAGTGTGTAGTGATGTCAGTAGGGGCTTTGCTTGAGGTAAATTCTGATCTTGTCATCCAGGTCCATCTCAGTGCTAATCGAAGGTACAGACTTATTCTCTCTTATTCTCTTGCATTTCAGTGTAATTTTGTCGCTGTATGTAGTCTGCTCAAGAAGATAGTTAGAAATTTGATGTTGCAATTGTGGGCGCATGGACCGTCTCGCTTCCCATGGATGTCTCGCATCACGATGGTGTACGCTACGTCTTTAGGTAGAACGTTAGGGGTTCAAGAGGATAAACAAAGTCATAATACTACAGTTTTATGTACTCGTTATTTTAATCACAACACAAACATCTCGAACCGTTGCTACTAGATAGACCACATTTTGAAATACCACATTGTTGTCAAACTGCCCTATTTTCGGGCCACAGTTACTACCTCGGCTCGGGCACACTTAGATCTCGATCTGGAGGGACTTTTGATAGTTGAGGGGTCTAACTTTTAAACATCGTAGTACCCTTTCGGAACGGCGTAGTCACATGGCTAGGTAGTCTCAGAAAGATATAACAGAGGGTAAGTTGAGTAAAATTCGTACGGGAGTGGGGACCTAATTGCCCAATTGGTAATACCAATTTTTCGGAATATCTCGTTGTCTCTAAGTATCATCAACCCCACCGTTCCAGTTTTCCAATACGAGTACGTATACTGATACGTATATATTATCAAATACCGCACTTCTTGTGATTCCTGAGTGCCATTTCCCTCATACTGGTAGTTGCGAGATCTATATATGATGGATTCGATAGAGTGAGATATCCTTGACTAAGGTCTCGACCTGTATGCAATCGGTTAGTTATTAACAACGGTATGATAGCTATAATCTGGACATACATAGTGACATTCCTTGAAGGCTATATGGATTAACGACCTGAATTGATCATTGGTCTAGTTTTAGAAACGGCACTGGTATGCTGCATAGTGTTAGGCACGAGACGTCCCGCGACTATTTACTGGAGCTTTGACAGCAATATTCGGACCTGGGATATCTGGTGCCACATAATCTTTCCCAGGGTTTTCCTTTCTAGGTTGATTTTAGTCGTAGTGTGACGGCTATTTTAGGCCAAGTGAGATGATCTGAACCCCGACCCAGGCTCATGACTTCACCTACCTAATTATTGGGATTTTCATTACTTATCCCCCCGTACATCGTGCGGCATGGCTAAATGAGAGACCGCTCAAGCCAGACTAGTCTGCAAGATAGAACGGAGGATTCATGCGTTTTTGGTTACGTATTAGCTTTATTCTACTCTCGTGCTAGATGTTTCTTCCACTAGCCGAAGGACGGTTTACGCGTGCAGCTTTAGTCGAATACATGCGCGCAGCATTGATATTATACCGCAAAGGATACACGAAAACACTCCAAATCGAGCCCGAAATACCAAGAGCACACAATTTCATGCTTTAGCGTCCAACTTCTCCTTCCGTCCCCATATCCCGATAAAATCTGTAACCGTACTTCCAATTTGCTTCATCTCCCCCAAACACTCATTCCTTACAGCATCACTCTGCACCACCGCCAAGGCTTTCATGATATCTTCTTCAGTACCACTTTGCAGGGCTTTCGCCACATAGTCACCCTGCGGATGATTCAAGGCCAGTATGATTGGATAAGAAAATTCTCCGTTCCAGAGATCTTCTGCATATGTACCCTTTAACTTAGCGTATTCTGAAGAGTAAACGTTTTTGCAATCATTTTGTAACTGGCAGTACCAGCTATAAATTTCGTGAGAAAATGAACTACTGATAGAAGAAAGGATGCGGTTACCCAACACGGGCCATGAGTTCATCATTTGAGTGATCCTCAGTCACAAGCTGTCCTACTAATCGAAACAGAGCGCCCGTTTTAAGTGAAGCACATCTGCGATACGCAGTTACACGATCTTCGTGGCGAAGTGGGAGACTTCTTATTCCGTCTCTTCGCCATACAAGCGACATATCCTGACCCTCAAGAACCTCTTCGAGGTTTTGTAGCAGGAATGGGATTAGTTGTTTCTGTTCCTTCAACGTTTTGTTCATAATGCGGGTCAAAGATAGGTACGCTCGATTGGCCGTTTCAGAGGATCCAAAGATCTTATGAGCAGCGGGGCGTCCTTTGCGGAGCTCGCTGTTATCCGTAATCTACTCGCCCATTTCAGTTTTTGTTCAGAGAAAGGAAGGGTTGTTATTACATCATCAACGAGGATCAAACAAAAATGGATACCATCCATAATCTCCAGAACCATATGCCACTTCTTCGGGTTACTTAACTCCAGCGAAGGCGACAGTTTCCTCACGAAGCCAGCAAAATGATATTTCCCATAGATGTTGAGAAGATATTCATATGGACAATCTTCTGAGACAGACGTCAACCTGGGATTGACCGGTTTGTATACAGTCTGGTGAATTTTTGCACGGAAGACACTAGGTAGAGGTAGCTTAATAGCAACAGCCAAAAGGATGGTAATACAGGCGAGTATAAAAGGTATAGTAGTTCGAAGGGCAAAGATAGCGGCGATTTCGTTGCTATCCATGCTGTGATAGTGGCTGTAGTTAGTAGTCTGTAGAGGAAGTAGTGCTTAAAATTGTTGCATTATAACGAGCACTAGACCGACATCCATGATAAGGTGATAGTGACCCGATTGCTAACAATATATGAATAGCAACATGCTTAGTACATGCGATTCTGATATTCTTGATTGGATCTCAACCAGGATGCAACAACTGTGGGATTATCACTGTAATTTATCGTTCTAAAATATATCTAAAATACAAACCTTGTAAGCAGAGATGCGCGAGTTTTGCGAAGACATGAAACTCCAACACCCGAGGATCATGAAAATGACTCTTCGCACACAGCCAATTTAAAATAAAGAACATAATCATTACGAAAGTTATCTTTCTTGGATACTATAATGCTCATGCATATGATGACGCGCTGTGGATGCTCCATTTTCGAGCACGAGAAGATCTGCATCTCCCTTGCATCCGCATACTTTGGGTTAAGGAAAAGGCCTACACACTGAATCTCGTCGCTTATCACCTGTTTGTGATGACGCGTTAATATGACCTTTGATCTTGCGGGAGAGTGTCACAGGAGAGGGCCGGCAGGCCGCCCCGAGGTTTACGTTGGTTCATTCCAACGTTTATATCGAGGAGCTCGGCTGATCATCATGGCACCACAACGTCACAAATAAACACCGCGTGGTTGGCGGCGGAGTCGAATCTTCCTAGAATGAGTTGTGAGAGATATCGAATTTTATGGTGAAAGTGAAAGATGAATGGTTTCACAACTCTATGAAGTACAAAAAGTAAGGCTACATCCAGCGTACATACATCGCTTAGTCCAGGACGGTCCACTCAAACGCAAAACATTTCTTTCACTCCCCAGGCCAATCTTGGGTGGAGCATCAATTATATTGCGGGTGGCATGGCGCGGCATTTGCACTGTGACAGCAGAGCCATTAAACCCTTGTGTGTAACATTACCTGGGAAATACTTCACGCCGTATTATACCCCTCCAAAAGCCTTGTTCAACAGGTGATAATGTTTTTGGCTTGGGTTTTGATTAATGCCTGTGTTATTCACCACCACCAAATCGGTATGGAGTATGGAGCATATCAATCAGGACATGATTTCCACCTATGTAGGTACCATGCTCACCAATATACTCGCCAAATTTTCAAGTTCCCAGCCACAAGCTAAGGTTTCACACCCAATTTTAGCTGGAAAACCCTAACCCTTGGCTGGGAACTTGAAAATTTGGCAAGTAGCATGGTGACATCTGCCTTGGGATTGTTGGGGGCATAGCTAGGTGGCAGCAATAGTGATGCCTACATTTCCAGAAATTTGCAAACATGATATAACTAACAATTGGTAAATGATTTACATGGAGTTACAAATAATTACTTGATAGTCAGTGAACCTGCTTTGTATCTGGTATTAGCAATGGTTCAAAATTCCGGATTCGGTTCTGAGTCCAGGTCCATGGCAGCCTATAGCTTTCTAAATACAAATATTTCCATGCAAAAATCCAAATAAAAAATAACAAAGTCAAACTCAAAGAATAAAAAAATCGGTAAATAGATTGATAAGATAGTTAAATACAAAAATTAACTGTTCTTAGATTTCTCTAAAGGTTGTGGTGGCAGTGGTTGTAGTTGTAGTTGGTGGTTGTGGTAGAAGTCAGTAGTAGACAAAAAGAGTAAAATAGCAGTATCAAGGTTTCAGGGCATGGAGTTCTCGGGGTTATAGAAACCAAACTGAGATTCGAAGGTGCAGGTACTCCAAACCAAACAAGAAACTCGAATTTGGAATCACAGAAGGGAACTAAGGGTTGACCTGAAGCGATTGATTGTTTTGTAGACTAGAGAATGAGCAAAGAGAAACCAATTCTCCACTGATCATTCCTTCTGATATTAAATAAAAGTCATTGTGATCAGCTTAACCCACTCGTTCAATATACATCCAAATCTCACTAAACTTTGTGCACCACCTTTGCAACTGCCACACTCATGCCACTGTTGCACCATCAGTATCTTTCTATTATTTTTGTTGATTACTTCATGACCTGTATCTTTTCCCTTGAAAGATGTTTCCTTGCTCAACAATCAGTTTATTGTTTTTGTAATGTATAAACCTGTATGCTCGCCAAACAAATGTATTATATATTCATCAATCCTTATTCGATCAACCATCCTTACTGACCATATCCATACAGGTGCTGGAATCAATGACAAGGGTATTACAGAAGAAGTGAAATGGCAGTAGTACTAGTATCAGGGGTATGATAGAAGAAGTTGAATGGTGGGGGTACCAGTAATAGGGATATGACAGAAGAAGTGAAATGGCAGTAGTATGGTGTTACCCTGTCACAAATAGAGTGAAATGGTACATTGCAACCCTAACCACACTACAGCTTCACTACATAGGTATTTTTCTGCAAGTCCATCTAAACCTCCAATTATCAACTGTGAATCATCACTATCATCTACCACTGCCATACTATATCGGGAACAAATCCCTACCCCCTGGTAGATATATCACAGCTGGGTGTAGGTTCTGTATCGGGAGTACCTGAAATGTTGGTAGGATAGGTGATATGTATATCCTCAATGATAGGATGTAAGGTACTGCAAAGACAACTCCAGTTGCTCTATATTCACACAGTCGCATATTACACTGCACAGTGCCTTGTGATATATAATATACAGAGTTTTTCATGTGACTATTGCAATTGCATGGTACTTGGTGCGTCGTGGTAACATTGTTATATTCATTATAATGATAATGCTGTGTACTATATATATTACCATACTGTCTGCCTTTTGCAAAGTAATTATTATTAAGTCAATGAAATCTAGTGTTGGCAATGAATCAAATCAGTTCTCAATAGATTGAACCGAACAGGGATTGGGTCTGAAGTTTGATTTGAGATTTATGGATTTCTGAAGGTTCGTCATACAGCAATTCATGAATGATCATTTTTGTATGATAATAAGTAAGCAAGTTCTTGTAGGATTGGCTCAAATTTTATTTATGTTATAGTATATGAAGTTATCCATAAGATAATCCAACATTGCAACCGATTGGACAAAACCTCAGTTACTTATTTTTGATTGAAATTTTGGAGGAAAATGGTGGGGTTTGAGATAAAAGTCTTGGCAGGATTTTGCTTGCCACAAATTACACTAGTTTAAAAATATTCTCAAATTGTTACGATTCGTTGCCAACACTAATTCAATCCATTTACACATTTGAATATTGTTTATACCCTTTTCAACACTATATTGAACTCAGCCTCCAGCATATAATCAATGCCATTCCAGATAACTAGGTCTATATCGCAATTGACTATCCATTCTTTATTATTGGACTTTGACAAAATATACTCTTCTGGAATCAAATAAGTTGCACCTAGTATTAGCTACAATTCCATGTTATCCGGCCACGGTCCAGGTTGGAACCGGAACCAAGGACCCCAGTCCAGCTCTGAAACCGCCAAGAAACCAAACTGTCCAATCACAAGTGGATCCAACCCAGAATTGAACTGTAACCCACTGGGTTTTGGCAGGGTCTACCTGCGGTAGAGCCTCATTTTCTATCAGCCCCAATAATGCCTTATTTTCTGCACCAATTATGTTATTGAGTTCTGATTAGATTGCTACATGTTACTGTTAGTAAGCAAAAGTCTTGGTGATTTTGTCTGCCCACCCCTTTATGAACTCTATCCTCAAGATACAAAATTGTCTACCACTCCACAACCATAAGTCCTACAGTTACCGAACTAAAACTACAAAATGTCTTGATAGTCATAATAATATTCTAGTAAGGAAAAAAATAATTCAAAGAAAATTGATGCTCTAGTACCTGGTATACCATTCATTGGCATCAATTACAGCTGCAATACGGTCGGATATACTTTTCCACAATGTTTCAATGAACACTTCAGGTATTTCCTCTCAGATCTCCAGAAGAACTTCAGGCAGCTTCACAAAAACTTTATTTGGGCCTGCCTTTGTATTTGCACCATTCAGGAACTTTTTATGCAGTCACTGTTTTAATGCTATCCAGACATATTCAATAGGATTGAGATCAGCTGAATAATGTGGCCAGTCTTCAACTTGAATATTGTGTGTATCAAGAAATTCAAGAACTATACCAGCTTTGTGTACTGGTGCATTATCTTGCTGAAAAATTGGATCGCCAATGGTATTGTAAATGTGATAAATGACTGGTAGAAGCAGGTATACAAGTAGCTTGATATAGATATGTTTGTTGACTGATTTGTCAATCAGAGAACAAAATGTACCGCAATTTTTACCCCAAAAACATGCCCATACCATCAAGGAAATCCCATTTCCCTTGCGCTTTGGTGCAATGCATTCTTTGAACCACTTTGCAGGAGGTGTACAAAACGTCCAAACTTGTTGACCACCATCACTCTTTTCCACTGAGCATTCATCACTCCAAATAACATCTTTCCACTCTTCATCTGTCCAATCCCTGTGTTCTGATACCCATGCCAATTGTTTTCGGACATGTTGAACTTTTAGTTTCGGTTGCTTCTTGGCTGGTCACTGCGATAGTTGTTTTCCCAAAGATAGTGATTGATTATTGATAATGATAGATTAGGTACATATGGATTGTATAGTTGAATACGTGTCATCTTTCGGTCCATTGTGACTGAGCATAATACCACCCTTCGTTGGCTTCGAGTTATAATTTTAAGTCTACCGCCCAGTGGAAGATTTGCAAGGGATTGCCTGTCTGTAGCATGCGGTCCAAAAATTCGAACTGTTGACCATGGTTGGCCTACAATTTCACTCATCACAGCAAAAGTATAATTCAAGTAAAAGAGAACACAAATTGCACCCTTCTCAGCAAGTGAGAGTTCGCGATGTGTTGTTAGAGGCATTGATGTTGTAGTACAAAGTTCACAAAATGAAAGTTCGATCTTTTGAGCCAGTGCGCACGGACAAAATCACCAAAACTTTTGCTTAGTATCTCTATATACATGGATTATACAGCTTTTGATGTTCTTTCACCTCACGCTATCTGATTTGCGATACAATTACTATTCGTTGAGTCACGGTGAAATCATGACGAAAATATGGCCGAAATCAAAATTTTTTTGCAGCAACTAAACAAATACTAATCGTATCACAAATTAGAGAGCGGGACGTAAAAGAGCATCAAAAACTGCATAATCTA
This sequence comes from Trichophaea hybrida, assembly GCA_015178995.1. Classification (NCBI taxonomy): domain Eukaryota; kingdom Fungi; phylum Ascomycota; class Pezizomycetes; order Pezizales; family Pyronemataceae; genus Trichophaea; species Trichophaea hybrida. Next base: position 168,869 of record WHVE01000222.1, read on the forward strand.
CGTATATAACATGTCATGATCCAATCAGAACTCAAATACTTAATTGGAGCACCAGTTTTGGAGAAGGAACCTGCCAGAACCCAGCGGGGTCGGTTCGGTTCAAGGATTGGACCTGGCAATATTTTATAGTTCGGGTTTAGTACGGTTCCAAACCCAGAACCAAACCGAACCCATAATGTGGGACTGTTGCCAACACTAGTTGTACCTATGATATGTCCTGCACTGATGACTATATAAAAACCTCTAGAAGATGATTTCACTGCCCTGACAAGCTGCAATGCACTTTCTGGCATTCCACCATTGGCAAACTGTGTCACTCGAACATATACTTGGCAAAAGATATTCTTGTTGTGTGGAATGATGACTTGCAGCTTGGATTGATGAAGCATACAGTACTGAACACAACCCTGCAGTATATTGTGAGCCAGCTCCTGCCCCTTCCTTACATTGCAAAGTGTGAAACCATACCCCATTATGGTGGATATTTCCAGAATACCAGAGTTGTTTTCCTGTGCATTTCAACTTTGGAATAATGTGCTTGCCACTCATGTTGAATGATTCTATCTCCAATCTGTGATAAATTGTGGATGTGCTGCTTAAGAGATTATCTGATTCATTGTTGACCTTCTTGGAGTATAAGAAATTACAGGTGGCATTGTACAGAAGATCTCTGAAACAATCGTTACTGATGTTGTGTGACAGGCCTCGAAAGTGATTGACTTGCTCTTTTCCTTTGAGCTGATGCCGATATATGAACCTCAATTAACAACATCTTGTCATTACTTCAATTGTCACTTTTGATGTGATATCCATCATCGCCTGTAGCACAGCTGATTGATGATTCCAAGTATTACGATTGGGCTTTCTGACAGCAAATGCATTATTCCATTTGTAGTAGTTGATGATCTGAGTATAGTAATTACTGATTTCATCGAAGGCCGTAAACCTGTCTTGTGTCAGCTGCTGGTTAAAGCATTCTCCAAATTCTGTTGACAACTGTGTAAGCGATTTGTAACATTGTATCTATTCTTCGAAGTGCTACCTAAGATGGATCCTGTGAAATTTGAAAGTGCAACCATCTTCAATGCATTCGGCAATTTCTGCATCAATAATATCTTTGCATGTGCCATAAATGCACTGTCAACAGGCTACTATTTTCTTCCTGTTTTCCACTGAATTCAACTGGTCATCCCACTTGGTATACAATTCCCTATGTGTCCCCTTGGCCTCTGCTGCAAGTTGATTGCCAACCCTGAATTGTTGAACTACTTTCTACAAATTGTGGAAGCAATATAGACTATCATCCATTTGATCTAGTATTTTATCATCGTGGGAGTCATACTGGCTATAGAAATAGAACTCAATGAACAAGCAAGATCATTCAACTACATGATCAAAAACTCTACCATGAGATAGGCCTGCATCCTATAGAGTAGTGCGTGTGACACACCCAAGGAATCATGTTATCTTCTGGATTTCCCCTCCATTTCAATGTGAAACCTCCTCATATGCACATCTTGATTTCATCATAATAATGTATGCCAGCACCAGAAGCCAAATATTATTGAACTTGTCCAGTTATTTATACTGCTTGAGAAATTGATCAAGCCACGGCAGGAGGTGCTTCAATATTCCGATTTGCATTGTATGCAGCAGATAAGGCTTGGGAAAATCACATATAATGCAATTGAGAAACCATTAGATATTGAAGTGTGGATTGCTACTGTTGAGTTTGAGTTCAGCAATTCTCAGAGATGTATGGTAATCGAAGAACATACAATACATATTAAAATTTTGGAGGTTGTATCTCTCCTGTCAGTGGGGTAGATTACCCATTTCATGCTTGGGGCATCCCTACCAGTAGCATAGACCATTCTTGATATTGTGAATGTCACAGTGCTAGAGGAGATCAGCTATTCATACAGCAAGTGACACATTACAACACTTGAAGTTGCCATTGGCACAATAGGTATGGCAGGTACGAGTGTCAAAATTGAGTAGGGATTGCAATACATGCTGAAGCATGTTCTGAGAGACAATTCAGTCATGCTCCCTCAAACAGTTATTCTTTGGAGGAGGACATCACACATCTTGTTGGGAATGGGCACCAAGGTGACCAACAAACTGCTGTGTATTGTGTGCTTCATCTGTACAGTTGCTGCTAGAGAACTGATCATCATATATATTGATGATGTCTTCTTGTTGCCAGATATGTCTGTGTGGTGGGTGGCATCAGACCTGGATATAATCAGCAATAGTGTGTTACAAACAGGTAGTGTTGTCTACACAATTGTGAACATTTCAAAGGGTATACAATGAAAGCTTACCTGCATATTCCACACAATCTCCAGTATGCATCATGTTGTAAACAGAGTGTCCAGCATCATTCAACCAACCTTTTTGGAGTATATGTAAGATGTTCCTCATAAGCTGGCTGCCGAAATAGCTATTTTGCATTCACTATAAGATCACGGTTGAATAATGGAATAACATCGGAATGCTGCACTTTCTATGTCATCAGCTATATAGCTTCATTCGAGAAGCCATGGCTGAGTGTTACACCTAGCTAGTTCACAGTGGGGTCATGTACGATCACCCGCAATTTCCCTGATCAGATGTCATGGGCTATCACTCAGCTGGGATGCCATAGCTAATCATTTCGGATGCTATCGAACGAGCACCCACATTATCGATATGCAACAACAGCTAGTTGATCGCTACAGTCCCTTCTGCTCCCAATCGCCGACGACAAATGGACAGCCCGCAAACAGCTGAATTGTATCGGTCATGAGGCTGACAACAAACTGACAATCGGCAACGAGCTGAATGGCACCAGCCAGAAGCCGAGAACCTAGGATTATGTGCCGACTCTGAACAGCAAAAATGCTCTCAATGTTGACAGAAGTTCTGCGGAAGGTGTTACTACTGCTGGAGCCGCTAAGCACAGAGGTCTGGTATTAGTGGTGGAGTAATTTCAACCGAGTGGCTAGTTCCGGATGTGAGCTCAACGAAGCCTAGCTTTACAGCTATACATGAGATTGCAGTTGGGCCTCTCGGTTAGGTATATTTTTTTCTTAGTATATAAGCCAGCTCTTTGCTCTTCTTTTTGTACTATAAACAATTACGAACCTCAGTCTTCCTTCTAGTTGTTCTCATCAGGTTATGAGCCCTTGTACTTTCTCGTTCTAATTCCCACTATCTATCGACTTCTCTCGAATTCCATCAAATCAATAGCAGTGATTCGCAATACTCGATAAAGCTCGAAACAATCGGCAGAAGAACTGCAAGCACCTCCGAAAACTGGATATTCTTGATTACTCGCTCCCTCTACCGAACATGTCGTCTGCATCAGTATCTGTGAAACTCACCAAACGGAATTATAGGCACTGGCGTGTTGAGGCCGAAGCCGTGCATCAGGGGCTGGGCCTCTGGAAGTATATCACCGGCAAAATGAGGGAACTGAGACATCCAATTGCACCTCCTCCACCTGCACGTGCTTCGTCCTCCGATGCTTCTTCAACCGGCACTTCTTCCTCCGATGCCTCCGTGTCCTGCTTCTCTACGAGGTTCGTACTCTGCAACCCCCAAGATGCTGACAATGATTGTCTCCCCCAATCCTCGGACTCGGCGTATCTCGGCCACTTCGAACATTTTCTCAGAGATTGGGATCGATTGCAAATGAATAACAATAAGACCGTTGCACAAGTCATCTGCATGATGGACCTGGCAACCCAAATGCGATTCCCAAACTTCACAGAACTGAAATTACTCTGGAAGGCAATGAACACCGAATTCGAGAAGGCCATCAAGCTCGACGGCAATTACGAAGCAATGAAGCTTGCTAGCTTTTGCTTCAAATCGTATTCGACACTGGCCAAATGGCAGGCTGCCCAGGAATCGATCATTCGAGATCTTGCAACATGTGACATCCAGGTTACTAAACTTGGAGAAAGTTCTATATCACTTCGAATCTTCCCATCACCAAGGAGTGGACAAATTTCGTGTCAACACTCGAATCATCTGGAATGGCCGAGACCTCAGCGGAAATCATCACCCACCTCCTGTCCTGTGATACCAAGCTCTGGCGAGTGCGTGGTAAGGCCCTTGATGCGGCCTTGATTATTTCGAACAAAGGAAGAAGCAAGAAATCGAAGACTTCCACAGCGAATTCAGTTCAGGGCCAGGCCAGTCGGAAAGAAATTACATGCTACAGCTGTGGTGAGAAGGGACACATCAAGAGGAATTGTTCCAATAAGGATAAGTTAGTTCTGAGCGAGAAGAGTGACACTAATATGGTATTGGGAATGGATATGGAGTCATTCCTCTTCTCGATTGTTACAATAAATATGGTATCAGCCTTAGCCTTGAGTGATCACTGGATACTCGACTCTGGAGCCACGAATCATATCACCGGGAACCGACATCTGTTTTAATCATCAAGGTTCCAGCCGATGGCCCAAGGGGCACACCAAGTCAAAACCGCAAACAATGGTCTGGTTGATGCCACGAGCTCCGGTACGGTTTCCTTCTTCGTTGAGATGCCCAGAATGGAGCCGGCGAAGCTCTCTCTACAGAACGTTTTGTATATCCCACAGTGCGGCAAGAATAACCTTCTCAGTATCACCCAATCAATCAAGAAGGGCGCCAAATTTGAGTTTACGACTCAAGGAACCACGATCAGTGTAGGATCCACAGTTGTATGCCATGCATCAATCAATAATGGCCTCTTTATGCTCCGTGTGATGTCTCCAGTACCAACCTCGATCCCAACCTCAACAACGGCCCTGGCCTGGAACTTGTAAGGGGGGGAGAATATGGTATATTCGAGCATTGAGGAAGTGGTAGACGACAAACATATTCTCACATGGCATACCTGGCTCGGACATCTCTCCAGCCTGCCGCTTAAAAGGCTTCCAAGTATGGTTTCGGGCATCCAATTGCACCCCAAGGGCCCTTCGAAATGCGAATGCAAGGCCTGCATGATGGGCAAGATGTTTCGGCAGCCATTCAAAGCTATGAAGCCCGGAGATAAGGTGAAATCTCGACTACTCGAGCTGATACATTCAGATGTTATTGGGCCAATGTCTACCCCTACGATGAGAGGCTTTCGATATACCATTATGTTCACGGATGACTCTTTCAGATACACCGTGTGTCACTTCATGAAACAGAAATCTGAAGCGCCCACCAGGTTCAAAGATTATGTCGCCATGGCAGAAAGACAGCATCCGAATTCAAAAGTATACCGCATTAGAGTTGATGGGGCGGGGACTATGAGAGCAGTAAGCAGTCTCTAGAATATATGGCCAAAGAAGGAATCATTTGAGAAGTATCAGCGCCATATTCACAAAAACAGAATGGGATCTCCGAACGAAACAACAGTATGATTATGGATCCAGCTTGCTCAATGCTGAAACATGCCGTGATGCCAAATAAGCTCTGGGCGGAAGCCGTGGCAACAGCTGTATATATCCAAAATCAAGTACCGACTCGTGCAATCCCGAAGACGACCCCTTATCAACAATGGAACAAGGAAAAGCCAAATATTGCTCACCTACAAGTGTTTGGATGCCTGGCTTATGCGTGGATACACGGAGACCTGAGGAAGAGGCTGGATAACCATGCCTACCAGGGTATCTTGCACGGCTACTCAGATGAAACCTCGACCCAGTACCCTATAATGAATGTCAATTCAGGCAGAGTTTTGATGGCCCGCGACATTAAATTCAACGAAATCATACTCTACCATCAGCTCCTCAAAACCTCGAATCAGCCCAGAATTATCCTCGAACCAGTGGAAGAATTTCTGAATGACCCACCTTCTCGAATCATTCCAGCTATGAAGCCATTTCAGTCTATTGAGCTGCCCACTACCAGCTGAATCGTACCCTTCGATGATTCAGATGATGATTCCTTGTCGCCTCCACCAAAGACTCGAGAATCAACCCCGACTCCGGCCCTCCAAAAATCGAAAGGTTCAGGAACTTAAGAGCAATATGAATTGGAGTGGTCCCGCCTCAAACTCTTGGACTAGATGGGTGGACGGTTGGATTCGAAGATAAGTATAGCCATGATGATTGAACCTGGCCAGAAAACTTACATAATAGCGCTTAATGCCGATAATTCAGACCGGTGGAAACAAGCTATCGGTAAGGAAATGGCATCGATAGAAAGTCATGGAGTTTTCACCTTTGTGCAGAAGGTGCCGAATGGTGCTAGCATGATGGATAGCCAATGGGTAATGGGTAGAAAGTTATTAGCGAATGGTCAAACTGATAAATGCAAGTCAGACCTGTTGGTCGAGGAGACCTTCACAATCCTGGAGAATATAATGAAATCACATCTCAAGTAATTGATTCGGCATCGATCTGGCTAGCTCTCGGCCTTGCAGCGGAATACGATCTAGAAATAGCCATACTCAACATTCTGACGGCATTCCTCAGCTGACCTCTCCATGAAATCCTCTATATGCGACTTCTGGAAGAAGAATGGCCGGATCCACATGGTCGAGCCCACCC
>WHVE01000223.1:0-175052 GCA_015178995.1 Trichophaea hybrida
AATTGCACCTCTGATTTGGATTCGACCTGCGAGTGTGGGTTAGGAGATACGGCTTGCCAAGCAGATTATACGAGTTGCCGGGTGCAACATACCGGATCGAGACCTAGTTTTTCGCGCACGAATCCAAGCTCCAGAGCTTTCGTCCGTCTCTGGTCTCTCTACAGCTCTCAAGTTCTCATCCATCTTCTCTCCAGCTTTACCAGAGTCAATCTCCTCCCCTGCGCATCACCTGTCAACAGTCAGTTAACATCATGAGCCAGCTGTCATCTGTCCTCGCTCGATCGATCACTCTCATATTGCTGTGGTCTTCATCATTCCACCTGATTTCGGAGACCAACTCCTCTCTTGTCGAAGTTAAGTCCTCCACTCGGCTTTGCGATCGTGGAATAACATCTTTCAATCCAGGACTTGAACCAATTACACTCGCACTCCGTCTGGCCCTCGCTCTCTGTGGCCAGCTGCAGCTACAGACTATCCCTTCCTGCCGAGCACCATATGTGCAGCGTCTTCTCTCTACCTAAGTTAAGTCCTCCACTCAGCATCGCGATCGTGGGTCGAAATATTCCAAGCCAGATCTCGCACCGATCACTTGCGTTGTGTCATGCCCTCACTGTCAGCAAACAGGTTCAGCGACCGCCTCTCACCATTTCTCGTGCTCGGCAGCATCAATCTCTCTCCATGCCCACTCGAAATCCATGTCTCTCGAAACTCGCCCCAAGCCCGCTTGAGATCTATCTGGTCCATCTCCATGCCTGCTTGTGTGTCAATCTCGTCATCTATCTCCAAGCCTGCTTGAAATATGTCTCTCATCTCCCTTGTTTTCGTCCAACCCCGAATATATTTATTGTAGATATCAATCGCATCAAGATTTTACCCTCATCCAAGGCCTATGCAAACATGAATTTAGGAGCTCCGAGCATCCCAGAATTACCGAGGGCTAAGAATCTCAGGAGTGTCAAGGGCTGAGCATGTCCGGAGTGTCGAGCATCTCACTAGCGCCGAGCATCTCAGGAGCGCCAGGGATCTCAGGAGCACTGGGGATATCATATGTTTGGAGCGTCTCAGGAGTGCCGAGCACCTCAGGAGCGCCAAGGATGTCATAAGTTTGGAGCGTCTCTGGAGTGCCGAGCATGTCCGACGCGCCGGGGATCTCAGCGATGACGATCTCACGATCTCAGATGCGTCGAGTATCCTTGCAGTAGTTTTCGGAGCGCCGAAACTCAGAGGTCAGGTGCGCCCAAACCTTGAGAAATAGAGAACAAAACTGGCAAGATTTCGAAAGAACTAGGCTACAGCTCCAACAGTGTTCGCAGCTTTTCCAATTCTCCCTGAAGACTCCAAGAGTCATCTACCTCACTTTCTCACTCACTCACCCACCGAGGCCAAGCACCCACCTGAACATGATTCTGTAGCCTCCGGGAGAACTGGTGCAACATCCAGGAGGGTTCAAAACTAGATCCATTTCTCCAGGAGTCTCCGGGACCGCTGGTGACGGCTCCAGGAGGGTTCGAACTTTCGGCCGTTTCTCCAGGAGGCTCCAAGAGTTACTTGCCCGCATGCTGAGGGAGTCTCCGGGAGGGTAGGTGAGTGCACCAGGAGGGTTGGTGAGAGCTCAAGGAGGGTCCGAAACTACGCCCATTTCTCCTGGAGGCTCCCGGAGTACCTTGCCATGCTCCGGGAGTCTCCGGGAAGATTGGTGAGAGCTCCAGGAGGGTCTGAAACTACGCCAATATCTCCCAGATGCTCCCAGAGTACCTTCCGAAGATCCAGAAGTCTCCGGGAGGTTTGCTGAGAGCTCCAGGCAGACCTCCCAACGGTGGAAACCAGTTGGATTTCCGAGGGGAAACTGCACTGCACCAACTACTTGACTGTTCAAACTGCACTGCATGCTAAACCAGTGCAATGAACTGGTTTATAACTGGTTCAACTGTATATATTCAGTTCAACTATCTAACTGGTTCGAACCAGTGTACATTATGTATGACCATGAATTTTCCTTCGCCAGCTCTAACCCTTGCCCACTTTGGCGATTTGAAAAGCGTGTGGAGGGAGATATCCCCAGTGACGCCCTTCTCGTTGCCCTTCAAAGGTTCTTCAGAGGAATCTCTCGAAGACGACAGTTTTGGCTCGAGCAGTGTAGGAAGAGGATGGGAGTGTCAAAGGTTACCCGGCAGAGAAAAAAGAGGGATACTTATACTAAGTTAGAGGATTTGCGAATTATCGAGAACATAGTAATAGGTAGCATAACCATCAAGATCAGTTGTAATGGGTAGTAAAGGACCATCGAGAAGTGGAATAGGTAATGGGTGGCAAACTAACTAACCAGCAGTGAACCAGTGGATTTTGAACTTACAAACTGCACTGCACTGCATTGCGAACCTCCACCCACTGCACTGCACTGCCAAGAACTAACTGTATACTGCACTGGTTAACTCTTTACAAGCAGTGCACTGGTTCAACCGTTGGGAGGTCTGGCTCCAGGAGGGTCCGAAACTATGACATTTCTCCCGGAGGCTCCCGGAGTACCGTCCCATTCTCAGGGACTGTCCGGGAGTGTCCGGGAGCTTCAGGAAGCCTGCGGGAGATTACACCAACGCTCCGGGAGCATTTTACATTTTGCTGATGCATTGCCTCTTCTACCAACTTCTCCTGCCTCAAATTTACCATCTTTGCCCTTGCCCATGCAGCCGCTTCATTCATTGCCTTGTCTAACCATGCAGGCGACTCGGCTCTGAGAGAGGTACGCTCGATGTGGTGCGTGGCAGTCACCTCCGGTTGTGTTATTGGTAAGTGGTTTATTGCAACGGACCTGGGAGCAGACGTCAGGCCCTCGGCCGGTTCAGAGGCACCAGGTGTTCTCAGGAGAGACAGTAGTGGTGGTGGTGGTGGTGGTGGTTGAGTAGCCCTTGCAATTCAGGGAGGCACAACTGCCATTACGTTCAGAACAGCCACAACGATAACAGGGTTGCATGCTGTAACCGAAAAGACGGTGACCCCGGAGTCATTGCAGTTGAGTCCAGTTGAATCACATGGCCGCAGAGAGGTTTCGCCAGGAGTGACTAGACACCCAAAAATACAACTGACATTTGTAGTGGGACATAGGCGACTCGCAGTACGGTGTTCGCCCTTTGTGGTCAGCTTCTCGACTGGTGAAAGATGCCCCCTATTTGAGCTGTGTTGAACGAAGATGTTGTTCCAATCGTTGTAGCTGCCTGGGTCGTAAGTTTCAAGGTCCACAATGCAGACCCTGAAGGTGTATATATGTGTTGGGCCAGTAGAGACAGTATCGGTAGAGATGTTATACACTTTTCGTTTTTTCTCGAGAGCTGAGGCAATGATGGTCCGCGGGGTGGTATGTTTGTGGGAGGGAGCCTGCTGCTTCGGTGACGCGGGATACCAGATGCGTATCATTGTATGGCCTTTGGCATGCTTGAAGTCGTCGCAGGCGTTGGAGTCATTGGAGTTGGGGTCAGTATCGCTGTCGGTAGGTAAAGGTGGGTTTTCTGTGTGATACAGGTTCATCTGCACCCAAGTTGTATCGAAACAGTCCCGAAGAAACACCCAGAACCCACTCCACCATTCAATATGTCGTGGTTGGGTCGATGCCCATTGCTTCCACATCCCCTATAACTGTTCACAGTGCCTTGTAGTGACTTGGTCCAAAAATGAATATCATTCAGTATGTCAATCACACGATCATCCTTGACACCATGAATGGCATACATCCGAATCGGGCCCCAAATGTGCTCAGCCATGAACTGCGTTGCAAAACCATCTAGGCAGAGAGCATCCATAATTGCATCGGTTTTTGAGGGAGTGGATGAGATCTTCTTTGGTGGCATTGCAACGTTCTGAGGTATATATACAGTGGTGCGGTGATAGGGTTAGGGTTAATGTGTGTAAAAACAATCAGATGAGAGTGGTGAATATGTAAAGATGGAGTAGAAACAGAAGATGGAGAAGAATTGAAATGGAGGGGGTGCACGGGAGTTTATATACAGTTGAGAATGTACCATCCATAGTTCTGGAATCGTGAAGAGCACCTCGCAGGAGAGTTGAAACTGTTGGTGATATCCAACATCACACTTGAAAAGAAGCTTTCCTTGTCGTGAGCCACCATCGGCACTTCTCCTCCGGTCTGACAAATGTTCAGCATGTTTTATACAACTCTGGGAGTTGTTTGGACCACTCCTTGAGTGTGAGACACTCTTGTCATTCCATTGTTGGGTCAAAGCATTGAGGTGTGTCAGTTGGAGTTCCTAACATACGGCTGAGATGTCAAGTTCCAACATAATGATATAGTGCGGAGTTTCAAACAGTCACGACCTGCTGTATGGAGTGACCGAAGTGTCACCGGCATCTCTGGAAGTGAATAGGGTGTTTCAGACACAGCGATTCGACATGGTGACGTGGTATCATGTACTCATAAGTTGTGTCTTGGTACAAACGTCGAGTGAAATTGAATGTTTTCGGCTGTGTTTCACCCAGTCAAGTGCACTAGCAGCCCAAATACCCTTGCAGCCAAGTGCACATACCACCCATGTGTACTTTCAAGCCCACTTGCAACTGAAAGTGGACTAAATGGAGGTGGTGATGCTCTGAGAAGTGCTTATGGACAATATCTCCACCGTGAAGTGCCTGCGTGGCACTATACTCAACTACATGTCATCGACCCCTGCAAAGCCACGACCCTTGCATGGCAACGCTCAAAACAATCTACCCACTGTGTATACAACTCTCAGCATGTTTATACCACACACACCATGGCTCCAATATGAACTCTGAATCTATTCTCTCCTGTTTGCTTGAAACCTTATAAGTCTGACCTGTGGGTCTACAAACACATTGACTGCGATCATCCTCAATATCGCACTCAACTCCTTGTGGCAATGACAGACTTCAAGCCACATGAACGTGTTCGAAAAAACTCCCAGCATTACGTCCACAATTCTCAAAGTGGTTTGCATGCCAATCATGACCATGTTGACAATCGCAACGTCTTTCCACCGTTGCACACATCTTCTTTTCCAGAACCACCCGAATTAGACTCGAACACATTGGCAAACTTCCCATATCCTGATGCTGGTGCCACTGTTGCAAACGTTCCCACCCACGATGAGCACATCGCTGAGCAATCCTTAGACACTGCCTTCCTTTCATTCGACAATGAGGAGGAGTACAATTTCGCAGACCTAGTTGAATCGCATGGTCTTCACGCCAAAATCATCGACGACTTACTGTTGGGCAGCTGCGGCCTTACAGAGAGTGTACACGATTCTCTGACATCGAATTACCAACTCCGACACAGAATCGACCCAATGGAGGATGGACTCGCCCATGGCTTCTGGACGACTGCTACAATGCAGATTGCATGGAATGTGCAGCATCCGGATGCCATTGAATTTTGGCACCGTGATATTATAGAGTGTGCAAAATGGCTACTCTGTAAACCAGCATATGCGGAACATCCAACGTACACTCCGAAACATTGCTGCAATGCTGATGGGCACCGTGTTTACAATGAGATGCATTCTGGAGACTGGTGGCGGGATAAGCAGGTAAGCATTCTTCTTATACCCTTTACAATCCTCAGAATTGTGTAGACAACACTACCTGTCGGTGACACGCTGGTGCTGATGATATTGATGTCTGACGCTACCCACCATACAAACTTCTCTGGCGATAAGAAGGCATAGCCGATATATCTGACGGTCGGCAACCAATCAGCAGCCGCATGGATGAAGCTCACAATACACACCGTGTTGTTGGTCGCCCCTTTGCCCATTGTCATCAAGATGCGCAATATCCCCCTCAAAAGATGAAATGCTCAGTGGGAGCATAACCGAATAGTCTCTCAGGATGTACTGCAGCATGTGCTGCAACCCCTACACAATTCTGAGGCTAGCATCTCCTATGCCCTCTGTGGCGATGGCAACTTCAGGCATTGTTATGCGACACTGGCTGCAGGGAGGGCAGATTATCCCGAGCACCGTGACCTTCACAACATCAAGAATGGTGTATGCTACTTGTGCAAATGCCCCAAGCAGGAACTGGGTAATCTACCGCGCTAACACGAGCCACACACACCACGGGATCATAATATGTATTGTATACTCTTGGACTCAAACACACCTCGGAACATCCCCAAACACAAACACCACGACGGCAATCCAGGCTTCAACAGCTTATGGTATCTCGAATAAGTCACCAGTGATCTTCCCAAACCTGATCTGCTCCATACGATGCAAATTGGGATGTTGAAGCACCTCTTGTAATGGCTTAATGACTTTCTCAAGCAGCATTAGCGGTTTGACAAGTTACCGATATTTGGCTGTCAGTTCCTGCATACCTTGACATGACGAAGCCAAGATGTGTATATGAGGAGGTTTCCCATCAAAATGGAGGAGATATCAAAACGATGACCTGATCCCTTGTGGGTGTCGTACACAATGCCCTGCGGGACCCAAGCCCCTCTCAGCGTAGTGTTTTTGACCATGTGGTTGAGTACTCTCACTCTCTTATTAATTTCTATTTCTATTTCCAGTATGACTCTCATGATATCGGAATGCTAGACCTTATGAACAATGCTCTACCCCGCTTCCACAATTTGAAGGATGTGTTTCTACAATTCAGTGCTGGCAAACGACTTGCAGCAGAGGCCAAAGAGAGACGTACCAAATTTTGTTCCGAGCGGAATGCGGAGTGGAATTCGGAGGACAACAGAATGAAAACGGCAGCCTTTCGACAGCGTATTCACGACACCTGGAAAGGTATTATCCATGCAGCCATGGACGAATACATCAGAGATGGTAGTGATTTCAACTATCCCAAGATGAATCACATGCAGCACTTCCAAGAGCAGATACAATGATATGGATCGCTTAAACAGTGGTCGACAGAGACAGGAGAACGTTCTCACCGGAAGCAGATTGAGGACAGGTCCAATTCCTTGAATAAGGCCGGTAATTATTATACTCAGATGATCAATTACTCCCTCTGGAGTGATGCATACACAGTCAAAAAGGCCAATCATGAGGTATGGAATAATTAACGGGCCACTCCACAGGTGAGGACAGAAGCGGCGACTGACGCAATCACTAGACGTCGTTTATTGAGGTTCATGTCTGAACAGCAGCACCAACGAGAGCACAAATTCAATGACCTTCAAGTCGACTTGAACACGATCAGTGACGATGTCCTCCAAAATGCTCTACATAATACGACCCATCATTTTTTACACTCCAAGAATGTCAACATTGATTTGGATGATCTCTTGAGCAGCGCTGCCACAATTTACCATCGATTGGAGGTAGCATCACGCAACATACATGGCGAGCCCATCATTCAGAAGATGAAATGTACTGGAAATAAACAATGGTATTCCGGGGCGGCACGCCATGACTGGGTATGGGTTCAAAATTCGCAATGTAAGGAGGGGCAGGAGCTGTCTCACAACCCACTACAGGGAAATTAACCATACCGTATGCTTCATCTGTTCAAGCTGCGAATGGTATCTTCACGCGGCCAGAATGCATTTTGGCTAATATACGTATAAGTGACAAAACCTGACAACGGTGTAATGCTGGACAATGCATCGCAGCAGGTCAGGGTAGTGAAATTATCTTCCGAAGGTTCATATGCTGTGATTAGTGCAGGAAGTATTGTGGGTGCAGCGCATTAAATTCCAGAGGAGCACATTTCGTCAAAGTTGGAGAATAAAGGATGGATCGTCTTTTGGCATATAGACCCAGTGACATAGAATGATGTTTATTATATGCTGAAGGATGAGTTGAATACTGTGGCAAAAAGGGTATAAACAATGTTCAGAAGTGTAAATAGATTAATAGATTTGTTTCTTTTGTTTTATTCATACTGTTCAACCAATCAGGTTGCTTAGGTCTGTCCAAGCCATGGACGTAAGCAAAATGATTGACTGACTCCATATCAGCACCATTCGGGCGGGAACTGCTCCATGGAAAACAGCTCCCGGCGAATGATGAATTTGGGATAGGCAGAACGTATGGTGATATGCGAAGTGTGCAGCATTATTATTACAATGCACAGAGCAGTGTTTTCACCAAGCACCAAGCACCATGGAATTACAACAGCCAGATGAAAAACACAGTATATTTGGAGTCCCAAGGTACTGCGCAGAGTGATATGCGACTGTGTGAATAAATTGCACCCAGAGATGTTTTTGCAATGCCTCACATCATATCGTCGATGGCTTTCATTGTACCCTGCATACCGATGTTCCAGGCGCTCGAGGCGCAAAACTTTCGTTCGGGCGATGCGATTTTTTCCTGATGTAGTGACTCTATCTCCCGATATGAAATACCTGGTAAACTCAACCTAGTTCTGGTGCCATTTGCACATATTTGGTGCAATAGCCTAGTTGTTTTCCATTGATTGATAAAGGACTACTCAAGTCAATGGTTCATGCTCTTGTTCGTTTTCTGTATAGATGAGGTCATCATCTGTATAACCTTACTATACAAAAGTCATGGTGATGAAATCGATGCACAACTGATGAAAAGTAGCAGGTTGTGACTTTGCAAGCTCGTTACACTGGCTATAAACCCTCCAACGGCCTGGCGACAGGTGTAGCTGGCGGAGATGGTGGCAATGCTTCGTTTCTTTTACTTTAGATACTCTTTTACTGTGATAAGCCACATTGCAGGGCGACCTTAGTTGACTGTCCGCAATTTTGTTGTGTGTGTTACTGACCGCCAATCCCTTGAAAACTACCCACGCAGTGGTGGACAATATATTTTGTCTCAAAGACTATGAATGTCGATCATGCGAGCGACTAAAAATGACTGACCACTTCTATGAGCTGAATTGCATCCTATGTATGCACTATATGTATAACTATCAACCATGAATTGTTACCTGATCCAGAACACCTATAGGATGTAGCGAGCAATGAAAAGGCCACAGCTTCAAGACAGACATGTATGCCAAAGACTATAATCGGCACATGAACACAAGGATCGGACGTACGAGGAGTGGGACAGGGTTATTTGGAGTGATGAATGCTCAGTAGAGAAGAGTGATTCAGGACAAGAATTGTGGGTCTTTCGAGAACCACCTGATAAGTGGTTTGAAGACTGCATTGCACTGAGGCAAAAGGGTAAAGGGAATTCCATAATGGTTTGGGATTGTTTTTGGGCCAGGAACAATGGAACCTTCTGTCCACATATTGTCTAATCAGTCAACAAGCGTGTCTATATCTAACTCTCTGATTACCTTCTTCATCAAGTTCTTAGACATGTCCATTACACCCAAGGTAATCCAATCATCCAGCAGTACAATGTTCCAATGCACAAAGCAACTGTGGCAATGGATTTTTTTGAGAAATACAATATTCATGTGGATGACTGGCAACCCTATTTCCAGACCTCAATTCTATTGAGCATGCCTGGGTAGACCTCAAGAACAGGCTTCATACAAAGTACCCAGAGATAGGAATTACAAAAGAAGCCCAGATTAAGTGAAAGCAAGGTTGGCTGAAGTTATTCCTGAAATCTGGGAGGAGATACAGAAGGCATATTTTGAGAAACAGTGGAAAAGCATGCCGGACAGGGTGGCTGCTGTAATTGATACTAAGTGATGGTATACAACGTACTGAGCATGTAATTCTATTTGATTTCTTTTCTTCTCACACAGACATGATTATAAGTATCTAGACTGTTGGATTTTTGATTTGAAGTCTATATCATCTTTAGTTGTAGTATAATATTGATTTTTGTTGCTGGGGAGTGTGTTCAAAAGGGGGCGGATGGACCGAATCACCGAGACTTTTGCATAGTGTCTGTTGACTTCTTCATCATGATGGAATTGATGACACAGAATCATGATCATTATATCTCAGTATGTATTTGGCATGATCGCCAATCTGAAGGTCATAACTATGAATGAATAATATTCATGTCTTGGATGAAGCACATTTCTCCTTGTATTACCGGATTTAATTCAAATCAGTTTGTTATCTGCCTTTAAATCAATCTTGGTGAACATCCTGTATCCAGCAACCCGGTCTCTAAATTCATTTGTAAGTGGAAATGGATGTCAGTTCCGAATTGTGACACGATTTAGGTCTCTGTAATCCACGCTCGATTGTATACATCTGCTATGTGGCTTTGAGACAAAGAGTATGGGTGCACCCAGGGCTCCCTTGCTAGGACAGATGGTTCCTGCCTGAAGCATTTCCTTCAGATATTTGTTAAGAACCGAAAGTGTCAAGGGTTCAGGGCTCAAGGTTCTAGGGTTTATAAAAACCGAGTGCCAGGTGGTCTAGGAATCTAGGAGTAGCCTGTAGCTACAAAGCAAGGACTGTAGGCAAGTGACTCGATCCAGAATTACTGAATGTGAAAGATGTGCAACCCGAAGCTAATTGATCGATTTATACACAAGAGAACGAGTGAAGAAAGGAACTTATCCTCTACCAATTACCTGGATTATATACTGTGATTCCCTTGTTTCATAATACATCCGAACTCCAGCTTTCTTTGTATGCTTTTCTTTGCCCAAATCCTACTTCTCCCATGAAACCTCATTTGGAACATGATTTCATTCTCTTCATGCATAAGCGTTCACTCGAAACTTGATTTCAATCCCGTTTTGCCTCGGCTTTCACTTGAAAGCTGATTTCAATTTTGTTGATCTTAAGCTTTCATTCAAAACCTGCATTCACACTCGTTGTGCTTCAGCCTTCACTCGAAATCTTATTTCATTCTTGTTGCGCATTATTTTTCATATTATTCTCCGATCATCACTCCACAATAGATCATCACTCAGCACAACAGTAACAGTAGCTCCCCCTCTCCAATTACGAGCACAATGAGGTTCACGACATGGGCTTGCCAGGTTGTTCAGTTTGACAGTCGTCGATAGCCTTAGGTCCATCAATGATGGCTGCAAGCTCTCAGCTGCGCACGTCGTACCCTCTCCATTTCACTTAATATTGAAACTGTTTTCGAAAAAGTGTGCAATTGTCCACCCACTTGACTCAGTAAACCTCTTCTCCTTCGACTGTCACCGGTGGTGCAGGTTTTTGCCTTTCATATGGAACAGGGTCTTGGGTGGCTTTCTCCACGCGAGATATCGGTTGAACGTCGTGAATGCATTGCTGGTTGGGTGGTTTCATTCAATAGGCCCAGGGACTAATTACCTCGGTGGATTGGTATGGCCCTATGCGTTTCCAGTCAAGTTTCTTGCTTCGTCGGGTTGTTAATAAGTTTTGTTGGTCCAGCAAAACTTTATCGCCGACTTGTAATATTTTACCGATGGGTCCGGAGTTATTGCCCCGTTCAGACCGTACAGCCGTGGCCCTTTTCATCTCGGCTCTGAGCTTGCTGAAGCGTTGCTCCATTTGTCGGGCCATCTACTGAGTGTAGACTTCGCGAATGTTGTTAGGATCTTTAATTGGATGTTGGCCGAAAGTCATTCGTGGATGACAGCCTTAGTTCCCAAAAAACGTGAAGCAATCAGTCATTTCTGAGGTATGATTGTTAGCCGTGAACACTGCCAATGGTAGCCACCGGACCCAATCGTGTTGCAAATAATTGACGAAATTTCGGAGGTACTGTTCCATCACTGCTTTGATTCTTTCCGTTTGGCCGTCGGTCTGCGGATGAAATGCGGTTGTCAGTCTTCGTTGGATACCCAATCTTTCGCAGACCTGTTTCCAGAATTCCGATGCAAATGGCAGTCCTCGATCAGACACCATTGTTTTGGGCAGTCTGAGCAGTCCGAACAGTTCCTGAATGTTCATATTCCCAAATTTCTTTCTGTCCCCGTTGTCTGTGCAAGGTATCAGATGACTCAGTGTTGTTAGGCAATCGACCATTACCCATACAGCGTTGAATCCTTCGCTTTCTAGTAGTCCCAGTACGAAGTCCATGATCAAGTCCTTTCATCGTTTCTCCGGTACTTCTAACAGTCGTAACACACCATGAGTTCATCCATGGTTTGCTTTACCCCACTGGATGGTGTGGAAATTTCATATGTAGCGGTCCACATCCTTCCTCATCAAATTCCATGAGTCACTTCGGCTTAGCAAGTCATAAGTTTTTGCTTATCATGGATGTCCCGCCACCGGGTAATCATGGCCTTCCTGAATCCACTTGAGCATATCCTTGTCTGTCGGTTGGATTGATTGTGATTCGGAGACCTCTAGTGGTTCTTTCGTGTGTGGAAATAACGCTGGGCATTGGTTGAAAATATTTTTTACCCACTTCCTCAGCTCGTCAGGATTTACGCAGTTGATGTGGAGGTTAACTGTTTTGTTGAATGCTACTACCAAGTTTTTGCGCAGTTGCTTGTCGAGGTTTTCCATTTTAACACCATGTGTTGGGTTTCGTCTGCCTCCGCCAGCGAAGGAATGTCTCCTGGCATTTTTTGTGAGTTCATCTGGTTTCTAACCTTGTTTTCCTCGGCTGGAGACTATGTTGAACTTAAACCTTGACAAGAATTTGGACCATCTGGTTTACCTTGTTTTGAGCAATCTGGACATCATGAGATGCTCCAGGTTCCGGTGATCGGTGAGGATGTCAATAGAATGTGCCAACCCTTTGCACTCCAGTCTGCATTGTTCGGGGCCTTTGACTATCGCACCCAGTTCTTGATCCATCATTTCATAATTTTCCTCGGTGGGCAAATGTATCTTGGAGCAGAATGCTACGGGATGTAATACTTCTTGATGATCGTACGGGGAGAGGTTTCTTGCGGTTATATAACCCGAAGCGTACGAATCCCAATCCACTTTCTTTTTGTAATCGAAGTGGGCCAGTACCGCAGCTGTTGTAAATGCTGGCTTAAGTTCCGCGAATGCTCTTTTCTGATTGGGACCCCAGTGAAAAGGTACTTGCATTTTCATGAGTTTTGTTAGTGGTTGCACTACCCTGTAATAATTCCATATGAACCTGCGGTAAAAATTAGCAAAGTGTAGGAAGACTTGGACTTCCTTGAGTTTCCCCTGTGCTTTCCAGTTCTCAACAGCTTGAACTTTGTCTGGATCCATTCTGATTCTGTTTACTCTGACAATCAACCATAGGTATTTGACTTCTTCCTTGTGGAACTCGTATTGTTCTACTTTTAGCTCGAGGCTGGCTTGCTAGAGAGATGCCATTACTGCTCGGAAGTATACTTTGTATTCTTTGAGATTGTCGCTGTAGATCAGAATATTATCCAAACAAGCTGTTCAGAATATATCCAAGAATGGTCGTAACGTATCATTGATGAACTCTTGGAACGATGCCGGTGTATTGGTACGTCCCAAAGGCAAAACTAGGTATTTGAAATGTCCATAGCAGGTCCTCAAAGCCATTTTCCACTGATCCCCGTCTGCGATTCTAATCATATCATACGCAACGCGGACATTTATCTTGGTGTCATCAAGGGCCTGCGAGAGTCATCACTGGGTTTCTTGGATCGATGGTCGGGGGTATCGGTTTGTTATTGATTCTTCATTTAGTCCTCGTTAATCGATGCAGAGTCTTAATCCTTCCCCTGGTTATCGAGTGAAGACTACTGGGGCTCTGCAAGGTGATGAAGATGACCGGATGAATAACTTGAACAAGTTCTTTTCTATCCATTCCATTAAAACATGGAGCTCTTGTCAGGATAAGCTGTAGATAGGTCCGAACGGTGGTGGGAACCGTTCTTGGAGCGTCATTGTATGGTCATAGGACCGGTGTGGAGGTTGCGTTTCCACAACTGCCTTGTTGAACAGGGGTAGGAACTCGTGGTACTTTTTGGAGATGAATTCTTTGAGGGGTTTCTCTTGTAGATTTTTCATTTCCAAGGCCTTATTGATTTCGAACAATGTGACAGTGTAAACATTGAACCCTTCCATCTTTATTCATCACATTAATGGTGATGCAGCTACTCGGTAGATGTCTAGCCTGGGTTTCTCCAGATCCATTATTTCCATATGATTGCCCCACACCCATACGCTTGAATGGTGTTGGCACTGTTGTTGGCAGTAGCTGCTTTGGAAATCAATCCTGCGACTTTGAAATTTGACTGTTACATCACGAAGTTGTAACCATGGTAGCCCTAACACTATTGCAAAATATTCTAACATTGTAACAAACGCTGGTAGTTGCTCCTGATGTGATCGTATTCGCATGTTTAACTTGGCCATGGTTGTAATGATTTCTGATTCTAAGGGCCTGCCATGGATAACCTCTAACTCTCTTGACTTTCATCATTCCCTCTCTTCTAATTGTTCATAGCGAACAGAATGTTTGTCGACAGATGCTATTCAGGTGGCTCCGCAGTCAATCACAGTCTGCATTTTGATTACCCTGTCTCCAATTTTCAGCGAACATTTCACAACATGATGCTTGCTTTCCATTAAAGACTGCTTAATTTCTGCGCTACTGATCGAGAATAGCAAAATTCCAACACAAGATGTAACCACTGTAGACAGAGAAGATTTGCGGGCAGCGCAATGGCCATCCTCATTGCACTGGCCTAGACTGGGCCCGACTCGACCTTTCCCGAATCTGCGTCCATTTCATCTTCTGCTTTCTTAAATAGTGTTACTTCTCTCTGTCCTGATGCTGCTTTCAATTTTCTTGGGCATGATGCTGCAAAGTGCCTGCTATCCCTGCAGCACTTACGCAGTCCTCCTGCCCTTCATCGCAGGCGTTCTTCAAAAGTAATTCTCTTCCCTTTCGCTCCTGAGAGATCCATCAGCCCAGGGCCATGATATCCTGCCACAATTTCTGCAGGTGTGATTCCGAGGTTGATGGGACAGGTGTGCTGTTGTTTGCAGTTTCAGACTTCTTGTATCCCACTGTCCATCTTCCTGATTGTTTTTCAGCGGCTCGAGCGCAGATCTATGAATCTCTCTTTGAGCAGAGTTTGACAAATTCTGTAAGGTCCTCCAGAATGTTGCAATGTTGTAATGAATGTTTCAATTCTTTGGATAAGACGTGGCTTAGTATGTTCACTTGTGCTGCTTCATTCCAGTCGACATCTGGCACCCATCATTGAAATTCTGCGTAATACCAAGAGAATTCTCAGTCTTTTGGTTGAAGAATATAGAGTTTTCGATTGGCAGTTGCTCGTATGTCTTGATCTCCGAATGCCAGCTGTAACAGGTCCAATGATTTTTCCAATGATGAGAGGTCGAGATTACCAGTGATTCTGCTGATGTATGGCTGGATCTGATTGAATACTACATTTGCTAGTCAATTTGCGGTATATCGCATGTTGGACTGCTCATCAATGAATCATGTTGGTTCATCTGAAATTTTCATTTCCAACTGTGCCATCCATCCTCGGAGTGCTCTCCTATCTGTTCACAGGAATCAAAGAATTTCGCTGCCTTTATGTCCTCTGTTTCCGGCACCATTACCACCATTCCCTGCGAGTACGAGTACTTTTCTGACCTGATTCCAATATTTGTTTCTTTCATCTCCACAGATCCTGAACTGTTCCTCTGTTGCTCTGATTCCTGTCTGAGATGTTCCGTCCCATGTGGTGCTCAGATTGCTAGTCGTTGTTGAAATTTGGTGACTTTGGGCTGTAATTCTCCGTGTGTACAGGCAGATACTCTTGCTTCCAAGTCCTTGATCATTTGTTGTGTTGATGCCAATTCCTTGTGTGTGTTTGCCTTGTTTTGTTCGATGTTTTCCCCTTCTTTTCACAACTGGGTGATTTGTTCTTGGGCTGCTCCAATGATTGCTGCTTGGGTGGTGATTTGTTCGTTTGATCACTCTATTTGATTCTCGATTTGATATGCTGGTGCTCCTGCCATACCTGCTATTTAGTTCTTCATTGTGTGGGCTGCTGTCAGGGCATCTTGTTGTTTCAGCTTCGTAACATCCACCAATATTATTTCTGCCATTATATCTTGATCCAAGCTCGCAATCTCGATATGTTGAGGCCCATCGCTCATACCACTGCTTGACATGGCTACCTGCGTCTTTGAAGAGCAATTGATGAAGGTAGTTCTTGATATCGAAACCTAGTGAGCATTCTTTCTCTATACACTGATCATAGATGTGTTTCCAGTTGTTGTTTGGCCAGTACATCCAGCCATTGTTGGAACAGGGAATATTGCAGCAACCACAGATGTTCAGATTCCGGGTATTGACACCTGGTTGGATTCCAAGGCGAAAGGGGTTCGAGACCGAGTGTCATCAGTGAACAAAGAATGCAATCGCGTTCCTCGATTCAATTAAAAAAGGTATCAAATTTCTCTATACCGCGGTTGCATATAGATATTTCAGCCCAATCCTTAATTGCTGCCCAGTTGCAGTGAATAGTTGGATTTGGATAATCGCAGCCTTGCTCTCTTTCTTCTCCTGAACAGTAGGAAAAATAAATACAGTCGCACGTCCGTTCATCCTCGCTCATGTATTTGGAAGTGGCACTGGTTGCTGAAAATATCTGGATTCGTAGGTCTTCGAAATGTCTACAACCAAGATAACGGATGTGTCTCCAGTAAGAACTGATGACCAATCTGTTTTCGTAATTGCTTGCTGATTTGAAAACTTTGCAAGACCTGTTGCCAATAGGATGAAAATAATAGCAACCTAAACGGTGAGGATGACGGCATATAAAACAAGAAAATAACCAATAGAATTGATGTTACACTTGTTCATCTTTCAAGGGTTCAGGTCTCTCTGTGGATGGTTCAGGGCTGAAGGTTGTAGGGGTTATAAATACCGAAAGCCGGGTGGTCGAGGAATCTAGGAGTAGCCTGTAGCTACGAAATGAGGACTGTAGGCATGAGACTCAATCCAGAATCACTGAATGTGAAAGCAGTGAAATCAGAAGCTAATTGATTGTTTTATAGACAAGAGAACGAGTGAAGAAAGAAACTTATCCTCCACCAAATCCTTGGTTTATATACAGAGATTCACTGGTTGAATAATACATCTGAACTCCTGCTGTCTTTGTAAACTTCTCTTTGCAGGAATCCTACTTTTCCGGTAAAACCTAATTTGGGACCTCATTTCATTCCCGTCGTACTTTAGCCTTCGCTCGTAACTGGATTTCATTCTCGTCCTACGTTAGCCTTCACTCGACATCTAATTTCATTCTCGTCGTGATTTAGTTTTCATTCAAAACCAGAATTAATTCTCGTTGTGCTTTAGCCTTCGCTTGAAATCTGATTTCATTCTTGACATGCTTTATTCTTTGTATCATTCACCGATCATCACTCCACCATCGATCATCACTCAGGACAAATGTGGCAGAAAGCTCCATCTCTGGAAGAGCGTACATGGGACACCATGGAGGTTGCTCTACATCTTTCATGTCAATTACCTGATCATAGGATTGATGAGGTGGAAATACATTGGCATGATCCCTGATATATAGTGTTGGAAAGTGTCTGTACTGCGATAGAATTCCCTATACCAAATAGATCTCAATCTCGTGTGCCACATTGACATACATTGAACCAATATCCCAGATCTATTGAGGATCAGTACCAAACTTCACAATTCAATTATCATATTCAATTGAGAACAAAAATAATGCCGCCTTTGTGAAATGTTGATGCCAGTTCATCGACATAAACTGGAGTTTATCATTTCCTTTGGTAACTCTACTGAGTTCTCCATGTTCTCTCTTCTCAAGCGGTCTCTCTATACACAGAATGACAAGACCATATTGGCCGCTCCGCCATCGGGCGGACTCCGGCACGGGGGTTGAGCGGATTTCCAACAGTGCAGAGCCCGTTGAGATAGGCCTGAGCAAACGAAGGTGGAGTAAGGGTCGGACCACAGAAAGCCATGGAGGCACGTGGAGTAGGAAGAGCATGTGTCCCAAACGCGCATCCGCGCCGATACCTGTAGACACGATACTGATGTGGTGTCAGAGAACACTCAGCACAGCTCATGGGGAGGTGGAGGTTTGTGTTCAAAGGAGTGCAAGCGTAACATACAACAGCACGTTGGTAGGGCGAGGTGCAGGCTGCGAGGTGGAAGCTGCGAGGAGGTTGTAGGTGGGAGCTCTAGGTGCAGTTGGGAGTGAATCGAAGAAGCACGGTATGGGGCTGAGGGTTACTCTGGTCGTTGCTGTGGAAACCTATTTCAAACAGCGCGTCATCCCCTCCAACCTAAGCCTAGAGTACGGAGTATGGACGCCTAAATTGAGTCTGCCACTTTTGATATAACAGATGACGATCAAAAGTGATTAGGAGGTCTTGGATTCCATACCTCTAAGGGCAGGGATTCATGCAAGGGCTCCGCAGATATCTAGATACTAGAGGATGTTACCTATCCACTCTCTGATTTTGACTGTTAGAAGCAGGCATGTCCTGTCACTTTTGTTGAACCGGCTCTCCGTAAATCGATTGATTGTCTAAGTCTAAGATGACACGTAGTTAAATACACTAGAGATTACCAACCCTAACCCAAGGCATGTGAGGACGTACTCTAACTGTTCCAACAAGCGAGATGGACAAAATAACTCTTAAGCCGGCTTGGAGAAAGATGGACGAGATGGCTCTCAAGCGGGTTTGGAGGTGGACGAGAGGAGAGACGGAGTTGATAAGGGACGGCTCTCAAGAGGGCTTGGGAGAGATCGCTCGGAAGCCGGCTGCGGAGAGCGAGGGGCAGACAGAACGCTAGTTAATCGGTGCGAAACCTGGCTCAGGAGATGTTAACCCACGATCGGGAAGCCAAGTTGAAGACTCGACTTGGATAGAGAGAGGCTGCACTTACGGTGCTCGGCAGCCAGTGCATGAGAGTCGGCTGCAGAGAGCGAGGGCCGGACAGAACATGAATGTAATTGGTGCGAGAACTGCTCGGGAGATGTTAAACTACGATTGCCAAGCCAAGTGGAGGACTTAACTTACAGAGAGAGACTGCAAGTCCTCCACTTGCCTTGGCAATCGCAGGTTAACATCTCCCGAGCCAGGTTTCGCACCGATTAACTAGCGTTCTGTCTGCCCCTCGCTCTCCGCAGCCGGCTTCCGAGCGATCACTCCCAAGCCCTCTTGAGATCCGTCTCTCACCAATCCCATCTCTCATCTCGACCATCTCTCCAAGCCCGCTTGAGGGCCATCTCGTCCATCTCTCTCTAAGCCCGCTTAAGAGTCATCTCCTCCAACTCGCTCTCTGCAGCCGAACACCATAAGAGCAGCCTAGCCAAGTCAAGTCTTCCTCTCGGCTTCCCAATCGTGGGTTAACATCTCCCGAGCTAGGTCGCGCACCAATTACACTCGCATTCTGTCTTGCCCACACTCTGCGGCTGACTTCCGAGCGATCTCCCCCCAAACCCTCTCGAGAACCGTCTCTTATCAACCCCGTCTCATCTACTCTGACTCATTTGCCCCGTCCCATCTCTCCTCTCATTCATCTCACCAAGCCCGCTTGGGAGCCCTCTCGTCAATTTCTCACCAAGCACGCATGGAAGCCATCTTTTCTATCTCTCTCCAAGCTTGCTTGAGAATTATCTCGTACATCTCTCCAAGCTTACTTGTAATCCATCTCGTCCATGTCTCCCAAACCCGCTTGAGAGTAGTCTCATCAAGCATGGCCCTGTCCACTTGTATCCGTGTATATACTTTAGATATCAATAGAAACTATAATTTCAAGTACCTAAGTCCAAACCAGTTCTACAAGTTGGTGAGAAAGTGCATCTAAGCGAGCACACAAAAAATCGCGAGAATTGCAGTCAGAAACGTACGCTACCCTCGAAAACTGTACGCTCAAGTGTCAACCAATTTTTCACGATGACTCAATGGTTATTACTTATGGTAACATATGGTAACACTCCCTTTACTCCCATAACACTCCTATAACAGTTCAAACACGAAAAACCGTACGCAAACGTACGGTAGCGCCTCATAAGCCGCGATAAGCCGCAATAATGTACACGTGGTGGAGCGGTAACTGCCAAAACAACCCATAATATACCGGTAACAGTGATAAAAAATCTCTATGACGGTAGCGCGGAAACTTTTCCCGACGACTGTGTTGACCGTTATGAACCGTTTTGGAAGTCCGATTGAATGTCAAATTTCACAGGTTGAAACCGGAACTCTTGCACAATGTGGAACAGAGCCGTTTCAGACCTTCCGTGTTTTGGACGACTTGAACCTCAATCGTTGTGAAGCCGAAGAAAGAATCAATAGCACGTGAAAAGATGTGAAGAAAACGCAAATGATATTTCATGTAACTTCATGCTATAAAACAGTTGTCTATCACTGTTCATATCCGTGACAATGCTCTTCAAAACACTCCAATTCATTCTAACCTGCTAGTTTGAAAATAGCTAACTATTGCTATCACAGTCCGATTCTTCCCAGATGAGACGAATATCCCCTATCTGGGCGATTTGCTTAATAGCTCCATCCGAGTGTGTGATCCGTGCGGCGTGTAGCAGGGACTCCTGATAGGAGGCTTTCTCAGGCCCTAGTAGCGAGCAGTCCCCCGCCATCAACATCAACCGATTAACTACAAGCGGAACCGTCCCTAATTTATCCTCCAATTCTTTCCCCACCACTTCCTTCAGGTGTTGCTCAAGGCTCTGCTGTGATGTTCGAGCAGGCAGCAAAGCACTTGTTCCATGGCCCAAGAGCGTGAACGTCAATGCTAGCTGCGATTGTGCAGACTGCATATTTGAGCGTGACTTGAATTTTGACAACCATTGGGTAGCGTAATAGCTCTGCGTAAATGTGGATGGGCTGCATTGACCGAGAACGTGCGAATCGGAGGAGTCGCAGTAAGCGATCTAACATAACTGTGACTAGTTGATCATTGTGTGGCAAGGGTATGCCGTCAGAGAGCATGTTAAAACAGGATTTAGACATCCATAGTCGGAGGTGGTAGTTATCATTCTCGGTCGGGTCGTTGAGGAAGTAGGCGTAGATCTGGTTCTCAGCTTCCTGTTGGCCATAGCAAGGACATCAGCATCATATCCTGACCTCGGAGAAGGAGCAACAATGGTGTAGTTGAAGCGCAGATCAAGGATGGAGGAATAGTGAAGGTTTTCACGGTCGTCGGCAATCTGCTGATCACGCTGTTTGAGTGCAATAAAAACTGGGAATCGGGGGGCAGGGTGTCGCTTGACAGCAGTCAGAAACTGCACAGGCTACGCTAGTACAATTCTCTAGGATTTAATTGACATTGTCGTGATGGTGAGCGAGGGCTGTCAATGAGTGTGTCTTGGTAAGATGTATGAAGAGAAGAGGGTGTGTTGCGAAGCCGATCGCTCGATGGGATAACCGCCAAGCCTAAGTTGGCTTTTCCTGCTTTGCTTTCCCCCAAACGTATTATTTTCCGGCCGACAGTGGACTTTGTTTTTTTTTTGTTTGTTTTAATCATACTGTATTCACTCTATTTAGAGTATGACAGACCCCTAATGCCCTCCGCCTCCAGGCAGGCCGGCTAGATGGCGAAGCTCCGCTCCTGCTACCTGTCGTCCCGGGACCTTTGACAAAAGAAAGCAAAAAGCAAAAAGATTGATAAGAACAGAAGAAATGTTGAGAGCAATCGAGTACACAGAGGGGTTGATTAACTATCGTACAAAAGTGATTGTCTAAAGAACTAACTACGGGAGAAATCTATGCTTTATATACTCAAGGAAAACCATGAAAATCCTGAACCTCGGTTGAAGAACTATCGTGAACATACATTACAAATCAACCAGTGGCTATGCAAGTGGCGAGTGACTAATCATGTATGAGTCTACATCATGACTCAGACCATTAGCAATCACACTGCAGTCGATTCTAGCAGCTTCGCTGGTCGTCTAGAAACTCGTAGTCCTTTCGGGCAAAATCCTGTGCCAACAAGAAAAGAACCGAAAAGAGAGGCTATCGAACTAAAAGACCCCCGAAGAACCTCACCCCTCCATTCGCTTGGGCGGGAACTTGCCGACGTCAGTAACTGCAAGGAAGTCCACTACCGCTTGATCGCACTTCTCCATGGAAAACAGCTCAGAGACCTACAGGTGTCGGCCTCCCACTGTACTTTCGCCGTCTATTTCCCATCGGAGATCTGTCTGGTTCTATTCGCCGCCGAGGTGTATACTCGTTCTCGTACCGTCGGCCTTTTCGGGCCAAGTTCGCTGGGCGATCGGCTTCATCATTCCCGGGGATGCCGGTGTGTTCTGGAACCCAGTGGATTTCGGTTTCGATTCCGGCTAACAGTGGACGTCGGCAATATCTACTACCCCACCACGAATCCCGCGCGAACCGCAACCTACCCCGCACGACTGTCAGGATGAGGAGGATGGTGGTGAAGACGAGAGTGAGATCGGTAATCACCCACATCACCACTGCTGTCTATTGCTGACGTTTAATTAAGCTATCCAAATGCTGGAGCTAGCGAAGGCCTCCCGCCTCGGTGTCATCATGTTGCAAGAGCTTCTTGGCTTGAAAAGCGACTCGTGTGCTTATGAATCGTCCATCAGACGTCGATAGCCTCCCATCACCTCGACATCCGCATGGATTCTACGAGATATATGAAGGAATTTGTTGCCGAGCTGCTTGGAATGATGTGAGTAGAAGCAGCGAAACTGCTATTCAATACTGATGGAAACGGGGCCCAAAAAGCTGACTATTAAGCTCAAACAGAGCAATGAGGCAGGGTTGTGCCGTAAGCTAACTATTGGCAAGCTGGTGGCGTCAATGAATAGCTTCTCAAATACTGAGCAGTTGCACAATTTTTAGCCACCATTCTGACAACTTCGGAGTAGTCTTGCACCCTTTTAACCGACACTCTAACTGTCAGTAATAACTTGCGAACTACGTTCGCAATATCGCACTCTTCTC
Organism: Trichophaea hybrida; assembly: GCA_015178995.1. Lineage (NCBI taxonomy): Eukaryota > Fungi > Ascomycota > Pezizomycetes > Pezizales > Pyronemataceae > Trichophaea > Trichophaea hybrida. Next base: position 22,751 of record WHVE01000223.1, read on the forward strand.
AGACACTATGGTTCCGGCAGGGTGCTGGATCAGGGAAGACCGAGAGCGGGCGACCTATCTGATGAAGAGCAAAAAGTCCATACAAGCCAGATACTACCGGCTGAAGTGCGGATATGCGTCTACTGCAACTTATCATAAGCTGTTCAGCCTAAAGAAAAACGATCAGTGCTGATGGTGCGGGAAGGTAGCTCAGACGCGGGAGCACTTCCTGTTGACTATGGATTTGGCCCGGTGGCTTTTTTATGTTGACTAAAGATTTGACCCGAAAGGCCTATTCGTTTCAAAGAAGGGTAGTGGTACAATCACATTCTATACTGATAGACCCAATGCGCAGCCGGCGAAAGTTGCTCTACAGAACGTTCTATATGTACCGGCGTGCAGCACGAACAATCTACTCAGCGTCATCCAACTCATGCGGAAAGAGGTGAAGGTGGACTTCAGCATCGAAAATGGAGCAGTGGCCACCCTTGGATCGACACTCGTCTATGTTGAGGCGATTATTAAGTACGGGTATCACTTCTTGCATGACGTGTCATGCTTTTTGTATCTTAGTTCAGTGCTTGGCGCGAAGACTTTTCGCTTCGCACTCCAAGCCACGAAGACACAGAGAAAATCAATTCAGTGCGAGTGTCACCTTCTCCAAACGTCTCCACTCTCCTTCGTACGCACCTAGACGAGCATCATTTGGGTCGGTTCAACAGTCTATCATGCACCACCGGTCAACAGTCTCTTCCTGCTCCATGCACTGCCATCGCCGAAGCCATCAGAGACCACTATGGCACTAGTTGAAACAATACCCCTAGAAGTCACCGAGACCTACTCGAGCATTCGGCAGTCTGTTGACGACAAAGACATCCTCACATGGCATGCTCGCCTCGGCCATCTCTAGCTACCGGCTATCAAGCGACTCCCGAATCGAGTCAAAGGCATTGAACTGCATGCAAGGAGCCCATCGAGCTGTATCTGCGAGGCCTGCATTATGGGAAAAATGTTCCGGAAGCCTTTTCAACCCTTGAAAGCCAGAGACAAGGTTAAAACACGACTTCTCGAACTGATTCACTCCGATGTGATTGGGCCGATGCCGACCCCGACGATGCGAGGCTTCCGATTCATCATTATGTTTACCGATGACTACTCGAGATACACCGAAGTCTACTTCATGAAGGCTAAGTCTAAGGCACCTGAAAAGTTCAAGGAGTATGTCACTAAGGTTGAAAATGTGCATCCGAAAGCGAAGGTGTGCCAAATTTGCGTTGATGGGGGGGGGGGTGAACATGTAAGCCGAGAGAAGTTTCTCGAATACCTAGCAGAAGGAGGAATTATCAAAGAAGTTTCGGCACCATACTCACAGTGACAAAACGGTCCTTCGGAGAGATGCAATCGCACGGTTCTTGATCCAGCATGATCAATGCTCCAAACATGCAGAAATGGCGAACAAACCCTGGGCAGAAGCAGGATCTATAGCGGTCTATATTAAGAATCGGCTACCGACTCGATCGATCCCGAACTCGACCCCATTCGCCCGATGGCACCGAAAGAAATCTGATAACTATTTCCCACCTCCGAGCATTCGGGTGCCTAGTCTATGCATGGATCCATGGAGACCTCAGAAAGAAACTCGGCAATCAGGCCAACAAGTGTGTGCTTCTTGGATATTCGGCAGAGACCTCGACACAGTATCGAGTAATGGACATCACTTCCGGCCGAGTTTTCATGGCTAGGGACGTCAAATTTGACGAATCGACTCTCTACTATCAACTTCTAAAGTCGCCACCACGTAAGACAGTCATTCTCGAACCAGCTGCAGAACCAAGCATCTTCGACAACGATCCAGTACCTGTCACCGAATCACCAAAACAGCCCCCGAAGGTGTCGAATCAGCCTGCGAATGTCTCCAGCCAGCACTCGAAAATCCGTGCAATTAACCCGATAGACGACGACTCCGATGATGATCTGTCTCTGCCCGGAACCTGAGGTTCAAAAAGCGCAGAATAATCAAGATGCTCCCGCATGGTCTAGAACTCGGAGCCTAACGAAGCACTGTTAGTACGGTAATGATGATCGAACCTGGCCCAAAGACCTTTCAGGCCGCCATGAATAGCGAAGATGCCGACCAATGGAAGGAAGCGATCAATAAGGAAGTAGCTTCGATGGAAAGTTTACCTTTGTCGAAAAGGTTCCGGAAGGTGCTAGCATAATCTAAAGCCGATGGGTTATAGGAAGGAAACTACTAGCCAATGGGCAAATTCACAAGTTGAAAGTTAGACTAGTGGGTCGCGGAGACCAACAGAAACCTGGCGATTATAATGAAATCAATTCTCCGGTCATCGATTCAACGTCAATTCGGCTTGACCTCGGCCTTGCTGCCAAATACGACCTTGAGATCGCTGTACTTGACATCCCGACGGCATTCCTCGGCTGCCCGTTGTACGAAACAATCTACATGCGACTGCCCGACGGAGCGTGGCTGATGGACCCGTATGGCCGAGACAGACAACTAGTCAAGTTGAATAAGCCCCTGTACAGCATCAAGCAGGCAAATCGAGAATATCATGAAGAACTCTTTGACTTTATAGTCGACGACCTCGGCATCCAGGCCTCGATCGCAGCCCCTGGCATCTTCTTCGGAGGCAAACTCGGCGAATCGAACGGCGTCCTGATCCCTGTATACGTCGACGACATTATGATATTCGGCTTCCCGGCCCTCGTGAACTCGATATCTTCACGACTCTACGATCGATCCAAGGCCAAGGGCCAAGTCCCTGTACCCGACACCTTCCAGTATCTCGGCATGACAATAACCCGAGATCGCTGAAAACGCTCAATTGCCATCGATCAGATCGGGTATATCAACCGAGTACTTGACCGATTTGAGATGGCCGACTCCCGAAAACGTTCGACTCCGATGGAGGTCAGCAACAAGCTACACACCATTGACACCGACGAGCAACCTTTCGACCCAGGAATGTACCTGAAAGAAATCGGGTCTCTTTTATATGCAGTACTCGGTACACGGCCCGATATCACCTACGCTACAGCGGTACTCGGCAGATACGCGGCCAATCCCTCGTCACTCCACTGGGATGCCGTCAAGCACCTACTTCAATACCTGCGAGGCACCTCGAACTATAAATTGACGATCTACGACCCGAGTGCTGGGTGTGACACCGAGTCTGTCATATGCTATGCTGATGTAGACTTGGGGGAAGAGGTCGACTTGAGCAAGTCCACCTCAGAAATCGTCATTTACGCCGATGAAATCCTCGTCTCCTGGAAATCGAAAAAACAGACCATTGTGGCCCAGTCAACCATGGAAGCCGAGATGGTTGCCACCTCGTACGGCAAGGTACAGATCGACTGGCTCCGAGATGTCATCTCCGAAATCGGACTCGGAACTAATCCTCAATGACGGCCTAAATTGCGTCACCACTCTCAACTTAGGCAACTTTCAGTCTGAGAGCCGACACTTACGACTCCGGTACCACTCGATTCACGAAGCAATTGCAAAGGCTGAACTCGAGGTCAAGCACGTGCCCGGCACTGAGATGCTGGCCGATGCACTTACGAAGTTATTTGGAGGAATAAAACTTGGAGAATTTGTGGCAGAAATCGGACTTGGATAACTATGGATAAGAATGGAATTTGCGAAGAAAACATGGTTTTTCTTTTGGTTTCTCTTCTCTTGATTAGTTTCTGTTCTTTGACTGTTCGAAGGCCTTGGGCTAAAGGGGGAGTGTTGACTAAATATTTAGCCCGAAAGGCCTATGCAGCGAAGCTGCTAGAATGGAATGGAGAGTGATTGCTAAGTCGCCGAGTAGACTCATACATGATGAGTCACTCGCCACCTGCATAGCCACTGGTGTTGCATATATGCGTTTCGTCTACTATTTCCAACCTTATATGAGATTATGGCTTGTATGAGGTTATGGCATGTATGAGGTGTTGCATATATGTGTTTCGTCTACTGTTTCCGACCTTGTATGAGGTTCATGGCTTGTATGAGGTTCGTGGCTGACATACGATGCGTAAGCACAAGAGTTTCAGACTGTATGTCAAGCCGTATATAGACCATAGATTTCTGCATAGATTGTATAGAGAATTAAGCAACAATTTCAACATGAGGTTCGTGGCTTGCATGCATACGATGCATAAGCACGAGAGTTTGAGACTGAATGTCTAGCAGTATATAGACCATAGATCGCTCCATAGATTGTATAGAGAACCAAGCATCTATTCGAACTATACAAAGTAACAGGTTATGAGCCTGGCGGTCGCTATCATCTAAGTTTTACTCTACTACTGTATTTATATCACGATCTACAAGAGTTTCCACAACCCTAACCCTCACGCTGAAACTCAACACTGCCGTCAACGCCATCTCAATTATCACTATGTCTACCAAAACCCATACAATCATCAACCCTCCGAAAGAGGACGCCAAGTCAGCGACACCTACTAAAGAAATTAGATATGCATCTATCAGACTGGCACTCTACACACAACGCGAAAACAGCAGTCACCGCGATGGCCATGGCCGAGGCAGATACGGAAAAGAAGACCGACGAAAAGACGGACGTGGAATCGGACGACATATGAAACACAAGTGCACTCTCTGTAAATTAAGAAGACATACAACAGAAACTGCAGGAAGAGAAAACAAGCTCAGAGCGGAAAACGGTAACCCCAGAGAAGGGAGGAAATGTCAAGCGAACATGCTACCACTGTGGACCCCCTGGTCACTTCAAGGCTATTTGCATTCACTACAAACGAGTTCAAGAGCAGCGTACTAAAGTCAAGAAAGACAACCGGAGATCGTCATCTTTGACTAGTCGATCGTGTAATCACCACTGCCTGCACCGCAGCCACTGCTCCAACATCTTTCAGATACTACGATCTCACATACTCATCGAACTCGGAGATGACAACACAGTAACCGCAAACTATCATAGCCGACATCCCACAGGGCTACAAGTCGATGCCCTTTGCCCACCTATGATTCTCACTCCTCTCCATCAACGGTATAAATTATATATACTCCTCCAGAAGTCGATGACAGCTGTCCTTGTTGACCACGGTGCCTACTCTCGTGCGTAGACTTTTACTTCGTTCGCAAGCTTCCGAAGAAGAGAAAATCAGGTAAAGTGAGCTCCTGGTTTTATGAATTTGGGTACTCTGGAGTCCAAGGTATAATGTCTGCCAACAAATTTCTGTTGGAAAGTCAACAATACACTTGAACCATCTTGGCTGTCGATTACTTTTCCCGGTTCGTCTTCGCTGCCCTGGTCATAGCTGCTGATCAGGTAACAAACATGGATTTCCTCATTAGTACAGTTTGTCCGATTATGGGCTGGCCCAAACCCTGTATACGGATAATTGAGGCCATTTTATGGGAAAGCACGTCAAAATCATGCTTCAGGATTTGGGTTTCATCTATTTCACCGTGGCCACCTCTCATGTATCCTGAGTCGGAATGATCGAACGTTACGTCCGTATCACCGCCGGAGGAGTTCGGAAGCGGTGCATCGCAGGCGGAGGCTCACTTCGGTGGGGGCTATATGTTAAGCCCACGATTCTGGACATCAATACTCGTTATGTGCGCATGCATGGGTATACTCCAGCGGAGATTGTTGGCGCTAGTTGACTGATGTCACTGCACGGGGTGTAGCTCGGAGGCTCTCAACATCATTTGGAGGAATTGCCGGAGCCTTCTCTAGCATCGAGCCGAGAGCACTGGTCATCCACCTAGACTTGAGCATGACATCCTGCTCCGGATTCTCGGCTCCGGATATGATATAGCTCTGGGCGGGCCCCTGATATGGCGCCTACTGGGCATGACGCACATTCTCATAGATAAGCTTTCTCTTTCTCTCCTATGTACTTCAGACAATTCAGCACTTACGTTCTGGGTTTTAATCCTAGCCCCACTCGACATACCCCCTGTTTTTTCTGCCTACGAACTAGCTGCGGATACCGAGCAGCCAACCTCATCGGACCTTTTTGAGCAGATCGATGAGGTGGCGTTCGAGTCGTACGCGTTGAGCAGGGATGGCAAGTATCAGATTGTATTGGAGCATCTCGCCCCCCAGCAGGAAAATTTGGTCCGGAACAGGAAAGGCTCTCCTGCTTTTGTTCAGCCTAAGTCAGGAAACTTGGTCCTTCTTCGTGATATCAAGTTGTCTAAGCAGCATAGACGTAAGTTGGGTCCGAGGTGGAGCACTCCTCGAATCGTGGAATTCATATCGGCCTCGGGACTGTTAGCTTGAGTTCAGGAGCTTCACGATCCACCATCCAAGGTCAAGAGATATCATGTCGGCGATCCGCGGGTCTATGTGGGCGCCATGGATCATTTCCCTGATAGTATGTTAGTAGTACTCCATGGGTTCTCAGTCGGCTCTTATAGATTGACAGCGTGATTTCGACCATTCAGTTATCAGGTTTGGGCAGTAGGACTTTGTCAGCATCTTTAAAGTTATCATTAGGTTGTTTGCTTCGATGGTTGTTGTTGCATATATGCATCAGCATCGTGTATAAGATCTTGAATGAAGTTATGACTTGTATGAGAATATGAGACGTGAGACGAGTATGAGGATACGAGGATACGGGGATATGCATGGTGCATAATCATGAGAGCTCTGGACTGTATGACAGGCTCTATATAGACCATAGACTTCGACATGGATTTAGACATCACAATGAAGCATCAATTCGTACATACATTTATGCGGGATCGTTGCTCTTAATTGTAGCTACTGATAGCCTCGCGGGGCGATGAGAATGCGGTACTGTGTGTTGGTATAGGTCTTGCTAGTGTTTTGTTTTCTCTTCTGTTCTGTTTGCGACCCATGGTAGGGTGAAAAGGGGTAGCTCGGGTGAGATGTGAGATTGTGATGGCTCTGGATGACGATGATGGCAGGATGAGATAAATGGTGGCTTGGCTCTGACGAGAGACGTCTTTGGGTTTCGGACTTCTTCCACTTTGACATCATCATCATCTCTACTCAAACAAAAGATGACTGTTCCCCTCTCTGCGAGCTCGAATTGTAATCTCTTTCTCTGTGTGGTTTCACTTCTCTCCGTTCACTCCGGACCTTTCAACGTGCGTATTACTACTGCCAGCGCTAGCACTAGTCCGAGATGTGTGTTAATTACTCACTCGTACGTCTAAAGTCTTTCAACTCCTCACCCTACAACCTCTCCGCGTAGTCTCATCAGGCCACTGCATCAACAACGTCAGCTTCGAAGTCGATATCGCTTCTTCTCGATCGCCCGAGCCTGTCGTCTACGCCTTTTGCTAATTCGTCACGTCCACTTGTCACCTCCGCATCACTCGCATTCCTCTTCCACCCCTCGTGTCTCTCACTCATTCTTTTCCTAGCCTCCTCCCTATACTACCTCCGCTTGGTGCATTCAGCCCCTCCGTCTATGTGTCCAGATATCTCTACGCTAGCTCATACGGCGACTCCACGATCCTAAACCGTTGTCTACGGTAAGTATTCTCACCACAAACCCCATAATTTAGTAACTTATGACTATTTTGTCGATAAAATTTGCTAATTATGAGATTCAGGTACTAAAGCCATTGGCACCCACTCAGACATAACTAAGGACCGCGAAATATTTGTTTCTGACGCAGTGTCGTAGGGTCCAATGGACGGCTAGAAGTCACATCAACAATTCCGATCTCCAGCTCGGTCTCTTCCACCCTGTCTCCGCTCATATCTACGTGCAACTTATCGTGTCTATGTCGTCGCCTACCCCTCTGTCTACATCTACCATTCCACCGTCGACTCTCCGCCGTCATCTCTTCTGGGCCGTCTACTCCACCCTCACCTACATGCAACTTGTCTACGTCGCCACCTACTCCTATGCCATCGTCTACACCTCCGCCCTCGTCACACCTCCTCTCTCGTCAATCCTTTGTCCTCGTCTATTCCACCGTCTACCTCTCGGCCCTCGTCTGTCTCCAACTCGTATTTTCGAGCGTCGACCAGTGTTCTAAACCGGCCGGGCCGGGCCGGCTTTGATAGGTTGAGGCCCGGCCGCCGGGCTTTCGACAAAGCCTGGCCGGCCCGCCTTAGCGCGGGCTTTTTTGGTGAAAAAGCCGGGCCGGCCTGCGGGCTTTCGGGCCGGTTGAGAATCCATGACGGTACGAATTCACTTACTGAATACTAATAATAGCTGTTATTTTTTCGTTGGTCCTCCTCGAACTAGTGCCAATAGTGGGAGGTAACAGCATCCAACATAGTGTTTCGCCCCAGATTTTCATGTTTCAGATATGCAGCCCGGCCCGGAGGCTTTTGGAAAGCCCGCAGGCTTTCAAACTATACGCCCGGCCGGCCCCCCTTAGCGCGGGCTTCCAAATTACCGGCCCGGCCTGGCCTGCCAAAGCCGGCCCGAAAGCCCGCGAGTCGGCCGGGCCCGTTTCGAACACTGGCGTCGACTACTACCCCGTCTGCGTTGTATACCGAAAACCGTCTTCTACGCCCTCCTCCGACGTCTACCTTACCGCTGTCGTCTACTCCACTGCCGACGTCATCCCATCATCCACCTATTCTCCTCAACAGCACGATTTTGAGACTCATTCGGCACGAGCATGACACCACCAGCGATGTTCGAATTTGCGATTATGTGGTAATAAAGCTACACTGCGGCCGACACACCACGCTGTTCGGTAGGGCTGAAATCATTTGGGAACCCATACAGGATATGGACTGCGGAGGATTAAAATGGTTGGATTGTAACTTCGATGGAGACTACCGGCCAGACACCGACTGATTAACAAAACTGCGACCGACTAAACGATGTGAGTAGTCGAACACGGTCTGAATTAAGTTTGGAAGTTCAGTCATGGTGGTGCGGTCCTGCGGAGCACCAGGCCGAAGATGACCCGAGGGATTAGAGGTAGTTAGCGACCGAGCGAGCCATGGATGAAGATTAGGAGTATCATAAAGATTGTGAGAAGATTTAGGGTAGTATTCGGGTGGATTTGGTACATTCTTGTTTTTGGCGGCAAGCATTCTTTTGGACGGAGCGGGATGTAGGGAGTACAGTTGGTGCATGTCGGTGAGCACTTTGTTGTATAGATATCTTGGTCTACCCCTAAGAATGGACTTTATGTACTTTGTACTATACAGATAGGCATACCCGACGTGGGATGAACTCTGCAAACAGTTAAAAGAGGGAGGTTCACTTTGTTTTGTGTTAATCATTCTGCATCCACTCCAACTAATGTATGGCAAATACACATTTACATTTCCCCTCCCACTCCGGACGACTGGTTAGGTTGGGGAGCTCCCCTCCTTCTATACTTCAACATTCGAAACGCAAGCAAAGTAAACGTACCCGAAACAAAAGAAAGGGAAAGGAAACACTACTAACCACCCTCTGTGGTGGGGAGGGTGTGGGGGCGATGCAGGGATGGATGTTAGCAGTGGTCTCAATAGCCGAGTTGCACCTTCAGGGCGGACTGAAAAGGCTTGGAGCCCACTGGCTTTTGGTGGGCGGGCTAGTGCTGTGTGGGCGAAGCCTAAACAGCCTTTGGCTTCTGGGGCAATCAACACTGCCAACTACCATATTACAGTGCTGAACAATAGAATTTTGCGTAGTACCAATCCCCAGCAAGTGTTTTATGATAGAGATTGCAATTTTGTATGGGATAGGCTATTTTGTTGCTCACACCACAAAATATGGACTTGGAGAGCCCGATGGTGCAAAGCATAACATCAACATTCTGATCAAGGAGTTTGAAATCTGATGCCGAAAATCTGCAGTGAGATACTGCATTGACGCTGGATTCATTTGAATGTATTGCCGGACACCGCCAGGCACTCGGGCTGATGCCCAAGTAGCCTGTCTGGGCAGCCCAGGTAGCCATAGCCAGCCCTGGCGCTGGGCACGGCTATTGAGACCACTGAATGTTGGTGTGTACGGTTCAGCCGGGATGTTTAGTTAACTTTGTGAGCGATAACTCGCAGCTTGGGTACGGTTTTTACCCGAGCTTCACCAGAGCAAGGGTAAAGTAAGTGTGGCCGCCGATTGACCGATGCTTCGTTTGTCTTCCACGCGAGCGAATCAGACGATTGATTGTTGAGTACATGTGAAGTGGACCAGTCTGTGCATGGCATCACCGCACATTGCTAACTTCACCACACCTTCGCGCGCTCAAGCACTCCTCCGATGCAACACCATCTTTCAACACACCCTAACCTCCCCATCAACCTTTCGCTTACACTACATACACGACCACTATACATGCTCCCCTCGGCTATGAAGAACCCGTATACGACGGATCTCTCGCACCGCTATTCGGAACCCCCCACTAACTTACGTACCACGCAGGCAGTGGATCGGTCAAGAAACGAGAAATACTGCGGGCAAATGGGGTGCCGAAAGTGGCGATCTTGATTGACTCGCAGTCGGCCATTCGACAGACGGAGCACCTGGAGCCGGGCCCAGGGTAGGTGGATCAACCGCAGCGCAACAGCCCTCCGCAGATGGGGATCGAAACAGAAATCCGTTGGGCTCCAGGGCGCACAGGCATCCCTGGGAACGAAGAAGCAGATCGCTAAGCGAACCTAGCCCGAGAAGGCCTCATAGCAGGCACGGTACGAAAGCGAGTATACACCTCAGCTGCGAATAGAACTCGGCGAATTTCCGAAGGACGATTGGCGGCGAAGGAACAGTGGGAGGCCGACAAAAGCAGCAAGCACTTCAGCTATCGGGACAAGCAGGACAAGAACAGGAAATCCAGAAACTGATGAATAAATCGGCAAGAAGGATCACCGGAATGTTCAAGTCATCACCAATAGTCCCGCTAGTCAAGGATGCGGGAATTAGTCCAGCAATTTCGCTCCTCAACAACAGGATCAGACAATTTGCGAAAAGACAGATCGAAATGCCAGATGGAAGAGGAGCTGGAAGGTGTATGAAGGGGGACACAAAGCTGGCATCAAGATTGAGAAAGATGGTGGGAGTTCAGGGGAAGGTGGAACAATACACACTACCCGAATACAACACCAAAGCAACAGCAAAGGAGATCATCCTAGGAAAGAAGGAGGCCCTCAAGGCGGCGATGACAAGGAGTGAAAAAGAGGGACTTGTCGTTTGGACGGATGGGTCAAGATTAGAGAATGAAAAAGTGGGTAGTGCAGTGGTGTGGAAGAAAGGCGGAGAGTGGAAGGAGGAAAGAAGCTACCTGGGAAAAAAGAAAGAGGTTTTCGACGCCGAATTTTACACCATTATGAGAGCGATACGGAAGGCAACAGAAATAGACAACAACGAATGAGTTGACAAAATCACCATCTTTTCAGACTCAGTATCAGCCATCAAGATGGTCCAAGACAGCAAACCAGGACCTGGGCAAGCAATGGCCATAACGTGCATCGATCTCAACAACAGGCTAGCAGCAAGGGACATCCATGTCGAGTACCACTGGGTCCCATCGCATGAAGGAGTTGAAGGGAATGAATGAGCAGACAAAGCAGCAAAAAAGACAGCAGTCAACAAGGAAGAAGGAATAATTTGACTGCACGAACAATACAAGGGATAGCCCATGGCGAAGGTGTCAATAAGGGTCACTGAAGCCAAGTGGACGGAAACAGAGAAGTGGTGGAAGGCCAAATTCAACAACAAGAAGACAGTGTATAAGCTGAACAAAAAGGGAGGGATATGCGTGCTGTTGGGGGAGGCCAAGAAAATGATTGCGGGAAGGTACTTCCAGTTGAAAGTGGGATATGCACTTACAGGAGTCTACCTAGAACATATAAAAAAGAATGAGAGCCAAGAGTGCTGGTGGTGCAGGCACAGGAGGCAAACGAGGCACCACTTGTTCAAGTGGTGCAAAAAATGGAAGCGACAGCAGGATGATTTGTGGAAGGAGTTGATGAAGATGTGCAAGTGGAAAGGGAGAAGGGCAAAGATTCCTATGTCGCAAGTATTTGATACAGAAGATGCAGTTGAGGGCGTGATGGACTGTTTGAAAGACATGGACATCGGGAGAGTCTTGGGGGTGAGGGAGGAGGTTGAGGATGAAGGGTACAGAAGGGCGGAAATTTGTCACTATTTATTTCGGTGGTTATGGGAGAAGGAGAAAGGGAAGATACGACTTGGATCCAAGAGGGCTAGGGGACACCCGAAACTCACACTGGAGATGTATCGCGGAAATGGCTTTAGATTATGCCATGGCCGCAACCAGCCGAATGCAATATGATTACAAACAAACAAACTTCAGCTATCGACTGAAGGGCAAGGCCGGGAGCAATAAACCCATCCCAATGTCGAGCGTAAAGTCGTTGGCCACTAGGTTCTATCGACTAAAGTGCGGGCAGGTGCCGACGGGAACCTATCTAAAACGGTTCGGGCACTGAGATGACGACAAGTACTAGTGATACACAGGGACGACGACCCAGACGCGGGAGCACCTCTTCCGCCACTGCTGTCAATAGGAAGATGAGTAAAAGGCGCTCTGGAAAGAGGTTGGGAAAGCGACGGGCTGGAAGGCGAGCAGATGTTGCCATGTGCAGATCTCTGAGCTGTTCTCTATAGAGAAGTGTGATCAAGCGTTATTGGACTTCCTGGAAGCCACTGACGTCGGGAAGTCCCCGCCCAAGTGAGTGGAAGGGTCTCTCCCTTTTGCCTTTCTTTTGTATTATGGGGTTCTCGGGGGCGGTCAATCGGTCAATCTTTTTTTCTTTTACTTTGTTAGATGGGACGGAGGGTAGTGGAGGGGGGGCTGCGCTGCCACCTAGCCAGCTTGCCCAGAGGCAGAGGGGATTTGGGGTCTGCCATACTCTAGTTAGAGTGAATACAATATCATTAAAACAAACAAACAAGGTGCAGATCGTGATTCCAATAATGCTGGACGAGGAGTTTATCCTCATTCGACATTTAGTTTTGAGTATGGACTCAGATTCGTCAAGTACCAGGTCCAACTCGGAATCGGGAGGAGCACAGGGAAGATGAGATGGCGGTCGCCACCGAAGGCACTGCCATGGTTTTCTGGTCATGGCAACTCCTTCCTGCTTCGCCCCCGCTTGCCTGTATCTAACCGCATAGATCTCTCCGACTTTAACGCCTTTTGGGACGACTTCCATCTCTCTCCCAACTACGTGATCAAAGACGAGGTAAAGTCCACTGCAAACGTTACAAACCTACTGTACTTCCGCAACAACCAGAAAATAGCCCTCCTCGACCACATCGACGTCGTACTTCTCGGAACCTCCAAGCGTGTGCAGTGTTCTCAACCGTCCCGTCCGTTCGAGATTTCTCCAGGACGGACGGACGGCGCCAAGGCCGTCCGTTTCCGTCCTTCCTCAAGACGGACGGAATGTCGGCCGTCATCCACTGTCATCGGGCGGTTACTGTATATCTTTAGACTAAACCCAATCAAGCCCGATAATGTAATACAGGCTTCGGAATGTATGAAATCCTGGGTGCAGAGGGCGTAGTCTTTGGAGAAACAGAGTCAGAAATAGTATGAATTGAGCAGATACTCACAGATCTTGCATCACGGTCAGAATAGTAATTGAAATGATTTTCTTATAATTTTTGTTATGTGCGCTAAGACTTCTCCGTCGACGGCCGTCCTTTCCGTCCGTCTCCATCCAGCCTCATAAAGACGGCGCCGTCTCCGTCCTGCTCTCGGACGGACGGATTCCTGCCGTCCGTCCCCGTCCTGACCAATCCCGGACGGACGGGACAGTTGCGAACACTGAGCGTGTGCGCACTGATATCGTTTTCAACGTCGATGAGCGCGAGAAGAAGAAGTGGTTCAAGGATCGGTATTCAGGGTGTGTGCAACTGTGGAGACTGTCAAAGGGAGACAATACCACACCGGTTAGGGACGGCGTGCGAGTGGACCTCTTCGATACAGCTGGGGGGATAACATTGTCACATATGGATATCTATGGCTACATGTATGAAGACACTACCTTGGGTGCCAGGACCTTCGTTCTAGATGTGAAATGGTTGGTGCAGCATATGAAGGCACATTAATTGAATTGCCTGCATCATCTCATTCCCCCTCACTATTGACCTTGACTTGCTTGCCTTCATTCTCCCCTTTCCCATCGTGTCGCTCATCCTCCTTCTGTTTCACCTCAGCTGCTATCCTCCTCTCCTTGCTCTTCTCCTTGCCCTGGCGCCCTCTAAGCGTACTAATGTATGCGTCCACAACCTCCGTGCAATTACTATACCCAAATCAGTCCCCACTCAAACTCTGCAGTCTGGTTTGTACATACTCAAGTTCCTCCTCCGGTTTCCAAGTAGCCTGGAGCCGCCCTTCCACTCTACTGAATAGTATTGCTGGTGTTTGTCAGTAGAGTGTTCGCCAGTGGGAAAGGAGGGCGATGGAGATGGAGGTTGAAGGGAGAGGGAGAAAGAGAAGGGGGAATAGGGCACCTTCTTCTGTACGAATTTGAAGTGGTGGATCCTGGTGACCTCGTAATGGTCGTTGTATTGGGAAGTCATGTTGATTGGGGGGGGGACGAAAGTCATTGTTTAGCTGCGGCAATGGTGGAGGTTGTGTGGCTGGTTTGAAGTGGAAATAGTGTGTAGCTGGCGTGAGGGGAGTTAGGGCTAAAGAGAGGCATGCACACGGTATCACTCGATACATATTAGAACCCAATGTTGCATAAATAGACCTGACCAATGATGCAGCTGACTGTAAGCCGTAGGGCACAAGGCACACGAATTTCTTGTATATATTTCGAGTCTTCTTTCTCTTTCTCTCTACACTTAGTATCTTAATCTATACACGCGGCCAGTGAACCGAAGCGGTCAGATCGGTCAGATTCATGGCTCGACCGGGCCGATCTGTGCCAAGGGCGGCTTTTTCAGCAGTCATCTAGCCCGTTTATCAATTGATAGATATCTACAGCAATTTATCTAGCCGGACTATAGATATCTGTTCTAGTCAGTTCGCGGAATTTGTTGCTCCGTGGAGTGACTGGTCAGTTCATGGAGTCCCACCTTCCACGAATGAACCAGTCAGATCAGTGTTCCATGAACTGACTGGTGTATAATACACTCTACTCATCACAATAATTATCACTGCATCTCTCAACACCGTGGCGCAACTACAATTACATTATGCCGGATGTCATCATCAGGCACCTGAGCCGCAGACAAGTTCTTGTTCTCTTCCTCTACAGTTCCTCATCGTCCTCGCTATTCTCATCAGTGATCTCAAAAGCCCGGCCCGGCCCAAACCTGCCCGAGAGCTACACTACGCGGGCAGCTTTACTACTGTGGCTGCCATATGTGAATCGCTCGGCTCAGGGTCAGTTCAAGCAGCCTTCTTATCTAGCTTCCAGCGAACCTTATTCATTAAACTATTTACATCTTTTAAACATGTAATCCTTCGCATTTTGTAGCTTCGCTGCTGCACCCAACAACCGAATAATTGACACTGCTTATTCAAACTGCAATAGGCCATTTCTCATCAAAGATTTGAGGACTTCTTGCGCTTCAACAATGTCATCTCCAAGCTTTCTCCTCCGGGACTTGGAAGGAAGAAGAACTTAGAACGGAAGACAGCGAACTTGAATCCCTGGTAGACATGGTGTGATTGTAGCTCTATCAGGCTGTGAATGTTAATTTAGTTGCTTGATTGACTATCTACGAGGCCATGAAGGCCATATATACAGTTTCCCATATGTGTATCCGTACCAGCTCCAGTTTTCGCAACCGTCCCGTCCGTCCGGGATTGCTCAGGACGGGGACGGACGGCAAGAAACCGTCTGTCCTCGAGAAGGACGGAGACGGCGCCGTCTTTTTGAGGCTGGACGGAGACGGACGGAAAGGATGGCCGATGACGGAGAATTCTTAGTGCAATTGTGCAAATATAACAAAAATTATACGAAAATCATTTCAATTACCATCCTGACTGTGATGAAAGATCCATGAGCATCTGCTCCATCCGTACCATGTCTGAGTCTGTTGCTCTAAAGATTAAGCCCTGCTGCACCCATGATTTCAAACATTCCGAAGCCTCTATAATATTATCCCCCAAGCGGTTTCAATGGTCACTGATAAGTAACTTTACACTACTGAGCACACGCTCTGGTTCATCTGACATGGCTGGAATACTCATTAACTCAACACCCATCTGGGCAAACAGTGGCTGCCGGGGGTCATCAAGCCTGTTGATCCAGTACTGGAGGGCATCCCCGGTCATCTCATCTTCAGGATCACGCTCCTCTGATCAATCTTTATATACATATGATTCACCGCTACTGACCATAGCACTCTAGGATTATTGAAACATTCAGTACAAATAGCTATCTATTTGTAAGTGTTGCCGCGCGCTATTATGCAGTATCTATAATTGTGTCCATTTCTATCTCTTGCCGCGCTCTCTCGGGGAATAATTGGGTTTCGTCTAAATATACTGTAACCGCCCGATGACGGTGGATCAAGCCTCGCAACAGTACAAACTGGTACGGAATCGAGCGCTGAACTGTACTGAACGGCATAATACCAACTGTTTGAATTCTCAAACTGTACCAGAGCTATATACTGGTACATTGAACTAGTTTGTACCAGTAAACTGTCGGTACAAAAACTGCCAGTACAAACTGGTATCACTGAAAATCTTCTAGTACAAACTGGTATAACTGGCAAGCTGTCAGTACACACAAGCCGAACAAGGACACAGTGATCCATATACAGGCATGGTACATGTTGCGCCAAGCATTAGAAAGTTTCACCGAGTAATTTTACTGTGCTCAGATGCGCCGTAGTAGCCTTTCCGGTCAACATATAGAGGTTAGCTGGTGAAAGTGCGGCTGAACCTATACCAACAGTATTATGTAGTATACCAGTACAATTTCCCACTTGTACTGCAGTTTATAAGGCTTCAACTGTACCATCGATTCCTCAAACTATACCAACCAACTGTTTGTCGGTACTGGTACTTACTGGTATACTGACAGGTACCAGTATACTGTTGCGAGGCTTGCGGTGGATGACGGCCGACATCCGTCCGTCTTGAGTAAGGACGGAGACGGACGGCCTTGGCGCCGTCCCGTCCGTCCTGGAGAAATCTCGGACGGGACGGTTGAGAACACTGACCAGCTCTTCTATCTTTATCGTGCTAAGCCTCGTAAGACCGTATTCGTAAGTCTTAATACCACCGAGGCTTCGGCCGAGCTCCATCAGCCCGTCAGCCCGTATTCTCCCATCAGCTCGTATCAGTCGTAAGCAGGCTGAGGCTGACGTTCTAAGTATACATGCAGCAGTGAGGGCATAGGCTAGATATATAGTTGCAAGATAAGCTCGAGTATAGCTTGTCATGATGACCTCATACTGGAATGAACAGTGTTCCGAAGCGGTCAGATCGACCGTCCGGTAATCTGTAGATTCGCAGTCGGGTCAGATGCGGTCACTGTTTCGAAAGCCGCCCTTGGCATAGATCGGCCCGGTTTCATGTGGTAGATATCTAGTCTATTCGACTAACCTGTAGATATCTAGCATATCTTTAGAATCTGTGAATATCTACGCTAAGGAAGGTTACTTAAGATGACTGGCGCTTAGAGAAGATATTCATAGATATCCGTAGTTATCTAGAGATATTTGTAGTTATCTAGCGCTGGGAGAGACTAAAGATAGATTTCAGGAACTACTTGTTGCTCTTGAGAAGAAGCAAGCTGCAGCACATGCTTCAAATTAGTGGTGGATTTTATGGATCTTAGGGAGTGGTAACATTGAAAACTGGTTGGGGATCTGTAGATATCTATAGTCCGGCTAGATAAATTGCTGTAGATATCTATCAATTGATAAACGGGCTAGATGACCGCTAAAAAAAGCCGCCCTTGGCACAGATCGGCCCGGTCGAGCCCTGAATCTGACCGATCTGACCGCTTCGGTTCACTGGGAATGAACCTTATCTTAACATTTGAGCCGCGGCCTTCTAGCCTCATCTGCCACTAAACAGCTCCGTGGTATAAATGTTGTAATGGTAAACTCATATACCCGTCACCGGACTGAGCCGTGGACGGCCGCTCGAGCCGTAGCCGGGCCGGGCTATTGAGATCACTGATTCTCATTCCCGCTGACATTTTCGCTCTTGCTGTCATCTTCCCCCTCGTTGTCATCTCTCTCGCTTTTCTCGTTCTGCTCAGTCTCTTCGTAGAGACCTTCATCCTGGTTGCAATAATTAGTGGGGAGAACCGTGTGAATAGATTAAGGTACAGAGAGCAGAGAGAAGGAGAAAGACTCGAACTATATACAAGAGAGTAGCATGCCTTGTGCCCTACGGCTCCGTCATTGGTCAGGTCTATTTATGCAACAATCCTCATATACATAGTTATCTCGGTTATTGGCTGAATCCCCTCTGGTATTGCCCCAACCGCGCTTTACATTTTGTTGCGATCTCTGTAGAGCTGTCCTTCTGGCTCTTCGTGTAAGACAGAATGTTCTAGTTGGAGCAACATGGCCACCAGTATTTGTGCAATCTGCGTCGCCATGTCGTCTACGGCATTGAAGTGTACAGTCGATCGCAGACTCGAAGCACTACTCATGTCCGAGAGCCACGGAGAATTAGGCACCGTACAAAGCCCGAAGCTCACGCAGAAACAGGTACCGTTCGAAGCCCAAGGCTTACAAAGAATTAGGAGCCGTACCAAGGTTGAGTCTAGGTGACGTAGATGACCTAAATATATATGCAACAGGTATTGTTGATGTGGCACTCCGCGAAATAACTGGTCAGCCCAAGGAGTGTGTGCACTCGCCGAACTAACTAGTCAGTCCATGGAGCCCAGTTACTCCATGGGTTGACCGGTCACTCCACGGAGCAACATCCTCCACGAACTGACTAGAACATATCTACAGATCCCCAACCAGTTTTCAATGTTTCCACTCTCTAAGATCCATAAAACCCACCACTAAAACTTCTATCGACAGGATATTTAGCTGTATATATACTACCTGCAAATCTATCTTTAGTCTCTCCCAGCACTAGATAACTACGGATATCTATGAATATCTTCTCTAAGCGCCAATCATCTTCAGATATCTTCCTTAGCGTAGATATTCACAGATTCTAAAGATATGCTAGATATCTACAGGTTAGTTGAATAGGCTAGATATCTACCACATGAAACCGGGCCGATCTATGCCAGGGGCGGCTTTCGAAACAGTGGCCGCATCTGACCGGTCTGCGAATCTACAGATTACCGGGCGGTCGATCTGACCGCTTCGGAACACTGCACGCGGCTCTCCTCTCATTATTGCAACACCCACCATTTAGGTAGAAAGGTGACTTTGCACTTGTTACTACCTGCTACTCCGCACGCAGTTTATATAGTCTCTATGACTCCAAGAACGGACCCGTTACTCTGTGGACTGGCATCCTCCGTAAACTGACTAGAACAGACCGAGTTGAGAAATTGCACCATGTTGTGTCGCAGTGCAGGCTGACCGGATGCGTAACTGAGGGAGCCACAGCGGCAAATAGAGTCGAACTCGGCACCAGGTCGACAAGTTATCATCCCGAAGACCGTGCATCGTTTCTGCAAACATTGCCTTGTCCTCTTGTAAATTCCTCTGATTCTCTTTCGGCGACATCTTATCATCCTTCAGTTCTTCCATATCGCTTTGCAACGCCTTAAGTTCCGCCCGCAACTGCTTCACAACATGACACCAACATCAGCACCTTTCCCCCTGCGCGAGTCGCTGTCGCCTCTTACCGCCTGAACTACATTCGCAATCGCCGGTCTAAGTGCGGGAACCACCTCCAATATCGGACATACTAAGACGCAATTAGTACCTGGCAAAGGAACGCCATCGATATGCGACATTCAAACTCACTCGCTGCGATACTGAACGGGTGTTGGTCATGCGTAAATATCACGTCGCATATCTGACCCGTATTGTTCTAGAAACTAGGAACGGGTGGGGTGGAAGGACGGGAATAGGCTGTGTTGAGAAAACGAAGCGGAAATGTTCGGGGGAGATTAGGAAGAGACGAGTGCGAAAAATTCGAGATGACGAATGCCAAGAATAGAAGTTGCCGATTTTGTTTTGTTTTAATCATACTGTATTCACTCTATCTAGAGTATGACTGAACCCTGATTCCCTCCGCCTCCAGGCAGGCCAGCTAGATGGCGAAGCAACCTGCCGTCCCCTCAAACAAAACAAAGCAAAAAGATTGATGAAGACAAAAGAGCGAGAAGGAAGAAGAAACGAAAAGAGAGACCACCGAACCTCACTCCTTCACTCGCTTGGGCAAGAATTTCCCGACGTCAGTACCTGTCAGGAAGTTCATCACCTCTTGGCCTCACTTCTCAATTGAAAACTGCTGAGAAATCTACACGTGTCGATATCGTTGCCAATTCCAACATATTGAATAACTTCAGGGCCGCTCAACTGATTACATATTGATCAGATTTATACGATTTCTAGTATCTTCAACGGTAAAACGCTAAAAACACTTCAGTACCAACATCGCCAAGTGGGTGAGTCAGTCTCATTCGGGTTAAACTCCCTACCTTGGTACCGAAGTATTAATCCAAGATGCCACCAGACACCCGAACAAACGCCATGGTCGACCAACTTGAGCACCTCTTTCGCCACCGTCAGGCATCTCAATAGTCCGTCCCGTCCGGGCAAGGCGCTGCCCGGGACGGGACTATAAATTTCGGGGCAACAAATTTTGGACCGTTTGAGACCAGGGCAAAATCTGTTCGGACGGGACGGACTACAGGGCCCTGCAGTCTTGCAGCAAGGGTACAAACAGTCATAAAACTTCCGTTTGAGAAGCGGAAATCAGATCATCATAGACTTGACTTCCAGAGTGAGTAATCCATGCCATTATTCGCCTCTTCTCCCCCAATTGGGTACAAATGTTTAGGCAACTATGACAAATTCGAACGCACCGCCGGAAATACAGCTGGATATAAGCCCATTTATTGTACCACAACCAAGATCGGTAGCCATCGGTCCCCTGTAGGTACCTGTAGGGGCCCTAGTCCAGTAGATCTCAGCCCCGGACGGACCAGGGCACTGAAACCATACCCGAGACGGGACGGCGAGGCTGGACCCCGAAAGACTGTAGTCGCCCCGGACCGCTGAGATGCCTGCATGGCGTTCTATGGGACCTCTGGGATAACTACATAATATTGTGGTATATATCCGACGGTCTCCTCAGCGTATGCAGAACTTCTCCGGCGCCGTCTTTTTGAGGCCGGACGGGGACGGACAGATGGGGATGGAAATCGCTGAACTAGGAACTGGAAAGGGTCGAAAAGGTGCTGGATTGTGTTGAACCAACTCTCGGTGAATCGATTGATTTGTCTAAGTATAAGGTAACATGTAGCTAAATACACTAGAAATCGCCAACCCTAACCCAAAGGACACGTGATGACGAACTCAAAGAACCGCTCCAACAGATTGGCTATCCTTGCTCATAATGAAGGTGATGAGTTTGTGGAATAGAATAGAAGCGAGTGGTGAAGTAAGTCTGAGCTGCTGCCTTCATAATTATGAGCATATTAAGCTCCGGATGTTGAACCGAAAGCTTATTAGTAGCTGAAACCTTTATCAACCACTGGACTGCAGTCAACCCAGTTTACACGATCCAGTCAAGTCTGGTCTGCACTACTACCGGTCAAGTCTCAGACTTGACCATATCTCCAGTCCTCGGTCCAAGACTGGTCCAGACCGGACGATTGGAAACACTGCTCACCAGGAATGGATTCTATACTAAGCGTAACTACTAACCAATTGATGTCGGCTGGGGGCGGTGGATGATGGACGATGACACTGTATTTTTGCCATCCCCGGTCGTCCCCGGCCGACATGCCGACCTTAGCGAACAAGAACGGGACGGTGGACATCCCTGTTCCGCTGTTGATAGGAACGAGTAGCCGCTACTACTGCACCAAGCCACGAGGTTGGGGTAGACGGAGCCCTCGATTAGTCCAACTTGGCGCTAAGCGGTGATTAGTAGTTGCACATGATACAAGGGATTTATCAACTGATTGGCCCCACGTTCCTTCTACGCACTCTCAATTCCTGCCATCATTCACACCTCCAATATTGCTTCAACGCTGTCACGATTTCACTCTTGATCTGCAGAACCATAGCAGCCACGCTCATTCCTGCAATCTGAGTCTCGAAAAACTCCTAGTCGGAACGCTTTTCTCTAGAGTTTCCCACCTTCGAACCAATACCCTTTCCTTCGTAACTACTGCGGACCTCCATCTCCCAATCCTCTATCGTCTTTATCGTCATTAGATTATAATCAGACCATCGGTATCCTTTATGACATCCTAATCAAGAGAATCACGAGTGATCGTACATGACCCTGCTGCAAACTTGTTAGGTGTAACAGTTTAAATTTCGCATTTACGTATACGCAGGTGGTAGAATATTAAACCTTAGTAGCAGATTATGGAACGTTGCGGAAGTAGTATGTTTTAGAGTTGATACAAATAGACTAATACTTCCGAAATAAGCCTGACTTCCAAGCCAGGGTGTGAAAGCTGGCGATTTATTCCATGGTTCATCATCAAACTGTTGACTTCACTAAGGCATGGAATGAAACAACCATCCCTGTACACTTCATACATGAATGCGATTTGTCAGTCGTTTATCTTTAAGGTCTGGTCGCAGTTGTTCTGATTTGTCTCATGTGAGCAACGTTGTGTCGGGTCCCATCATTTGATGATTTAGTTTATTCTCATCCCAACATCTTCACTGGCAAGACATTTGTGTTTGGAGTATTTTGTTAAATTCTATGGTGCTGATGAAGTCTATTGAACTATCTACAGGGAGAATCAATGCCTTTATATACCATGAGAATCCGGAGGCTCTGCGCAGATGCCGAGTACCGAGGTTGTGGCGAAGCAGTGGGTGGCGAGTGACTAATAGTGTATGAGTCTACTCGGCGACTTGGAAGCTCCTAGAAACTCCTGGAACCTGCGACCTCATTCTAGTCCTTACAGTAACACTTCCCCCTCTTCCTACGCTCCGTAGGAAGACCTTAAATCCATACTTAAAACCATACTACTAGTAGCCTCTCCCGGCCATCTCCGTGTAACCCATATATTCGAAATAGTAAAAACAAGTGAATCACCGGTGCCTCATTAAAACCCTCCTCCTTATAGTGACTGCAGCAGGCAGGGAAAGAGTACAACCGTAGCCTGATAAGGGATGGCCATCCCGTACAATAATAACAATGAAATCCACCGTTTCCAACCTTAAATCGATTTCAAATCCACTATAATTGTGGATCACCACAATTCCATGGCTTTGGTGAAATTTTCTTGTTTTTATGCCTTCGTGATTTCGTAGCTTTGTGGCTTTGTAGCTTGGTATATTCGAGTTTTCATGCTTCATGCCTTTGTGTGCTTTCGTACCTTCGTCTGTGACATAACATTGATTTGATTTCCGTTGTATCGGTCTTCCATGCCATTATGAATTGGTTAATATTATGAGAAAGTACTCTGGTTGTCGCAATAGATCGGTAATGGTGCAATGTTATTGTGGGTGTCGCAATTGGTGCGGTCAGTGCCATTAATATCTCAGTTCAGAAAATGGTAGTGATTGGTGCTCTCGTTGTCTCATTCGGAGTAGATATATCTAACAAGGTGATCTTTGTTTCTAGAGTTGAGTGTAGATGGTAGTTTGATGTAGAGGTATCGAATGACTCTGATTGCTTGGTGATCTTTACCGGTTTCATTTCTGATGGTTTCGTTTGGTGGATTCTTCTTGCCCCAATCCTCGGTGAAGATATATTCGGTGCTCGTTGAAATGGATTTCGAAATTGATGTGTGGGCCGAGGATCGTGATGTTAAACATATTTGGAGTGTTGATATCTTTATACCATAGTCGCGGTATATGCTTGAGGCCATCAAGTCTAGCGATCGTGGATATGTAGATGCCTTCCGGCAGTATGATGTAGGTGCACTTGTTATCAACTCGGGGTTTACAAACCTGGTGAGTATGTTCATGATTCATATTCCATCCACATCTCCCAACTTGAGAGATGAGATATTGAGATTGTTAGCTTGTCAACATGATCATAAATCTTACCGATGTCAATCTGTAGCCATTGATGACTAGGCGTGCCTTGTATCGTGTGAACCCATCAAGGTTTCTTTGGTCCTAAAGTGTTTGGGGCCTATCGGCTTCATCGTAGTGGAATCGTTGTGATTGTGATGCAGTTTCTTGGCTTGACTTCTTGTAATTCGATTCAAGGCCGATGGTGGTACCTGCTTTGACTTGTTGGTCATGGCCGCTACTTGGCGGTGGGCCGTGTCTGTGAATGCTTTGACTTCTTGGTCATGGCCGCTTCTTGGTGGTGTGCAGTGTATGTATCACGCCGGAGATGTCAATACTTTATAATGGTGTCTCTCGACGGCGGTGGCTCGCGCGTGATATGGTCACGACAATGGGCGAGAATTATAGTGCCTCCTCGTCAGGAGTATGTGAATGTGATCTCGAACCTGTTCATGCAGGGAGACTTTGATGACTATTGGCATCGGTAACATTATCAGTACAGCCATGAGCACCGCTTCCGCGTTCTTCACCTGTTCCACTGATATTCTCATCGGTGCAGCCATGGAGAAGTCCATCTCCACCAGTTCCACCGGATGGTGTGTTTATGTATGTGCAGCGAAGTCCATCGCTTTTGAATCAATGTACTTCTAGCGAAGTCCATCGCTTGAGTGTGTGTGTGTGCAGCAAAGTCCATTGCCTCTGAATGTATGAGTGTACAGCAAAATCCATCGCTTGTGAATATGTGTGTGTATAGCAAAGTCCATCGCTTGTAAATATATGTGTATGTAGCGAAGTCCATCACTTTGTGAATATATGCGAGTGTATAGTGAAGTCCATCACTTTCTGTATATGTATACTTGTGCAGCGAAATGCCTCGTATTGGTGTGTGTGTGTGGCGAAGTCGATCGCAATGTATGTGTGTGTGTGTGTGAGTGTGTTAGCCATCGTGGCCATTGTGGTGTGCACTGATTCTCTCTAGAATTCAATAAATGTATGTTAGCCTATTGTCATTGGATTGGGTATTTCAGTGATGTCTGTATCCTCATGATTGTGTGTATCCTCTGTTTGATGACCCCATTCTCATGGTAAGTGTATAGGGGGCCGATGTTGTATGTGCTGGTGCAGGCGTAGCTGCCGATGTTGGAGTACTGGTTGATGTAGGCTTGGAGGTACGGCGGTGATCAATTCCCCGACTTGGAGCATGCCTGGTTGTGGGATGTGCACTTGTGAGTACGCTCTCTCTCTTTTTCTTCCTCCGTTTCTTTTTCTCTGTTTCTTTTTCGCTCCTGAATGTGGTCATGAATCTGGCCAAATCAATTTGGTTTATTGAGAGGAGAGATAGTCGAATCGTAGGTGTGTATAGGGCATTGACTTGGTAGCCCTTTGGGGTTTCGACCGTGATAATTTGAATTATTGTTGCTGTGTTAACATCTCCGAATTCGATGTGTAATGTGAGACCGTAGTTTATGATGGGCTGATCAATGATCGTGATCACCAGCTGGCTAGGAGTCCATAGTGATAGCATTCCGCTTGCCATTTCCTTTATTTTCGGGTTTATCTTTTGCACTTCCGGAATTATCCTGTCTGCTCTGTGCGTGCTGTTTCTTTCGGAATTCTTCAGTTGTATGACTATCTAGTGGGAGCACCAGTGTTTCGTCTGTCATCCGTTTCTTCGTTCGTATCCCTTGTCGTCATCTTTTCCATGTCTGCCGCGGCCATGGCGATGACTGCTGTTTCTGACTTGTGTGTAGAGTGCCAATCCGGTAAATATATATCCTATTTCTTTCTTAGGTGTAGTTGACTTGCGTTCAGTTCTAGAGGGTCCTTGAAGTATTGAGTTGGTACGTGGTGTGGGTTAGGGTTGTGAAGAATCTTAAAGATCGTGAGGTATAAATAAAGTGGAGTAGAACTGAGATGGTAGCGACCGCCGGGCTCATAACCTGTTAAATTCTATGGTGCTGATGAAGTCTATTGAACTATCTACAGGGAGAATCAATGCCTTTATATACCATGAGAATCCGGAGGCTCTGCGCAGATGCCGAGTACTGAGGTTGTGGCGAAGCAGTGGGTGGCGAGTGACAAATAGTGTATGAGTCTACTCGGCGACTTGGAAGCTCCTAGAAGCTCCTGGAACCTGCGACCTCATTCTAGTCCGTACAGTAACATATTTGTAATGGCGGGGCCCGAGTGATGGCCGAGGGCCGAGGCCGGGTAACCGCCCAGTACATAGACACTTTGCGGAAGTGCAATTGCACTCCAGCGATCATTTTACCTTACAATGATATAACTTCATCACTTATTCTCGTGTGCAACCGTATCTACCCTTACTTTGGAGTACGGAGCCATACTAGCCCGTACCCGTCCTTACAGTATTTCAGGGGTGTAATTAAGTATTTGATACTTGGACACCTCTTGCATTTATATGAATTGCCTGTTCCTGACGGGAACGCGTTTATTAGGCAACAACAGGGCGGACAACATACAAGAGTGGATGATCAAGCGGTATTCTCCATGCAGGCCGTACAAAATCTTCATTTACGACGAGATTTCAGGGGTTTATCGAACGGTTAGCAGTGGCAGGGGTGCGTTGGCGATTTAGGTAGTTTTTGTTGAAATAGTGATGCTAGAGAAGCTTAATTGTGTACTATCTAAGAGGGCCACAAGGCCATATATACGAGAGTACAAGTACGGCTGAATGCCATCAGCCAGTATCAGAGTCAACAGTCATCTCCGGCCATACGAGACATCATCATCTCCGGCCATACAAGACACCGTCTCCGGCAATACGAGGCTCATCTCCGGCTGAGACCTGTATATGCAATAGTCTTAAGGATGAAGTTGTGGATGACGGTTGTTGATCGATATTAATTCTTAACACTTTGTTTCTAGCTTCGGTTTTCTTCGTTGTGATAGCACCCGGTTCAGTGACCAGTCTGCGAATTATTCAACGTGCTCTGTTTTGACTGCTCTCAATATCAGTGCAACAGAGGCAGTGTTCAAAACGGGCCGGGCCAGGCCGGGCCTGACATCTTGAGGCCCGGCCCGAGGGCTTTATATAAAGCCAGGCCGGCCGCCCTTAGCGCGGGCTTTTCGGGCTTAAGCCTGGCCGGCCTGTGTTACAATATCATATTGGGCCGACGTCATCTAGTCATGATGGTGCGGCCATGTGGCCACATCTGATGGTGGAGCTTATGGCATTGTGAAGGCGTAGGGCATCATGACGTCCATGCCTCGGTCTGATGGCATGCATGCAGACCTCGGGCTGACATCATGACACTGTAGTTACCATACTATATAAGAGATGTCATTCTCCATGTATATAGACAATAAGACAACTCTAGAACTCCTAAGTTTAACAGGTTATGAGCCCAGCGGTCGCTATTACCTAAGTTCTTCTCTACTACTCTATTTATATCATGACCTACAAAAGCCTTCACAACCCTAACCCTTATACTAAAACTCAACATGTGCACATACCATCACCCACAATCTCACAATGACTTCCACCTCCGAACCCGATCCCGACTTAAATAAAATCATCTTGGGTAACATCTCTAAGCTCTCTCACTCCAACTTCAACGAATGGAAAGATGACATATTATTCGTCCAATTAGCCATAAGAGCATACCGAATCGTATTTGAAGATAATCTTGAACCGCAGCCACCTGATTTCAACTACGATAACAACTACGATGATGGGATAATTAATGAAGCCCAGGCTGCATCTCTAAGCAAATTTTCTTGCTTCCCCAAAGTAAGGCATATCATCAACGATATAAGACACCCTTACAAGATGTGGGACATAATAGAAACCAGCCTGGACGCTGCAGGATCATATATTGGCAGACAGGACATCCTCCGTCATTTCTATGATTGCCAACCTCAGGATGACAAACCGCTTAAAGCATACTTCACTAGGCTTAGCAACAACCGCACACAACTGTACAATATGGACAATGCAAGCACCGATCATGATTTCTGTATGCAAATATTCACATCACTGCCATTACAGTATGTGATCTGGGTCCGTCCGGACTGGTGGAATCATTGGCCCGAGGTCAATCTAGTGCCTGCATTTGTTCCGGCAGTTTTGTGGCGGTGCCTTTTGCTTGGCATTTGTGGAGGTTTAGGTTGAGAGGTCTTGTCCTAATCATCATTCTTAGAACCAGAAGAATTGACCGTCAACTTATCCCTCTTTGTCTTCTCTACATTTACGTGTGTGTCCAGCGTGTGTTTCAGCGGCCTTCGGGCTAAATCCTTAGCTAAGAATGGCTACTGAAAAGAGGTTTGCCAATCTGATGTTTGTTTGGATCAATAATTCGAGCTACGTTACAGAATACCAGTTAAATATAGAACACTTGATAATCCATAGGCAACGCCATATCGCATTGCCTACAGGAGGGAACACTCGGTGGGAGTTGAATTCCCCCAAATACAGAGGAAATTCAAAGACGGAATGCTCAAACTCGGACCCACTAAAATATACATAGAAACATGACCAATGTGGTGACCAAATATTAGAGAGTATTAGTGGAGTTTATACAGCTTTAAACATTACAGTTAGCCCTGGCTATAACGGACGCCCAAAATCCGCCGTATTTCATCCGGTATAGCAAGGGTCCGGTATGAAAAAGAATTAATAAGCAACATTAAGCAACTCTATCATGTGCCATTACCTAATTTGGCTGGGGCTGCAATATCTGGGGTTAGTCTGGGGTATGGATTCTCTGAGACTAGCTTATATACAGCACTGTAACTGCCAAATTAAGTATAGACTAGGTATTTTTAACCTTGGCATCCGGTATAGCCAAAAGGACAGGGGTCAAAAACCATAGAGATTCAATCCAGTCCGGTATTTGGTGTAGATGTGGTATATCTAGGGTGATTTTGTTGTAGAAAAACCTTCGCCTCTTCTCCCATCCGTTACTGCCGGGTATCCGGTACAAAGAGGTCCGGTATAGCCAGGGCTAACTATATATGATTGCGCATGGAACATTGTCGCGAATGAAATAATACGAACCCAACAGCAACTGCCCAGAAATTCGAATGAGTCTGTTTTAGATGATATCTTACCACTGCTCATCAAGATAACCCTAGTCCTTGCTATATTTATGCTCACATATTGTGCATAAATTGAAGTACAGTCAGCCCTAGCTATAACAGACGCCAAAATTCCACGGGTATGGCTAGGATCCGGAATGAAAACGGATTAATAAGCAACAGTGAAGTGGCTAAATCACGTTTAGTTACCTTATTTGGTTTGGACTGTAATATTTGTGGGTTTTAGGGCGGCACATATCTTGAGACTAGCTCATATACAACCCTTCATTACCATATTGGGCATAAATTAGACATTGATCAAATTGGCATCCGGTAGCGCTAAATTATTTGTATGAAAAACAGGGTTCTGGTACTAGTTGAAACCCCAGGTGTGCCATCCGGTCCAGTACTTGGTGTAAATCCGGTATATCTAGATAAATTCTGCTGTAGAATCACTTCGCCCTTTCTCCTTCCCGGTACTGCCAGGTATCTGATACAAGGGGTCCGGTATAGCCAAGGCTAACTGTACTCCACATAGATTCGTCGGTCGCATTACACATAGTTCGTCTGCTAGTCCATACTGTTCCTTGTTGCATAGGGGTTCTGTACACCTGTCAGAAGTGATTGTATAGTACCCTACAGTTTCGAGCTCTCTGGTACGCTATCCTTCCTAGGTGACGTGCAAGCGAGGCTGCACTCGTTTAAGCAAACTTTGCTAGGGGTTGAGAAAGTTTATAATACAATGCACACAGTGATTCCAATGCGCCACAATTCCACCAGTTCGGAAGGCAGCTTATTTTGCCGACCACCCCCCAGGCAGGTGTTCCCAACCACCAAGTTATGTATAGACTCCTACACCGGTCAGGTCCCGTCATCACTAGTAAGTCACCTTGACATAAACTGGCCCGATCCAGTGTCAGTAACTAATCTCAGAGTGCGGTACACTCTTGCCAGGGCTTCTAGTCTATCTTCGACTACTCATAATTGGTTAACCTGAACCGCCAACAATCTGGCTATGATTCCCTAGGTTCTATAGTGCATGGACCTCGTAATCAATAAACTGTCTCTAACGCTGGGTTGATGTTCTCCGTATAGGAGTCTTCCAGCTTCAGTCAACACTTGCCAGATGCAGTGGTCCCAGTAGACTAGGTGACCTAAAGTTCGAGCGGCCAGTTGCGGCCCAGTTCAATAACGGCTCGTGAGCTAAACTACGTTCCACGGAGTGGCATTGGAGTAGGTGGGAGCTACATAACTACAGCTCGTTATGACATGGTGTTTGATGTGGTGAATGATGCTGTTTATCCTGTTTATGGCGTTTAAAGTTACTCTCTAGCGCGGAAATATGAGGTCATTGTGATTAAAGTTAGAGTTCGGATTTTTCCCGGTGTCCCCAGTTGCCTCATCTGTGATAGTGACGCGGCAACCACCTAGCGTCCTGGAAAAATAATTCAAGCGGCCCTTGAGCAGCCCAGAATAGATCGAGTAGTTCTGCTCTAGTAACAGCTCATTAATTGTAAGTCAGTGAGCTGCTTCGGGCTGAACTAACCTACTGGGACCACTGGCCAGATGGCCTATTGAAGAACACAGTAATCCATTTGAATGGCGATTTTGTTTCCCCGAATTCTATTTTTAAGGGTTGCCTCGCCATCATTAGGCGCCTACTATATGCGACGGGCTGGATTGGGGGGTCGACAGGGATGTAGCCATCTCCTACTGGAAAGTTACGATTGATTGGGGGTACCCCCGGTGACATGCTTGGACGGTACCGTTTGGGAAGGTTACATTGAAGATTGTGGCTGCGCATTCGCGAGCTACCACTTCTGCATTGTTCCTACGGTATTCCCGGTCGCAATTAATTATCTCAAAGTACTGGGAATATTATATTCAGTCATGCTGAGTAAAATCTTGAAACTAGAGGCTGCGGTATGTTCAAGTTTAGTAGATGATGGCTGCTACGACTAGACATTGGGCTTGAAGGTTTGTATTTAACGGGCCCGTTGGTCAATCCACTTCGTTTTGGAACAGTATCTACGCAATCTGATATACTTATTCAGTTCTTCACTCTGCGCTCCGTCACATCCATCTTGTCAATTCGTACAACCGTTTCCTAGTATCCCTTTTAGTCAAGTCTACTCCAATCCTCCGACTCCTTCGACAATTATGAAGCCTACCATTCAGTACCTCTCCGTTATTCTCTCCGTCATTGGACTCTTCACCACTCCATCCGCTGCTTCCCCAAAAACCTACTTGAGATCCAGGAACGATGGTGTTTCGAAGCGGGGATCCGTCGGTAGTGGAATCATCGGACTAGCACTAGCCATCCACGATTGGCTACAAAAGGACAACGCCTACGTACTATCCATTACCTCTATTCCTTTCCCCACATGCTGACTGTCATTCCAGGATCCGGGCGTGAAGGATGCATGTACTCTTTATATGGAGACCACAGCCGGTGGAAACTGCCGTGTGATTCTAACCTGCCACGACAGTTCACCAGAGCGAGAATTCCCTCCCTGGAACGTCTGCTACCTCAACGGCCGCCAGTTTTTTAACGACCCACGAATCGGCGACTTTTCCATCACATTCACAAAAGCCGGGGGTGTAGACGGTGACACAAAGGACGGCCTTCATAACCCCATCCTGCAGCTAGCGGACGTGAGTAACTGGGACCCTATCGACGTTCAACATTATGCCGACCAGGGAAACAACAATCAGGGCGGCGGAAACCTATGTGCGGGAGGAAAGGGACCTGCAGGAACTCAGCGACTGGGTTGGCAATGCGGAGTCCCAGTGGCGGGGAAGAAGGGGTTCGGCCTCGACTCGAATACGGTGAATAATGATGGCGGGTTTAAAAGTGGGTGGTGCGGCTTCCATGTCAAGCAGTACCAGAAACCCAACCCCAGTAAGGATCATTATAAATTCGATGTTGTGATCAAGGATGCGAAGGGAGAGAATATTGGACAGATTCTGAACGCGGATGCTACCAATCCCATCAGCGTTGATAGCCGGCTTCCGCTACCTCTGATTGTCACGGCAGGGAATGTAGACTCGGATGCGGTACTGTTTAATTATGGGAACCAGGCTTTCGGGAGTAATGACCAGGCACATCATTGCGACTTTGGCAAGTACGATAAAGGGGCTAGGAATGGGGACTGCGGGTTCACCTGTTAGAAGAGGTAGACTTTGTAAGCTTTTTTTACTTTCTTATTGAATCTCTGCGGCGGGGGGAGATTGTGGGTTGAGTCTAGTTGCGGTTGTGAACCAGCGTCAGGTTGCGGGAGAGTTAAATTGAGGTCTAGTTAGGTTTTGTATATTTATGTATGTGCACATAGAAAAAACTATTTATTGTCAACTTTATTCACACAAACTATTGTATATCTTGCGAAGGATCATGTTGGATCATCACACCTCACCTCTGAGAAACCCCCATTTCGGCTGACTGCTAGATGTAAGACTGCCTTCCGGTCAACTGTGGTAAGCAGCCTAAGCAATGTGCCGACAAAACCCTGCTGCAAGAAAGGTCGGTTACATCAAATGTACCTAATGAGGGGGAAGAAACGACAAATACAGTGCACCGGCATGACACCAACCAGCAAAGCATACCAGAGACTATACTTACACCAAGTGGTAAAGACGTGTCCATTTAGTCCACCGACAAAGCATCGGAAGATAACATAGCTTGGAGGTGGCACTGGGGGTGGGCAAAGTCAACGCGGGTTCACTTAGTCGGGAGTAAAGATATAAGCATTTCCCATACCCAAGAAGGATGCAACTATCAACTTCGATCTGGAAATGCGCCCTTTTTTTCGCTGAAAAATACATGTAGACATCGGGGACTACATGTCCATTATAGGGAAAAGTTCACAGTGGACTACCGGCTGTCAACGAAGGTCAACAACAGTAGCATCGAATAAAGCCACCATAAGAAGAGTTTAACGTTTCGCCAAATAGCTTCGACTTATTGCTTTCTCGAATATATCTTCACGAGGTGGTAGTAGCAGTATGCTCCTCCACCATAGCTGCAAGCTGCGGATACAACGGCGGGGATCCTCCGCCCTCGTTAGGTATGCGGCACATAGTTTGTTTGTTTGTAATCATATTGCATTTGGCCGCAAGCGGCCATGGCATATATCTAACATATTTCCTCCCCGCTTCTCCTGTAACACATGGAAACAAAAGCAAAGTTGCGAGCCCCATCAAACCCCTAACAAAAGAAACCGCCATACAGCACATAGTTAGATGGTAGTTCTATAGCTTCCCCGACTTCGGAACGGGACGCTGGTGGCTCATCGGATGGTGTGGGGTGTGATTGCCGAGGTCCGGTGTTCCACTCATGGTCACTGTGCCCACCTGCCTGTGTCTACAGTCTTTGCGAAATATGTCTCCATGGTTGTTTATTTCCGGAACACCTCCATATGTGAGCAAGAACTTCCGTGCTTTCTTCCTATAAACGTTGCGGTATTCACTTCTGCAACAGCAGCCCCAATTTCCAGAATGCCAGGGCGAGGCAACACCTTATTCTGAGTGATATCAGATCGACTCAAAAAACTGTGTCCCATGACTACTGAGGCCTACAATGCGAATGTGATGCTTTGATTAATATCCCGCTAATGAAATCCGAAACCTTGGAAATATAGAACTGTATATTCGTGTGGAGTATGCCTGCCAGGATTAATGTGCTTACCCCACACATGTTGGGAGTTATAGACAAGGGCGATGACGCCACAACTAAACATTGGTTAACTTTTGGTTTTCCTATACACTAATGTTCCCATAGGGTTGGTTCGGTATTGAGTGTAATCGGGTGGCGGATATGGAGTGTGATGGGACACTACGATATTTGAGTTTGGCGGGAAATCCCGAATTAGACTTATTACTGTTCTATTTATGGGTGTACGCATGCCAAGTGTAACCGAGAAGCGTATGCGCATTGACAGGTAGATTAATCTGCACGCCCTATTCGCTTCACGAAGATATCACTCATTCAGGGCTGCAGCACCACTGCACCTTACCCAAGCGTGCGCATAAACATCGCATGATCATCCATCCTACAGTTCTGCATGACTTTCATCTAGCGGCTGGAATGGTACAATTTATGGTTCGGAAGTTTTCAATTGACATTTTATGTGTTCATGCACTTTTGGCATTGGATGTGGTATGCTATGTGGCTAAATCCCTGTTGTACAGTTCTATAGATAGTTCATGGACCATAACTTACCGTAATACATGTTTATCCAGGGTCCAGAGAGAAAATTCCGTTACGAGGTATAGAAATCCTCTGGCTGAGCTTTTACGGTTGTGGGTAATCAATGGTACCTTTGGATGTTAACACAAACTATCTGCATGAGAATTTAATTCAGTGTTTGTCGCTACATATCCGGTAGTCAGTAGTACTGGATGTACAACGTAGATACTGCAGAGCAGTCTTGCTCAACCCAATACAGCGGGTGGATGGTGTTGTAATGGAGTAGTGTGAAGACTCTGATTTCCTTTCGCCCACTTGTGTGGTTTTTGGATGACATTATGCATGTCAAATTTCCCCGAGTTTACGACGACATTAGAAATAGATAATTGCATATCATTCCATCGTTCCCTCATTGACAGCGTGGGAGGTGACCATCATAACCGCCTGTTAGAATGATTACTAGGACTTTTGGGTGAGGTTCCGGAGTTCAATGCCGGCGGGAAGTACATATAATTTATGTTAACATGGTTTCGGTAGGGCGTACCTAGGCGGTGAAAACGTTCTTGCGCAACGGGCTGTGCATCTATTCCTAGAAGTGGGTGCCAGGATGTTTTGGCCGCTCGAGTATGAGTACAGAAAAACACTTTGGCGGTTGAGCCAGCGCCCGGAAGATATCTAACAGCCTCTCACGTTGTCGATATCCGACAGTCACTGGTATAGGCCAATCCAATCAGAAGTACGCTTCTATCTCAAAAGTTGAGAAAATTTTACCCGACGGAAGCTCATATGCCGAAGTGAGGCAAATAGTGTTAGCAACGGTCCCAACCCGCTAGAACGGTCCGGGTGAGGGTTGGAACCGAAACCGAACCGTTGCAACGGGTTTTACCACATCAAAAACCCGGACGGTTGCATTTGGGCCGGTTCCCACCTGAAAACCTGCCTGTGCAAGCCCACTTTTTTCGCGCCAATTAAGTTTTTGGGTTCTGGTCGCATCGTGACATAATCTATACGTGAATTATGCAGTTTTAGGCGCTCTTTCATGTCCTAGTCTCCGATTCACTATCCAATCAATAATTGTTGAGTCACAGTGGAAAACCCGCGATTTAGTGTGATTATTGCCTTGATTTCACAGCGACTCCACAAATATTGATTCGATTGCAAATTGGAGAATGAGAGACGAAAGAGCACATGAAACTGCATATTTCACATATAGATTATGTCATGATATGATGAGAACTGAAATCCTTAATTGGAGTGAAAGTTGAAGGAACCGCAAAATGGAACCGTGGTCCGGTTCCAACCAGGTCAAAAACCTGCCGGTTTTAGGTCCGGTCCGGGTTACAACCCGGCGCTAGTTACCCGGTTCGGTTCGTTGGCAGTTCCTAACCTGGATCCGTTGCTAAGACTAGTGGCAAATAAATCCTTGTATTTAGGTCTCGTTTATCATTCCTCTTTTACATCCTCAGCTCCAGAGGCGACAGGCTTTCCCATGTCCGACCCAGCACCTCTCAAGCTACCACACAAATTTCAACCTCTCAGACTAGGTACTAGAAAACCCAAGGCCCCAAAATTAAGGAATTATCCATGGTCTTGATTTATTCATCCTACTACCGGTTTGTTTGTTTGTAATCATATTGTATTCGGCCGCTTGCGTCTATGATATATGATCTATTCAGCTCACGGAGGATGTCAGTCCGCAGAGTGACCAGTCAACCCGCGGAGTAACTAGGCTCCATTAACTAACCGGTCAGTTCACAGAGTCTACCACAACTCTGGGAACTGACCAGTCACTTCATGGGACCATGGCAGCACCAACAAAAATCACAAAAGCTCGGTCCAATTAAAAGTGTGAATAATTGTCCAATTGCTAAGAGATGTATATGTGGAACACACAAAATACATTGCTCTTTCAATTTCTGGTTTTTGATTTACGATATCTTTAAAATTAACCGAGCAGCTTAAAAACCACACCCAAAAAATGCCGAAAATCAATATTTTTCCACAACAATTTAATCAATATTGGAGATAGGGGAAATTCGAGATCAGGAGTTCAAAGAGCGATCAATTATATATATTTCATGTACACATCACTTTGCGATCAGAGAAACTGCTAGTTTTATTTGAGCTTAATGAGCGCTAGTCAATTCCCGGATCCGTGAACTGATCAGTGTGTTCACGGAAGGAGGGACTCCGTTAACTGACTAGACACTTGGCAGACTGACATTCACTGTAAACTGACTAGAATACTGCGCACACTGAGTGTTCAGTGGTGACCGGTTCTACGCCGTGGTGGTGGGAATGAGATTTGGGAACCGATGCTATAAATGGTGCATAGGGTCAACAGATCGCAAACTGTGTGTTGAAGGCGGCCAAAATTGGGTTTTGAATGCATCCGCCAGTCAGCTTGGTAGCTTTGGCCAAGGGATATCTACGTTCGATATTGACGAACCGAGGCAGGTGGTTAAAAGATTATCAAAAGACTAGGTATGCCAATTCGGCCCGGCAAACTTGACCACAAGGGGCAAGAACAATTTTCAACTTAGAAAGTGATGGATATATATACTGATTGGTCGACAGTGTGATATCATTAACCGTCTGCCTGACTTTGACGTACGAGCAAGTTTGACATGGATGGACAATGGGAATCTATTTGGATATGTTTCGGGTCAGTTCTCCTGCTGTTGCCTTTATATTACTCCATCATGGGCAGCTAACCTTCCCAACAAAGTGAAAATTCTAGAAATACATAGTGTACAGTTTCTGCTATGCCCATCATACTACAGTAATCATCAAACAATACATCCATAGCCATTTCCCGATTGCTATCCGTTGGCATTCATCAGCACAAACCCAAAATACATTGCCGAGCCCTCTGAAATTTTCGAGCTCAGCAAGCAAAAGATTGAATTTAGGTTTCAGAAACTCAGGTCGAGATGAGTGCCTGAGCACCATGCCTGTCAACGGTTCATAACGAGTTCATGAAGCATTGATGACAGTAGGTCGTTCGGCTCTAGCTTCAGCATGAGTTCATAAAACATTCATGCCCACTTCACCAGTGTTAGAAATCTCCGAATCATCAGCATGTAAAGTGGAAATTCCTCGTTTTACCCCTTATTTGACTCGGTTCAGGTTTCAATTGCAATATCCGAACCAAAGTACGCTTGTATATGAGTTCCAATGAAACTATCTATTCCGGGAATATGGAATCAGTACGATCACAAGTATTTCGTTTTATATTTGCGCCCGGTGTTTTTGATTATGGCTTGGCTCAGGTAGAGCTGACTTGTGTTTCGTTGAAGATTCAATGTACCAGATAGTGCTGCAGAAGCTCCAGTATTTGGGTACTGCGCACCACCATCTCGGCCATTGCAATTATGTGCGCACTGTATGGACGTACACAATTGCCCTGAACTGAACATACTCAGTGGTGCTGTGCTGCGAGTATTCAGTTGCGCAGCGCTGAATGTACTCAGTTGCACAGCTCTGAACGTCCAAAGCTGCGCTGATCAAATTCATCTGGATAGAGCCAGCTGAGTATACATACATGTGTTGAGCCACGGAAAAGAATGCACTGGCTAGGTGTCAAACCTAGGACCTTTCTATACTAGACGGATACTCTGCAAACTGAGCTTCCGGCCCTTGATGAGTGTGGATTGATATTTTCCAACAACATGCCAGTGCGTATGCATATATGCGTGCAGAGTAGAGTATTTATAATTTTTGATTGACTCCGTGAATGAACTGTCTAGCTGATGGAACACAGCTAAGGAGAGCCCTAGAACACAAAAGCTTAACAAGCCACAGCAGCCCATATCTTAGAATAAGGCGTGACTAAGGTATCGAATTGCGTTGCCGGGGATCTTAGCACCTTGTTGGTTACTAGTCGAGATGTCTTCATTCACTCATAGCTGGATACCACAAACCCAACCTCAAACCCGACTCCCTCTCCTTCTCCTCAATGAACATGTCAGTTCACGGATGGTGGGCCTCAGTGAACTGACTAGGTACTCCGCACAGGAACCGCC
Organism: Trichophaea hybrida; assembly: GCA_015178995.1. NCBI lineage: Eukaryota > Fungi > Ascomycota > Pezizomycetes > Pezizales > Pyronemataceae > Trichophaea > Trichophaea hybrida. The sequence goes on from WHVE01000223.1 coordinate 61,001, forward strand.
TCCATAAATGCACTAGAAAATATGTCAATTAATAGGTGCTGCTACAAAATCTGTACAGAGTCTCTTAACTCACACACTCCCAATTGCCTAAGATAACACGTAGTCATGCAAGATTTGCAGGCTCACACGCCATTTCCAACCCTAGCCCAATGCCAAATCATATCTATACTGTACAGTCACTAGACTCACTATGCAAAAGTCTTGGTGATTCAGTCCGTGCGCCCCCTCATGAACACACTCTCCAGCAACAAAAATCAATATTTCACTACCACCAAAGATGATACAGTCTTCAAACCCAAAATACAAAGTGTCTAGATACTTATAATGATGTCTGTATAAGGGGAAAAACAATCGAATAGAATTACATGCTCGGTACCTTGTATACTATCCCATAGCATCAATTGCACCTGCCACCCTGTCAGGCATGCTGTTCCACAGTTTCTCAAAGTATACCTCTGGTATCTCCTTCCCGATCTCATGACAAACTTCAGCCAACCTTGTTTTCATGTTTTCTGGGCCTCCGGTTGTGTTTCCAATGTCTGGGTACTTCCTATGAAGCCTGCGCTTGAGCTCCACCTGGACATACTCAATACGATTGAGGTTTGGGGAATATGGTGGCCAGACATCTACCATAATGTTGTATTTCTCAAAAAAATCCATCACGACAGTTGTTTTGTGTATTGGAGCATTGTCAAGCTGGAGGATAGGATCTCCAAAGTTGCCATGGACATATTTAAGGACTGGAAGAAGAAGATACTCAAGCAGTTAGACATAGACACCCTTGTTGACTGATATGACAATAAGACAACATAAGGTTCCATGGTTCCTGCCCCAAAAATGACCACAAACCATCAAGGAAACCCCTTTACCATTTTGCATTGGGGTAATACAGTCTTTAAATGACTTTCCAGGTGGTTGTCATGAGACCCACATGTGACACCCAGAATCACTCATCTCCAATGAGCATTTATCGCTCCCAATAACCCCTTTCCACTCCTCATATGTCCAATCCTTGTGTTCAAGTGCCCATTGTATTCTTTGGAAGACATATCTGTTTTCAAACTTTGGTCTGTTCTTTGCTAGCCACTTCCTATAGTTGTTCTGGTGCAGGTTCCAATCAATGGTTTATAGTGATATATTTGATACATACATGTTAAGCAATTTGGCTCTTGATATTGGTCTGTGTTTTTTAACTGCTCATATACTAGATCATTGCTGTTGCCGAGTCAAAATACATAGTCGTTGTTGTTGTTTATTCATACTGCATTTACTCCAGCAGGAGTATGGCAGAACCCTTAATATCTATGCCTCTGGGTGAGCCCATTAGATGGTGAAGATTCCACCTACTATCCTTCACCCACACAGACAAAAGAAATATAAATGACTCACACTGACCATCTCTATCAAAAATTTCAGGGCAAAAGAAAAGCAAACAATACACACCACCAACCTTCATGGTCCATGCCTCATATAGGCTGGAATATTCCAATATCAATGGCCGCCAGGATGACCATCAGTGCCATGTCATATATCCCGATGGGAAACATGTCAAATATCAGTACCTGCCGACATCCGCAAGCTTTCCAGCCCATTCCCTGCCCCACCATCATGCAGAACACTTGCTTCTGGAGTTTCCACCAGCTGCAGTTGCGGAGATGATACCCCTGGGTCTGGGCAGCTGTACCTGTGCACCATCAGAACATGTCTCCTGCCTGTATCCAAACTGTTGTACATAAGCTCGGGTAGGTACATGTCTGCATTTTAGTCAGTAGTGTTGTATTCCTAACATACTTTGTTCTTCACATTGGGATGGATCTCTTACTTCCTGCCTTGCTCTTCAGTCTGTAACTGCAGTGCTTACTGCATATGTCAGCCTTCCACTGTCCCTGAGATGCTGATCTTCCCTCACAGATTCATCGAGCACCATATGAAGCCGAGGTGTATAGGCACTAAATCAATGTACTTTTATTGGCAGCTCGGGCTAATTTCTCCTTGCGGTCGGCTGCTTTGTTCCTGGCAATACCGGAGTCCCATGCAACCCAATCAATCTCCATTGCACTTTGGGAGGCGATGGGAGCCCACGCTGTGTAATGGTTGTGTTATGCGAATTGCAGCTCAAGGCCGAGCTCCAGATAGGCCATTCATTGAATGGTTGCTTGTAAGTTGCTAAAGATTGCTACCATCTGAACTCCATGGTATTGCATTGGTTCTCTATTTTCGATTGTCTCACTCAGTGTAAGTCTGATCACCCCCAATTTGGCATCAAAGACATCCATACATCCAGTGCCTAGAAAACTGTGCAGGGTTATCGAATCATTTCCATATGTTCACACTATTGTGGCTCACATTCAGCCTTTGTTAGAGCGCAATCCATTAGTCTACTATATCCAAACTCCGAGTCCAACTTTGGTTCTCTTCGCTTTTGGCCATGGTTGCACAGCTTCCCTGGCAGTGGTATTGTCTTCAGTATAATCGTCTTATCCACTGGCTCTTTACCCGAAGCCGGTCAACTGATTCTGTTGGTTGTCCAGCCATGCTCATACTGATGTTTGACTGCTCAGCATATATGTGCCCCGCACAAGGGGTCTCCATGCAGCCCATTTCATTTGTTTATTCAAGGGTTTGCTAGTCTTGCTATGTATCATTGTGGTCTGGAGTCCAAGATCACAGGCACTGGTGTTAGCCCTGCTTCCCTCATCAGTACCCCTATGGGGTCATTTGCAGTACACCTATAAAGGATCTGGCTGTGTGATTCGGTAGAAGATGCAGGTGATCTCGTCTGATTACTTCTTTGGGATCCCACCAGAGCTCACTCCCTGATAATGCGACCCCTTGGACATATGCTATCAAGACTGCTCTGGCATTCTCTGGATCCTCCTGTATGGCTTTGTAAGTGTTTGGAGTCTGGTTTCGGCTGCTCTGGTTGTCTTCATGCATTGGTTGTGGTGCTCATTGAACCACCTCAGGGCGCCAACCCAATAACTCCCTGAGCTCTTAGTTGACCACCAGCGACTCAAACATAGTAACTTTAACCGGCTAGTTGGTCTGAATACGGCATTGGAACTGGCTTTCCATGTACAGTACTGTGCAGTAATATCTTGTTTGAACCTGTTGTATGAAACTTAACATTACAGTAATTCGAAAATGCAGTTGTTGTTGTTAATTCCTATTGTATGTACTCTAACGAGAGCATAACTGGGCTCTCTTTCATCCCCGCCTCGAGGAAAGCTGGCTAGATGGTGAATCCCCCATGTAAGGGGCAAAGAATGTAAAGCCTATGCTCAGGGGCTAGCTGACGATTATATACAAAAGGGTTACCCAGCTAATGTACACCAATCGTACTTCCTACATCCCACTCTGTCCAAAAGACTGCTTCCGATACAAAAAAAGCCTCTAAATTTACCGCAAAACCATTTTCCAATCTCCACGATCCTCGCCATATCTATGTTCGTACCCATATCGAATATCCTCCCCATATCTATCATCCTCCCAATGTTTGCCCATAGCTGACTCAGCAGCCGCATATGATCATCCAGTGTCAGCTTGACCTGGTATACGGCAGCACTTGACCCCCTTGGCTCAGCTCGTAACCCAGGCTGGACCAAGTTCTGCCTCAGGCACCATCATCACCCATCAATCAGTCAGTACCATACTATACTGCCCGCATTGAATTGAAATGAATATAATTGCCGGCTTGCTCGTGGTCTCCTTCAAAGTTAAAGCTGCAACCAGTTGAAGAATCATCCTCCTGACTCGTTGCTCTTGTTGTCATCCTCTCGACGCCACATTTGAGGCCAAGGATTCAAACTCAGTGTAGTTTCAAACTAATGCCAAACTCGTTTCGAATCTCATCTGGTTGACATGTTGTTTTCTTGTCTGGTGTCACTGTAGGTCACATCCATCAAAACAATTACACTGTGTACTCATTGCAATAGTCCGGAAATGACAGTAATATAATGTGTATCATTGTATGCCCCGTTCGCTCCAAACTATTGTACCATTGACGTGTTATTTCTTTGTCTCATGTCGTTGAGGTTCCATTGATTTGCACAATTGCTCCGAGTTGCCACTGCAAAAGAACAGCAATCAAAGTCAGAGAGTGTGTAATGTTGTGTTGACCAATTGAGTATTTTGCTGATGTGTTGTTCGGCTATCATATTCTGGTTTCCTGTAGGTCCCATTGAGGCATTCAAATTGATTCCTTGTTATAAGCCAAAGAGGAAGCACCCTGCTTGATCAACTCAATTCCCGATTGCAGGTAACAGGGGGTGGGGACATCACGATACTATGTTGTAGGGTGCAATGCGTGTAAAGTCTATTGTCACAGAATAGCTGATGATTATAAACAAGGTCTACACATCCAATGTTCATCGATATTACTCCCTAGTCTCCCCCACATAACTGCTCATCCCCACCCATTTGACAATGCAGTTTGCTCAGGTCACTGTCATTTCTGCCTCATACTGACACATCATTTAGAGTATTTACCCTGAAGTGTAGGGTTGTTAAATCATGCAATGTTGGTAAGACGTATGATTTTGAAGACTAACCCAATTAATATATTCATATTGATCAGTAATGAATACTCATGGCTTGTAGTACTGAATCTGGTAATATACCTCATAACTGTCTGGTATATCTTCATAATATAATCACAATATACATGGTACGGATGAGTTGTATTGCCCCTGTAGCTAATAAACATCATCAGTAGTAAATAGTACATATATAGTAATATATAAGAGTAACAATCATGAATATATTGATAAACACTAGTGTGCTGTAAGAGGCAGTGTTGAGATGTACTGTGCTGTACTGATAGCTTTGGTCTAATTCATCCTATGTGATCTCTCTGAAGATTTCCGGCTGACTGTAATAGTAGTTTGTGGTCTTACACTGTAATGAAGAGTATTGTGTAGTTTAGATTTCATATTAGATCTTTGTGATTGCTGTTAATCATTTGACAAGAATTAACTAGATAAATGATTACAATATACAACCATTAAGTATCTGCCATTGTGCTACAGATCAATATTGCGTTGAATGACATACTGCCGCGGATGTCATTGTGGAGTACACCATACTATTGGGGAGTGCTTAGTATCGGAAAATACTTGACATTAACTACCTTCAAAGACATTGATTGATATCATACACTGCTATTCTTTATTGATTATTACCAAATGTACAATACCTTAACACACTTTATCAATCATGCATGCATATACTGTCAAATCACTATGTATAACAATATATTCACTACCGAGTTCACAACCAAGTTCAACACCTCAACCTCATACTGGTAATAACAACCTTAACAGTGATGAAAACAACTATTATATCAATGTTCATAATGGAAGCTGTACATCTTTGGAGCTAGCACCGCCGAAAACAATGAACGAGATACTGTCTACAGCTATGTAATCCATGGCTAAAGCGAGAGATATTGGTAATTACGAAGACCATAATCCAGCAAATACAGATACAGTCGAAAGCCATACTGAGACCGACATATGGTCATCATCATGGTGCCAGTGATCATCACCAATGATGACACCAACAGCAATCCATTGGCGCCTTAAGTGGAAAGCCAAGTATACAAATGCAGATCTTTTAGATAGCAGCTGTGATGCAGAAGAACATGCTACAGGTGCTGCTAACCTGCAAAGGAAGCTGAAATTAAAGAGTTCCGACAGTAACAATTACAGCAGGATGGCTTGGGCAGTAGTGGTCTGTACTATATATTATAGTTTTATAATCCATAAACTAATATTGGCCAAGTGAGTACATTGAAAATGGTATAATAAATGTCAAAGGAAATACAGAACAAATTGTAACTGTTAGTTCAATCATGAACTTGACTATAGCTCAAGTAAAGGTTAATATGCATATTATATTGGTCTCTCATTATATCTATTGTCTAACAGGCATTCTGATAGCAATGCATGTCAAATTTGGGTGAATGATACTTGAAGAACTACCCATGGTTCAATAAGAAGATATAAATCTCTGGTGGTATTGCAAAGCAAATTCACAACTTAAATGAACAGCTGCCCAAGTGTGAGCTAAATGGCAAGTAGTCAGAGGCCGAAAATCCCAAATATCATCTGAAAGAGCTCTTGCACCATCTGGTTTTACCGCTCCTCACCATAAGATATTGCCAAATTTCTTTTGAATCTAACATTTCTCAAGAACAGGTTCCACAACGTTTTCCTTGAACTGATGAATATAGAACTTCATTTGGGCAATACATGTATGCACGTGATTCAATCAATTCTCATTTCAATGATACTTGACATAATATTACAGTGTAGAATATTGTTCAATTTGTTTTCAGCTGACCAGTATCTACCAAAAACTTTGCAAATTGCATAAAATAGACAGTAGTTGTTTATACCAACTTGTATACATGAAACTAAAATTTGATGATAATATACAGTACTGATCAATACCAATCCATATATGTCAGTATTTCCATTCCAATATGTACAGTAGTGTAATGGATATTAACATTTAATATTACTCACTACTGCGTATTGTTCAATAAATTTGAGATATTCTTGAATGTGAACTTTGCTTGTATTGGTTGATACTGATGAATATATTTCACTGATGGTGATGTACAGAATCGTTCGATCTGTAATGAAAATATATTTATTATATATCAATATTATTGATCATCATCCCATACTGTACACTACTACTTGAAGTACACCAATATTGAACAATATTGTGAAGTTGAAATATATTACTAATCTGTAATATTGATAACTGTTCAATACTGTACACTGCCACTGAAACTTGTTCAATATTGTTCAATAGTATGCAATCTAGTACATTATGGTAAGAATGCAATTTTAAAGTATATTACAAATGGATAATCCCGATTACAGTCTAATACTGTGTACTACTAGCAAATTCTATTTTAGATAGCTATATTTGACAATGTATTATCTATTTGATTTTAATATACTCATTCATGGTAGAACTACAATTCCTCTTGTATAGTCTCACCGTCATCATCAGGGTGAAAATGATGCCCAGTCATAGCATTACATGCACCAGTACGGTACTTGAATGCATCAAAGAGGCCTAAATGATATTTCCCTAATACAGAAACATTGGGCTCAACATGCTCAAACTTTTCCTTGGTCTTGTGGGAGATACAATGGATGTTTGTGACTTTAGTCTACATTGCATTGTTATAAGTTAGTATTGAACATTACTCAAATGTATTGCCACTGACACAAATCTTGTTGCATCTGGCAATAGTGCCGGGCTCATGTCACAGTTGTGTCAAGTGATAATCGGGGATGGAGTATGAATCGGTGCAGAAGGAATGAAGTTCACAATATAAACAGGTTATGTTGGTAGGAATCAGGTTTCGATAGAAGAACACAGGTTTTGTTTCAAAGCATCAGGTTTCGATGGAAGGAAACAGATTCTGTTGATTGTGTTGTAAATATGGTATAATGTTTGTGGTATGAGTGTCTGGATGAAGGCGTTGCCTACAGAGTTAGGTACAGTTGGGATGTATTTTAGCACAATCAATCAAAGGTGACGATGGGGGTGACCTCTGTATATAAGATTGACCGTTTCGTGTAGAATTGGTTTGTTCTTTATTCTGTCTCTAGTCCATAAATCAATCAATAAGCTTTGGCACCAACGCCTGTTGACTCCTATGATTCCAGTTATCGAGTCACTTATCTTGTTTGCAATACTTGCAATTCTGAATTGTAGTTTGGTTTTGATAACCCATAGAACCCCAAGCCATGAAAACCTTGACAGCTCCAAAGCATATTCCAAAAAAACATTTTTCATTTTTCATTTATCTCCAACACTGTTGAAACCAAGATCCCGAACATGATGAATGTTGATATCAGTTTCAGTTTTTCTAATAGTGTAGGTTCTGCCTGTAAACCCCTTCAAGTGGATTCTGCACTGCACTTTCTCCTGAACAATTTCAGTATCTGTGTTTGAGGTGGTATTGTGAATATAGTCTCAGATTCGCTTTCTCAACAACTCTTCATGACAAGACAGCTGCTCGGCAGGGGTGACCCAATGGAGATGGTAGTTATGCCACATTAACATTCGCTTATTCATCCATATTTTGTAAACCATCCCACGAAAATGAAATTTCATCCCTGGCTCAGTATCTACCGCTTGCTCAGCAGAGAGAAAAATTGCTGATTCCTGTTTGCACGGGCGTGGCAATCTCTCGCGGCCACGTGACTTTCACTAAAAGGTTGATGATTACGAGTAGGTGCACAACTTAATGTTTTTACCAATTGAATTATGCTAACTATGAGAAATCATCTTAGAGAAAGAAATTCTCCTCCTCGCTACCATGTGTTTCCTTCATACCCCTTCTGGGTATTCCTTCCGTTCCTTGCCCCCACATGCTTTGCAGCTGGTGTGGCCCATCGCCGATGTAGCACCTCCATTATGGAGAGTGTCCAGCTGCCCCCTAGTCGTGTGGCACTCGAGTGGTCAGTGACCCTTTTGCGTTGGAACTTTGTGACTGTGTCCTGACTCTTGACCTTCCTACTTTCCTTGGCAGCCTTTCCTTCAGCCCTTGCCTTGTCATGTGACAAGGCCGAGGCTGTGGGTAAGGCTGTCAGCCTTCTTATTATCGTCCCTAGGCCTATGGCGCCCCCTTCACTTAACCACTTGATTGCATTTTCTCCTATAGTTCCTTCGAGAAGAACCTTTCTCCTAGGAACGTTCATTTGTAGCTTCCTGATGTTTTTCTTTCTTCCGGTGTACTTTTCGTGGCATGGTCATACTGGAGGTCAGTACCTGCTCGGTACTGAATTGCCCTGTCCACCTGCGACATCATGTCCATCCATCTCACTAGTTTCGCCGTGATTTTCATTGTTTTCGCTATGGTTTCTAATGCTTGATGGTCTGAGTATATTTTGACTTTCCCTCTTACCACACAGTACTTGTTTTTGACGAGTGCTTGGAGAATCAACCATAGTTCCCTTTTTGAGGCCGTCCATCTTTGTTGTATGTCGGATAGATTCCCTCCTCCGAAATTGATGTATTTCATTCCTTCCGGGGTTTTCTGATATATGACGTATGCGTACACTATTCCTCCCCCATCTGATTCTATTTCGACCGGGTATTTCTCGTCGTATGTACTGAATACTTCTGATGAGAGTATACGTAATTCCATGTTTCGAATGCGTATTCGTGCGCTGCTGTCCATTGTATTCTACTCCCCTTTTTCATGGCTTCAGTAAAGGGGGCTAATATTTCGTCTCCTCTAGCTTTGTAATATACCACGTATCTGGTGAAGCCTGTCAATTCTCTGCATGCTCTTGGGTCTAACCATATTCGTCCTTTGTTATCGTTCTTGATTGGTTGTGGCCAGTTCCGGATCAATTCCCCTTTCTCGGGATCCATCGCTGCCCCCTGCTGGTTCAGCAGGTGTCCACAGTAGGTTACTTCGTTCTTTTCCCATTGATATTTCCACCATCCTACCGTTAATTTCTTTTCAATGCATCTTTGTAGAACTTTTTCACTTCTCTGGGCGACTTCTTCGTATTCATCCCCTCATATGATCATGTCGTCCAAGTATATTCCTAGCCATGGTAGGAAGTCTTTCATCCATTCCATGAGTGCGCTGAGCCACACTCCTGGCGCGGTTTTAACTCCACTGGGCATGACGTTGTACATGTACGCTATTCCTTTGTGGATGAAGGTGGTCAACCATCATTTCCTTGTCTTTGTTTTGATGAGGTGGAAGGCTCCCTTGATGTCGATAACTTCGTACCATTCATTCCCTTCGTATTGTTGGATTATCGAATTGATCCCAGAGATGGGCCATGTGTCATTTTTGATCCATTCGTCGAGGCATCTGAAATTTACGCAGAACCTCTTTTCTCCATTTTTCTTAGAAGCAAATAGTGTGTGTACCGCTACTATCGGAGTGAGATTGACTTCGATCCATTCTCTTTTTAGTTCGTCGGCCAGGTGTTCGTCTTTGATTTTCGTTGTTTCTGAGGAGTCATCATCTGTATATGGTTTCCATTCTGTTTTTGCATTTGCTTTCAATATGGGATCAATGATTACGTCTGTTTCGGGGAGTTCTCCTTGATGGTTGTCCCTTTTGAAGGCTTTGTTGAATTTGTGATATCTTTTGCGTACTTTGTCCTGCCATCTTCTCTGCTCTTTGGGGGAGGCTTGTGCAGCCTTTTTCATGCTTCGTATCATTTGTCTTAAAGGGCTTCTTCCTGGATCGACTGTTTGTTCTTTGAGGTCAATCCTGACTTCGTGTTAAATTAACCAGTCCATTCCGAAGATGACAGGGTCCGAGCTTTCTTTGTTAATTACGAGTGGTATACTCATAGGGTGTCTTTCCATTTCATTGTCCCATGTCGCAATTCCAGGACTTTCTAATCTTTCTTTACTCACCATCTTCACTGACAATGGTATTTCCTGTATTGATTGTTTGTGGGTCCGTGCGAAGTCTGGTGTGGATATGGATATAGTTGCCCCACAGTCTATCAACATTTGGGTTTGCGCATGTTTGATGTAGAATGCATTACCCTTTTATATTGCAACTATTTTCGAGGTTGCTTCATCAGCGTGTTCGTCCTTGCCTCTCTTCCTTTCGGAGAACGATCTCAGAACCTCCCCTTGGGTGGTGGCTTCCCGCGGGTCCCCCTAATGCTTCCACCAGCAACTTCCTGGTTATGTTTCCTCCCGGCAACATTCCGTCCCAAACTTGCATGGCTTATCCTTTGCCTTGTCTTTCAGCTTTTGCAGCTGTGTTTGGCTGTATTTCCTGACTTCTTCGATAGTTTGTTCCTCTTCCAACTTCTGTACTGTCTGTCCTATTGTTGCTTTTTGGTTTTGATTCATACGGTATTGGGAGTCCGCTCTCCATAGAAATTCTACCGCTTTCTTAGTGGTTCTGAATTCCTCTTTTATGGTGAGGGTCTTTAGGTAATCTGCCGTTCTGTGCTCTAGTAGGTTTTTGAAGGATACCCCTTCCTCGTTCATTCCTAGCCATAATGCCAGTCTGGACATTTCCTGGCAGTATGTGTTGAATGGTCTCTTTCCTTGAACGCAGTTTTGGAATTGCCTATTGAGGTCGAGGTTCTCCGTGTTATTTCTGATGTGTTTGAACACCAGGTTGAAGAAGCTTTTGGTCAGTCATGGGATGTTGGCTTGTGGTTCTGCCCCCCCAATGTGTAGGTCATCCTGATCGTCGGATGTTTCCAACGTGGACCAGTCGACCAATCTTACATGCTCTATAACTTTTCCGGAGGTTCTTCTGTTGAGGTATTCCCAGGTCATCTGAGGGCTACTGAAGTAGTACGCCCCGTTTGCTTGGATTTTTCCTTCTATGGCCATTTTCCACCCATAGAATTCCGAGGGTTTGTCTCCTGAGAACCTAGGTGGGTCCATTATTATAGATTTTTGGGGGACGTTTCTGATTTACCGAATGGGTTCCTTCCAACGCTTTCTTCAGTGTGTGTCTGGCTTCGTTTTGCTCTCTTTGGAGGCTGGCTATGGTGTCTCGGAGGGTGTGTACTTTTTCAGTTTCATTGCCTCCTGATGGGGTTCGCTGGATTGTGTCTTTGGCTTCTTTGAGTTCCTTATTTGTTTTGTCCAGTTCGAATTTTACTGAGACTGATTCCTCCACTAGTTTCCTCCATTCCTTTAGTTTCTCCACCGAAGGGTGTTCTCCTAGTTCTGCTTCCAGGTCCTTGGGGTATTATTGAAGCTTCCCCAGCAGCCGAATAGCTGCGTCGTATTGGTCATCTATTACGTCGATTTTCGTTCTTATCACCCATACGTGGCCTGCCTCCAGGGGGTCCCCAGTGATGAGTAATGCCGCCATTGATCTCAGCGCTATAAATGCTGTTCCGAGGGATGACACTGTTAGTGCTGCTACTTATGCCCAGTCGGGATGAGCTTGCGCTGCTTGGGCTGATTCTGTCATGAGTTGATTGATTATGGTCCAGTCGTAAGCCTGTGCTCTGTTGACTTTGCTGAGTAGTGACAAGGTGATGAGTTGGTTTGTAGTAACTATATTCAATATGAACAGTCCTAACAAAATTGTCCACCAAGCCGCTTGTTCCGCTGCATATTGTTGCCATGCTGCCACCGTGGGTAAAAATAACTGTCCTCAGAATAGTGTTTTATACGTTGTTGGTTTCGCTCCTTTAGCCACTCTCCAAAATTTCCCATTATCTGGTACTTGCTCAGTACTGTTTCTTTTGTACATGTTCTGCACTAAAACAACTCGTTCTCTTCCCACTGTTCCCTTGTCTCCCCGTAGTGTTCCCCACCTGTCATACCCCATAATTCCCCACTTATTCTTTTTCGCAACCATCCCCCTCCCAGTACCATTGTCGAAAAGCTTCTGCAGCTTCATTAGTATTTCGTTGGTGCAGTGCCAGTTGTTGATTTGGGGATGTCTTTCGATGAGTTCTTTGTACCATGCTTCTTCAGCAACTTGCTCATCCGGACAGCATTCACCAATGTCCCCATCTTTTCCAATTCCTCTTGTTCCTGAGGCATCGGTGGGGGTGTGCTCCTTCTGGTCGCTCATTGGGCCATACCAAACTGGAGACCCCAAAGGTTCCAGGGAGAGGGAGCAGGGGACCTCGATTCTTGGCTCTTTCAGCGTGCCTTTTGGCGCAGGAGATAAGTCATTCCTCGTCCTTTCGTGCATCCCGTTGTTGCTGGACTTTGTCGTTGTCTGAGAACGAGGTGGTGTCCCTGACGAGGTATTCCCTGGTTGGGTGGGTGACGGGGGCGCTAGAACAATGGTGTCCCAAGTTGGGGAATCGTCTAGTGTCAAGGACATGTGTTGGGTCTTGTCGTAGTGTTGGGTAGGGGTGGCTTTGCCTCAGCTCAACAGTTGCGATTCCCCTGTGGGTTGGGCAGTCGTAATATCGACAGATGCTGGAGTGCATCCCGTCGTGATTGTCATTTTCCTGCTTGTTCTACGAGTTGGGAACCGGGCTGGGGCTACGGTTGTTGACGGGAGAATTCCCCTCAGGGTTCACTGTTTGGGTTGCATCCGCTCGTTGTTTCCTTCGTCGCTCCATTCTTCGTCCATACGCGGCGGTCCTTCGCTATTTCTTGGGCCTGACATGGCCGATTGGTGCAGCTTCTTGAGGGAGTTGAAAGCATTGATCCTCCTCTGGAGTGCCATGGCTTCCGCTAGCTGCCTCTGATTCTCATTGGTGGACATTGATGGTGACTTGGGCGAGAGGTTGGTTTGTGATAATTTGCATTTGGCTCGGTACTGTCTTTGTTCAAGGCTTTTGTTGTTGGGGTTCTCAGAGAACAGGCTTACTGGGACAGTAGAGGACTTGAGAAGTTGTTGTGTTTGTGAAGATTTCTTTCTTGGTCCGGGAATTTCTTCTCTTCTTATACAAAATCCTTCAATCCTTTTTCCTCATGGTGCTGTGGTCCTTCGAATGCTTCTTCCTTGATGAAGGCATCGTAATCCCACATTCTCTTGGTGGCGTAGGTGGGGATGTTGGCGAACACCCACCATTCCGTGCCGATCCTTTGCAGGACTTCTGCTTCCCCCCTCCTTCCTGTGGCCAATGGAAGGACTGCGGTAAGCGCTCTCCTTATCGGTGTTCGTATGTTCTTGGTTTCTATTTCCAGTACCTAACCGTCGGGGCATCCTCCGTTCATGTGTGTCAGACACCTGTATCTCAGCCAGTCTCTGGATTCGCTGGTGCTTATCATTGGTGTGTTGTATCTTTCTTTTCTTGATGTCAGGTGGTTCCAGTGTGTGTATCCATCAAGGTCACATTGATATTTAGGCGCCGTGAATCCTGTTTCTGCTGTCCACTGGTCCCTTGAACTGTTGATATAGGCACGATACAGGAGTGGGGGTCTATTCGTTGTATTCTGGATTTCTCCTAGGTGCATCCGCCTCAGCAGTTGCAGGAGTTCATCGTCCATCTCCGCGGCAACCAGGTGGTATCCACTTTGGCGAGTTATCTCAGCCCCAGTAGGTGCACACCTGCCGTATAAGGTTGGCTGCCCACATCTTACCCCTATCTTTGTTATACACTTGGTCCAGAACGTGATACACATTCAACATGGGACCCAGTCATAGTTTCGGTGTTGATAAGGGCATGGATGGACCTCTCCCACCTTCGACAGGACACACATCTTGTTGCCCTCTTGGTGACTTTCTTCCAATTTTGCGCTGTGTGGTCCGGTCGTTTCACATCTGTTCCGGATTTTTTTTTTGCGTTTTTCGGTTTCCTCAGTCCTTCGTCGTCATTTTCTCTTTAGTATGTTTTTCTCTAGTGGCGACAACTTTCCCTGGTGTTGAAGATGATTTAAATTTTTCTTCCGGTCAATGCTTGCTCAGCGGAAAGAAAAATTGCTGATTCCTGTTTGCACAGTCGTGGAGATCTCTTGCGCCCATGTGACTTTCACTCAAAGGTTGACGGTTACGCGTATGTACACAGCTTAAGGTTTCTACCAACTGACTTATGCTAACAACAAGAAATTGTTTTAGAGAAAGAAATCCTGCTCCTCGCTACCTCGTGTTTCCTTTATACCCCTTCTTGGTATTCCTTCCGTTCCTTGCCCACACCTGCTTTGCAGATGGTGTGGCCCATCGCCAATGCAGCACCACCTTGATGGAGAGTGACCCACTGCCCCCGAGTCCTGTGGCACTCTAGTGGTTAGTGACCCTTTTGCGTTGGGACTTTTGCGACTGTGGTCTAACTCTTGACCTTCCTACTTTGCTTGGCAGCCTTCTTATTATCGTCCCTAGGACTATGGCCCACCTTCCAGGATCCTCCTTGGGGCTTGGGAGGAATCCAAACACTTTTGTAGCATTTTACTATACTTTGACATGCTTCTTGCAGCTTCCAGTATACCTGTAAACTTTCCACAATCTTACAGAAGCATGGTACAGCATTCCTACCACTTCCTGAGGTCCACAAACTGGCTTCTGTATCAACGAAATGTAAAATGCTCCTGGAGCTTGGTGCAATCTCCAGAAGCTTCACGGAAAAATTGTATAGTTTTGGACCTTCATAGAGCTCTTGCGATGTTCATTCAAAATCATGACAGTCGTGTGCCTATTTCACAATGTTTCAACGTACCTGACCTCTCAGTTCCACCCCTCTGCAAACTAGTCCAAGGATGCTCAATACATTGGAAATGGTCAGATAGTCATCACTCCGGAGCTTTGCGGCACTCCAGAGATGCTTGGCGCACCTGGGACACTCAAAAGGTATGAGGCTGCTGGCGCTGCTGATTTACCTGGTGTATTTGAGATTCTCGGTACTGGTGAGGTAATTGGCGCTCCTGAATTTCCACTAGTCCAGGCCTTGAATGATGGTGGAATCATGATTCAATTGATATCTGGAATATATACCGAACTGGACGAAAACAAAGCAAATACAGGAGTACATTGAAGCATGATTAGTGACCGATGACAAGATGACTGTTGAGCATAGATCATAGGGGAAGTTGGAGACATATATTTACAGTGAGCTGAAAGAGTGATGGATTTCGAGTGGGTTTAGACAGAGATTGTGCCTGCTGGGCATGCTTAATTATGTCAGTGATTGTCCCTGAACCTGGTTGCTGAAAGTGAGGAGAGAACAGAACCCAAGTAATGGGTGCAAGATCTGGCATTGAAAATGTTAACCTACAATCAGTAAACTCAGTAGAAGACTGATCTAAGGTAGACAAAAGAAGTTGCATGTATGGTAATCGGCAGCAAAAGAGAGTCGGTAGCTGCAGCTGGCAACCAAGGGCGAGTGCCAGGCGGGCAACAGCCAGATGAAGTGTGATGGATTGCGGAAGAGAGATGGTGGATAAGTGGTCTTGGATAGTGATGTTGAGTTGATGTGTAAGTATGCATGGAGATGGATGAAATAAATCTCCAACCAGTTTGGAGCAAGGGTAATGAGAGAAATTCATACTGGTGACCACAAGCAACTGTGAGAGAGACAGTTGCTGAAGCGGATTGTTGAAAGTGAAGCATAACAGAATGCAAGTAATTGGTCAATGATCTGGCTTCTGATATGTTAATCCACAATCGGGAAGCCAAGTAAAGGACTTGACTAGTGTAGAGAAAAGAAGCTGCATGTACAGTGCTCGGCACCATGAGACAGTATGTGGCTGCAGCCAGCTGCAGACAGCAACAGCCAGGAGGGCGGGAGTAAGATCCAGTGTGAGTGGAATTGGTACAAGTCCTGAGGATTGAGAGATGTTACCCCACACTCGCAATGCTGATTTAAAGATTTAAGATGAATAAGAGAGGTGTCAGTGTCTGAAGCCGGCAGCAGACACCAGTACCAGGAGGTGTATGAGAGTGATCGATGGAGCGAGGCCCGATGACAGCTGGCTCATGATTTCAACTGACAATTGTCTGTCAATGTGCAGGGGAGAACATTATCTTCGCCATTGCTGGATGTGACAAGAAGGAAAGAGTGAGAATTTGGATGAGAACTTGAGACCACAGAGACAAGACATGGGCGAAAGCTCTGGGAGGTTGGATTGGTACATGAAAACTAGGTTCCAATTCAGTATATTGCACCAATCAACTCGTATAATCTGCGTGGCACACACTATCTCCTTACCCGCACTTGCAGGTCAAATTCAAATCAGAGGTGCAATTTCAGCCAACTAAACCTTATAAGGAATAGCGGAGTAATTATAAAACTGATCAGATGGAAATATGAATACAACTTACTGAATCAAGTCCAAGTTTTTTGCTTATAAATCTGAACTCTGAGAGGGCTTTCATCTATATCTGTGTCTCTGTAGCTCTCAAACACTCATTTATCTTCTCTCTTTTTCCCTGTTGTCACCTCTCTCAACCTCATCTTATCCCGGTTTTCTAGAGTTAAATTCGCCACCTGGAGGATTACCTGTCATCAGGCAGTTAACATCATGAGCCAGCAGTCATCAGTCCTTGCTCGATCGATCTGTTTTGTACACCTTGGTATTCACCTTTGCAGCGGCTTCAGGGACTGACGCTACTTGTATCAACGTGATGTCCTCCAATTGGCTCTCCCAACAGGGAATAATATCTCTTATGCGTCATGACTTGCACGAATTACACTCGCCCTGCATTTGCCCTTCGCACTCCTGGCCTCGCTTTCAATGGGCGGCTGCAGCTACTAACTCTCTTCCTCCCATGAGTGCACCATATGTGCAGTCGAGCACCGCGCATGAAGCCTCTCATCTCTACCCAAATCAAGTCCTCCATTTGGCTGTGTGATCGTACATTTACATCTTCCATGCCAGATCTTTCACCAATTACTGCCGTTCTATCTTGCCTTCACTTTCAGCAACCACATCAGAGACTGTCTCTCTCACAATTACATGTGCTAGGCAGCCATAATCCCAATCTATATTTATCTTGTCGATCACTCTTTGAACTCCCTCCCAGCCCGCTTGCGATCCATTATGTTCATCTCTCTGCAAAGATACCAATGATTTTGTTGTTAATTTCTCCATGCCCGCTGGAGATCCATCTCGTCTTTTCTCTCCAGACCCACTGGAGATATATTGCCTCATTCGCTCTCGAAGCCCACTGGAGATCCATCATCCATCCCCAGGCCCATCTCATGCTACCATTTGGATGAGTCCAAGTGTGTTTATAGTGTAGATAGTTGGATATTAATAGAAACTACAATTTCATGCACCTTTGTTCGTATACTAGTGCTACTCCAGCATATTGGTAGTTGCGCTTGAGTACAAACAAGTTTTGCATGAACTTCTGAATCATATACCAGTGATTCCAAAGGCTTCTGAAGACTTCCAGAGGCTCAGCACAGTGTGTCACTCAAAATCAACCTCCCCGACCTCTGGATGGTCTAGGGCCTTCCAGGACTGGACGATTCATTTTGCTGCAGACTTGAATTTGGGAGGATAGATTTGTTTGGTACTTGATCCCAAATGTTCAAAACAATCAATAGCTTTGGCACGAACCTCTGTTCACTTCTGCGATTCCTGACTTCAATTCTCTTGTCCTGTTTGCAACTAACCACAATTCCAGATATTATTTGGATTATACAACACCTAGAACTTCAAGCCTTAAAAGGTTGACCGGGGTGTTGACACAGATAGGGTGTATGGCTGTACGCATGAATATTTGAGTTACAATATCTTTAAAATGGATAGAACAGCTTCAATAACAAACCTAAAAATTGATGTTTTTCGACCACCATTCTATCAATATTACAGATATGGTAAATTCGGAACCGGGAGTTGAAAGGACAATGAATTATAAAGATTTCATGCACACATAACTTTGCGATTAGAGTAACTGTTGATTTTGGTTGAGCATAACTAGCACTGGTCAGTTTATGGATCCGTGATCTGACAGGTTTATTTGTGGAATGTGGGACTCCATGAACTGACCAGTCACTCCATGGGGCAACAAACTCAACAAACTGACTAGAACATGATATATATTGAGCAACATACAGAGTTGCTATGTCAGTTGACCATGTTTTACAGTACATGATATAGATACAAAAAATGGTAATGCACTATCATATAGAAATGGGAAATGGGGATGAGAGTGATGTGTGTATGGAGCAACAAATAAAGTTGTACACTCATTCAAGATAATTAATTTGATAGTTACATAATGTATTTCTTGCTCTGATCACCCATAGTCTAGTAGCTGATCACGCAATCAACCACCTGAGTGCGCAGGCAGTGGTTCGTATTCACTGCATCCTTGGACTTGATTTTTCAGTCCATATTGCACAATTACCACTATTTCTAGAGTGCAGTCCAGTGCACAGGTTGTTGCCAGAAAAAACGACATCTGGGATGCTAAACACATTTATCTTGTTGGTGCAGTAGCATCTATCCGTTCGGCAGCCTCAACTGATATCAGTCCCTATGGTACCTTTCAAAATTGTTTGAGAGGGGCTGAACCCCACAGTACCGCACATACACAAAAGCAGCTGCTTACTCACAAGAAAGTGAAATTGATGGTGACATTATGTGAAGCTGTTGATCACCTGGAACACCTACTGCAAGGGAAGATGGTTAAGGAATATGTATTGTCTCTACTGCCCTTGCAAAGTTTCCAGCAATTGAGCAAGCACTGGATTGCACGGTTTCTCAACCAATATCGTGGGATTACTAGCAAGTATAGTCAGGACCTGGATTGGCAGATGGCAAATGCATATGACCCTGTCGTCCTGAGAGACTTCTTACACAAAGTAAGCTAGTTTTGTATACTTCAATATTTTTGACTCACAACCAGCATTGCAGACAGGAAAATTTATTGGAGTATACAATTCTTGCCCAGAAAACATGTACAATGTGGATGAGAAGGGGATCATCCTTGGTCCAGCCTTGAATGTCAAGGATATCAGCCATAGAGGCCGAAAGAATTACTGCTATAGTCAGAATGGCAACTGGGAAATAGTTACAGTTATTGAATGTATATCTTCAGCTGGTGAGGTCATACCCCCCATGTATATTTATAAGGGTGCAAAGTATATACTCTGATGGCTTGTAGGAGTGCAGGTTAATGAGCAGGCTACCTTCACTTCGTCATCCAAGGGTTGGACTAACAATTGATTATGGTTGGAATGGGTGACAAGAACTTTGAAAAGTTCACACCTCAAGTATACATAGCATTAAAATGTTCTCCTGCTCCTGCTGACCGCAATAGTGCCAAACAACAGCCATGTATTATTGATCTTGATAGGCTTGGAACATATTTGACAGGGTAGTTTGTTGATTTTGCTTAAGATGCGATATACACTCTATGTGCCTCCCATCACTCTCTAAACATATCTCACAGCCACTGGATATTGGTTTGTTTTGCTCATTATCACACTGCTATATGAATGAATTTGATTTATTCATAAGGAAAGGATGTAATACCATTAAAAAGGGGCAATTCCATAAGTTGATATATTTGTGGAATCTCAATTTATTCCATTAATATCTTTTCCAATAGATTTATCATACCCACAAGGGCTGCAGCATACACACAAAAGAACATCTCGAGTGTATTCCAAGCTATTGGGATTGGGTCTTTGAAATCAAACAAAGTTTTTGAATGCCAATTACGAAATTGAATTCAGTCAGATATTTTTCCAAGCTTTCTCTTTGCTGCTTATACATAAACTGCCTGAAAGCCCAGAGCCATCAGCCGACTAGCACACAGTGCATGACACCTTGTCACTTGTCAAACACATTGTTCTCTAACGATCCAGTCTTTAATTGGTCAGCTACGAAGGTCGTTCCAGGAGCCACATACTCACAATGAATTGGACGAAGAAATGGTGAGATTTTTACGTTCTGGGGACAATGTTACCACTACAGTAACGGGTGGGGATCATTGTCACCTGAATAAGGTTCGTGTGTACACTGCTGAGAGTGTTGTGCAGCTCAGAGAAAAGAGATACATGATCGATCAAGGAAATGCGGCCAAAATCAAAATGTGCCAGCATAAGGCTGCAACTAAAGTAGCACCAGTAGGAAAGGGACTCAAAGGTTCTAATTATGAAGAACAGCAGGGTATAGTTTCAAAGAAGGTTGATACAAATGGTCCTAGGGAGTGGCAAAATGAGGAATAAGATATTACCAATAGAGTGGGATGGGATAATGAGAAAAGCCAGTGTGAAGAGGACTCTATTATATATGTTAGAAGTATGCAGGGCCCAGTTGACACCCTAGATGAATGGAAACAGGGTAGAAGAGGTCAATAATGAACCTTCAGTAGTTACACAGTCAGGGTGAGTGGTTAAAACAGTTCTTTGGACTTGATAAGTGTGACCTGCCAGTGGTTGGTTTGCGGTCGTGAGAGGTTTCCTGGTAAAATACATTTCTACAAATGTCGCGTAATACAATGTGTGATCACCTGCTCGATTTCACATGGCGATTGTCTTCAACCTGCGTGAATTGAATTAATATTGTAATGATATATCACTTAATTGGAATGGCAATATGATGAGTAACGATTGCAACTTGCATAGCCATTGCAATCACTAAGCTGATGACACTCACCTATAAAAGGTCCCAGTTCTGTTGGAAGTATTGGGAGCGTTGGGTACCGATGTAGGTACCCATTGCAATAGGGATATTTTGTTGAAGAAATAGCTGTGCTCACTTGATCAATTACCCTTGCATTGTGTGTGGTCTGTAACCTCATTCATATTCTGGCTCTGAGCTGTCATGTAAGTACTACTCAACACTATACCTCTAATCTCCCTGTTCAATTTATTTTTTCCCTATGGTTGTACTACTGTCAGAAAATATTCTTCATGGGATATTGTGCATCAATTATATGTATACACCATTTAGCCCCAGCTTACTGCAGCCGGATGCAGCTATTGTCCTTCCCTTGTGACACACTTCCATGTACATGGTACTGAGTATGTGTACTGTCTCATCTTATTTCAAGTTAGAACCAACACTCAGCCTCATATTAGTTGCATAATATCTTCAAAACGTAGTTATTGACTAATTTATTAGGTTCTGTCATACACTTACATTTATCAAGTAGTTTCAGAATTGTTGTTTTTGCAATTACTCAAGCTCGAAAGCCTCAATCTCTGTTGAATTGCATTTTATAGGTTTCTGTTTAAGCTCGCTTTAGCTCTATTTCCTCTATTTCACTCTCAGTCTGCTGGCAATGAAACCTGTCATTTCTGACTCAATATCTCTCTTTGGGTATTTGTATATCTAAGTACATACAGTCAATAGATGAAGATTAATTGGAATCAAAATTGTTAGGGTGATACTTCGGCTAGATGTATCTGTTTTTATCGGTAGGGCTGAACTATCTTGTGGTAAATACGTAACTCGATCTTGATGACAAAGCCAAAGATATGAATTTTCAAGGTAAGGCGCTTCCGGCATTGTTGCGTATGTATAAACAGGGGCATCTAACGAGGTAAGGCCTTGTGTTTAGAAGTTGTAGGTGTCTTGCAGGTGATTTTCTAAAGACTCGTCAATGGTTACTTGAGAGGGGACTGTACCGGTGTGAATGTAGTGGTACTGATCTTTGACTATGTGGTTGCGTATGAGGTATCGCGCAAGGTGTTCCCACCTGCCACGGGCATTTGCTTGGGCGTGCAGGATTTGAGTGAAGAGAACCTTCTGGTTTTTTGCAATAGACATATAATAATATTCTTAAGGTAATAACTTAATGGTATTTCAGGTGGTTTTTCCGCTGTTGTGTGCTGACTGTGGTTGTTCTGCTAGAGCTTGATCTTTCTTTCAACTCAAGGGATTATGATGGTCTTTTATAGGTGAGTATTTCCGTGTCAAGACATCCTGCTATGGAGTGATAGTACTTCTCTGTAATCTATGATGTGTGTGTATAGTACTATCTCGATAACACATAGTCCACATGAGTGGGTGTTCACATATCATCCGATCGTTGGATCAAAGCTGATCATGGTTGTTCGTTGTGGAGAGTTCCGTTTGACAATGTGTGGTTGCATAAGCCCCCACTGGGTATCCCCATGGTTATCCCTCATCTGTGATGACGTTGCTGAGGCACATATCAAACCATTACTTCGTATCAGTTATCTTTCTTCATATTGAGTGGAATAGTAATCAATTATTGATGGAGCTACCAACCCATACATTGCCACATACCAAGTGTCATCCCGTTGTATCTGTGTTCCCCGTTGGGGGAACACTCTCCCGTTGATTGCATTGCAAACGCTACAGATCCGGGGCTCGACCGTCAAGATCCGAGCGCGTATCTTTCAGGTAGAATCAACTACCGGCACGCAGTTAGCTTATCTCTGTTGGTTTCTGAACTCTAGAGATAGCAAAATTCCGCATACAAAGATAATATCACTCGTCCAACCATCTCAGAAGGCTAAGCCTGGGTATGGTTTGTCCCAGTATTAGAATGGTAATGAAGATAACACCGGTCTAATTCGTAACGCACAGCTGATCTGAAGACCCCTGCTTCGCAGTTATATTGCTTCGGCCGTATGGTTTGGTATGTACCATACCTTAGCCAGTACGATGGTAATTACCCCATAGTTATTGACTGATCAAGTGCGCATAATGTTGCCACGCTGGGTAGCTTGCCCTGTCGCTGAGACGCAGTATTGTAGCTTGGACTATTATGAGGATTGCATTTGGCTATGTTGAGCCGTCCACTAACTCATCGGTAGACATCCTCAGGGGTGTGTTTTCACTGCTGACTCAACTCTTGGACAGCAGTGAACCTGGAAGAGTAAGCCTGACGTACTTCATATGCATGATACAGGAAAACCCCTAACAAAAATTTCAAGCACCTGTATTGCCAAATTCATTTTTTGAAATACAGAAGTTTCAGATTCATATACAGATTTAGTCGAATATCCCATAAACTTATACCATTGCCAGCAGAGCAAGAATGATTTTAAATTATAGAGATACTATATCGTATAACATGGGCCATCATATGTTCTAAACAAGTCACTTGTGTAGTGAGTGGAGTTGATATACTTGAAAACTCCACATCATCGAACCTAAATTCCCAGATATTTCGTTCAAATCATTTTTCCTTTATTACCATCCATATTGAGATAAAGGTATATGTTCAGCCAAGAATACTTCATCAGCATAAGTATATAACAGATTTTCCCATAATACTTCAAATAAATCTATGGTATATCTATTGCTTATCTGCAAGTTATCCATAAATGATTTTATCCAATTGTCAAACTTATATCCACAATTTTTGAAATATATATATTTTTACAATATCCAATATATATACATAATTATGATCTTTCTAATTCCACTTTCAATCCATTATCATTGTATTTCAACACTGTACATATATTTTCTGATTATAGAAAATTGCATCTTTGTACATTATTTTGTTAATCGTTATTATTTCCTCCATAATTGCATCGTTCTTTCTTCCTCCCATTGAACAGTCGCCAGATTACATCTTAATGTGTCTGCACTGCAGGTTTGAAATTTTATCTTTCTTCTGTATTTGGTTATTGAGTTATATGCATATTACATGATAGTTTACTATTTAATAACATATTGAAGTATGTATTAAATATATTGTTATAAATCATTACATCCAGCCATATTCAATTGTTGGGCTCATCATTGAATTCAAAAAACCATACAAGTAACTCAGTCATATCCGAAATGAGCACAGATTCACCCACCATCCACTTCAAACTTCATCATCAAAACTCAGATATTTCCCATCTGGTTTCAAATAAACCTTAGGGATTTGAATTGAGATTCAATAATCTTGAAATGAAATCCAATAGAATCAGCTCATTCGAGAAAATAGCAATGATAACCGCAATGATTATTTGATAAGATTCAGGCAGATGTTTTTCAGAAATAAATATCATATTACTGTTGAAATAATACCATATATTGGCAGGGTATATTAAGAGCTATTGTATACAGTTGTATTTTCTTGAATGTAAAAAACTGTTGTACAAAGATGTTCTAAGAAGAAGTGAGCATAAACTATTAAGTGCAAAATATTTTTCTGATATAGTTGTAATCTGTGGCCACAATGCTGTAAGCAATTTAAATAATATATTAACATTGCAATATATCCTTTCTAAGATTCATGGTGTAAATATGTAGATAATCCAAATATTGTGGTCTTTACCAACTATTTTTGATTTTTTACTATCATCATTCCTTCCAGATCTATCCACATTTTACTTTTTTTCTACTATCGGACTTGACTAATATTGTTTTTTTTCACACACCTGGATAATAGATAATCCTATTTCACTTATCAGATTACAATGACCATTATCTTATTCATATCCCATGGAATTTCCTGCAGATATGAATGGGCTACTAATAATTACCATTATATTCAGAACATAATAACAGTGAAGCATAGGTTGTTAGGTTCAGATATGGTCAATATAATGAACCAGGGGCTAACAGCAAGATTGACTTTTGATATTGAATATTTTTCATACTACAGCAGCTTTGGTAGCTGTTGAATTATGGTATCCAACAATTCTACAGATTTCTGAGACTGCTTACATACTTCAAAGCATTTACTTGTATTGTCAGCCAGTCCCTATAGTATCCTGACTTGAAATACAGGATATGCACAGTACATCTGCCTGTAATAGTTTCAGGGCTGGATGTCAAGAGTTCAGGGGTCGGGGTTGGAGGGGTTATACAATCCAAGCACTGGAAGGCTCAATAGTCTAGAATACACTATAGCTAAAGAAACGCAAATTGTAGACAGGTAGTGTTAGCAAAAACTCAAAATTATGGGTCCGGGTTGGTTCCGGTTCTGAACCGCCAACGAACTGATCCGTCTAATCACAGGCAGTTAAGAAGCGGAACCGCACTGTAACCCACCGGGTTTTGGTGAGTTTCTTCTCCAAAACTATCGCTCCAATTATGTATTTGAGTTGTGATTGGATCGCGACATGCTCTCTATGTGGATTATGCAGTTTTTGACACTCTTTCACCTCCCGCTCTCCGATTTGCGATACGATTGGTATGTGTTGAGTCCCTGCGAAAAACTGTCGATTTTAGCCGCATTTTCGGCTTTGTTTCACAGCCACTCAACAAATAGTAATCGTATCGCACATCGGAGAGTTGGTGGTGAAAGAGCGTCAAACACTGCATAATCTATGTATAGAAGATGTCGCGATCCAATCAGAACTCAAATACTCAATTGGTGCAGAAAAGCTGTGATTATTGGGGCTGATGAAAAATGAGGCTTTGCTACATGTAAAGCCTGCCAAAACCTGGTGGGTTACGGTTCGGTTCTGGGTTTTCACCGCCGGTGATTGGACGGTGCGGTTTCTTGGTACATCCCGAACCGAACCAGTGCTACAAGTCCTGTTCCCAACCGGACCGCGGCCAGGTAACCCGTAACTGTTGCTAATACTAAACTCAGGAAACTCGATCCAGATTCACCGTGTGTGAAACAAGTGAAAGCCGAAGCAAATTGATTGTGTCATAGATGGGGGAATGAGTGAAGAAAGAAACTTATTCTCCGTCGAACACCTGGTTTATATACTGTGATTCACTTGTTCCGTACTAAATTGGAACTGCTGTTTTCCTTGTACCCAGAATTTGCATCATTCCATCGTATTCTAGATCCAACACCAGGATTTGTTCCCATCATGCTGTGGCCTCCGAACAAAACTTGATTTTATTCTCATCGTGCATTTAACCTGCATTCAAAACTTGATTTTGTTCTTGTCGTACTTTAGCCTCCATTTGAAACAAGATTTCATTCTCGTCGTACTTAACCATTTATATAACTCACCAATCATCACTCCACCATCAATTGTCACCCAGCACAACCGTGACACTGCCAAGGGTTGAAATCTATTGCTATGTTTGTCAGATGAAAGGCTTTGGAAAAGCTGGGATCATTAACTATTGCTTCTATAGTAATATTTGTGAAAGGGTACATATTGCTTATATTAAATATCTTATTTGCCAAGCTTTTATTCCTGGAGTATACCACTCCTGCTGAACATATTATGTTTTAACCTATTCAAATAATTATTATGATTTTTGATTCAAATGTCAGACTTCAATGATAGTGACCACATTGAATGCCTCCTGTTTTTAATCTCATAATACTATGAATTTTGGCTTTGTAGGATCTCAAATTACAATCAAAATACAGTTGGATATGGGGCTGGTCAAAATGGTCAATTATTTTCTCAATTGGATGTTTGGCAATTTCTATTACCAAGTAAACCACCTCCTGTCCAAAGTTGATATGGTGGTTTCTTGCCCAGGATATGTCAAGTACAGTAAGTATAAATAAGAGTGAAGAAAGTTCCAAAAACAATGAGATGGTGTTGCTTTGGGGAATTGTGTTTTGATGTTCTCCGTCAGTTACTGATTGGTTTTTATATATCTAATAATATATATACTGTATATAAATAGCTCTACAAGCAACGGGTGTATAAACCAATATGTGTATACTAGTTTTACCCAAGTATATAGATGGTTGCCCATGGAAACAAATATTATATTCATCATGTACAGCCTACAGTATTATTTCAGTACTCTAGCCAGATTGACAATGTTGTCTGACTGATATCGGAGGGCCCAGCGTCTTGAACATCCACAGCCTGATCGTTTATGGTTGTCCATGACTGTATCTGAAGGTTTTAAACTAATGTTCACTGCCTTCAGATGCACCAGATCATTTTACTGAGGTTTCTGTGTGGTCTTGAACCTTATATTGTCCCTGCCACATGCTCTAGATCCTCAGACCAATGCATCAGGATAATCGACAACGCTATACTGCCCCTCTTGGAAGCAGCAAAACATCATAAAATTGCTCTCTCAGATTCCAATACCTAGATTTGATCATTTTTGAATCTTAAGGATCTCATACAGGCACTTTCAGATGGTCAACAATACTGTACCAGTCCGCACAGATACTCCAGAATGAATTTCCGGTTCACCCACAGATTTCAGCACCTACCACTGGTGCTTCTGGAGGGACCTAGTGTAATTTCCATGCTCTAGGCAATTTAGAAATTTTGTATTTACATCAAATCCAACTGAAATTAGGGAAACACTGCCACAGCCTCTGGACAACTTCTGTGGTGTAACAGATGAAGATTGTGAAAATTGTTTACGGAACAAGGATGCATGATAGATGTTGACAATTGTTTGCAAGGAAATAGATTCATAAATTTGGAGAAAAACAAACATGTTTTGAAGCAAAGAAACTGGTTTGAGGAAAGGGAACAATATTTTCAATCATCACCAAAGATAATCAAATGATACAAATGATTAATATAGGAGTACTTCACAATACCAACTCTGAGTATACTCCAGTAGGGACAGCTTGGGTATATAGCAAACAAATCAGTTATGATAAT
Organism: Trichophaea hybrida; assembly: GCA_015178995.1. NCBI lineage: Eukaryota > Fungi > Ascomycota > Pezizomycetes > Pezizales > Pyronemataceae > Trichophaea > Trichophaea hybrida. Next base: position 88,825 of record WHVE01000223.1, read on the forward strand.
GATAGAATGATTAATTATATATAAACAACATATATTTATGAAGGAATCATATGCTGCTCACTTTGTGTCTATGCTATGAAACAATTAATAGCTTGTGAACCAACCCCTGTTCACATTGGTTATTGTCACATTTGAGACTGTTTACTTATATTCTATATTTGCAATTCTCAATTTCTATTGGTTTTCATAACCCATAGAATCCTAAGTCTTGAAATCTTGACAATAGATAGTGTTAACAATGGTTCCAACACGGAGGCTACAGGGCGGGTTCGGATTAGAACTGAACAGTTCCCAAATACATGGTTTGGGTCCCCAGTTGAACTGAACCAGAAAGAACAGTTTGGGTTAACACAATGTTATGGAACCGCCAATATTCCCGGGGTATTAAACAGGTCCAAAAACACGTGCATACTATTGCACATGCAACTTTTAACATGCTCAATTTAATCGACCAATCAATTCATATTAATGATTTTAAGCATTATTGAACCTGTTTCAGTTAAATTCGATATCACAACTACAAATCATTGAATATATATTATAACCTGATAGATTGACTGTGTAATAAGATGAAATACGGCCAAAACCATATATTCACCTGTACTGTGATAAATTCCTGTATGTTGTAGTATATGTCAATCACCATACATATTTTAGTTACAATCATGTATATTATCTCATTATTGCCTACCTTTCGTGCATCTTATTTATATCTGCTCTTATCTTACCTTTAAATTAACTGGCAATATGTATAAATATTATCACAATAGGCCAAGCATTTTACATTCCGGTAAAATTGTATTTGAACTGTCTTTTCATCATCAATGCATGAAATACAATACTTTTCTCGATAGTGACCAAGAAAATTACAAAATTAACGATACTTATGTTCTATTACAAGAAACAGAAAACCAAAAGAAATATAAAATACAGATCACCACTCTACCATCACTTATTAACTTTTCCTGTTCGTGTTTTCTGTCTAATGGCAGGCGTGGAGTACATAATGACTAGTGTTGCTGGGCGCTTCGACGTTTGAACTGGTTTGGTGAAGCCTGTGATGTTAGGGGTGGCATGTATATATGGCTGTTCTGCCTTATCAATGATATCACAATCATTACATATATCCATATCATCCTCATTATCACCCTCTCCATCGTATCCATTATAGTTTGGAACGTCCAAGTCACCGATCCAATGGAGCCAATCATCAGTATCAGAAATTGTTTCGGCAGAACCATCGTCATCAATTTCGATTGGACGGCAGTTGTTTCTATGTATTTGTTTGATATTTTGAACATTGCTTTCGCCACCAGCGAGGTCGATCTGTGATAAGAACACTGGATGACAGCATTTTTCAATCATTTTGAAAGCTGTTACACCATCATGTTTAAAGGCTGACCAGGATGCTTTCAGGGCCATAGAGGAAAGTACCGGTTATAAGGGTTTGTTGGATAACACAAGTGGTGTCATAGTTGCCTTTTTACCGAGTGGTATTGCATGCCAACATATGCTTTGTTACAGTATGACACCAAACAGGTCTGCGGTTCAATTCCCAGTGTGAGCAGATAAGACTCACCAAGAAGGGGAAGTGACAACCAGGCTTACAGGGACCAATCCCTTGGGGGTATACCTTATAATGAAGACTGGCTTTCCTGGACATGGGACATGTCCACTTAAAAGAGAGGGGATAATGTAAGGGCGATAGAGGAAAGTACCGGTTATACGGGTTTGTTGGATGACACAAGTGGTGTCATAGTTGCCTTTTGGCTGAGTGGTATTGCATGCCAACATATGCTTTGTTAAAGATGTTTAACTATCCTTTCGGTGTCTGAAATATAACCCATGGGTGTCATTTGTTCATTCTGGGCGTGTGATGCCTTTTGAGTTGCACGTAGGTTTTCACTGCCCTGCCAAATCTCCAGCAAGTCATGAACCTTGGGTATCCAGTGCACCTATCTTTTCTCTGCCTGGATCTTGATGTCAGAATCGTTATTCAATATTGATGAATCTGTTTCTGCAGTGACACCGGCCAACAGACCGTGATTATTTCTTCCAAATTGCCGAACCATTACTTTTTCTCAAAGTGTTTGACCCATAGTTTTTTACTGCCTCCACCCAATCACCTCTCTGCCAAGTGATAACCTGGCTTCCACTGCATTCCTGTATGGCATGATTGTGAAGATGTCCGGCACTATATTGGCTAGATCGGATAACTGCATGTTCAATTTTTCCTGCTGTCGCCACCAATTGGTTATGTTGGGTATCAAGAAAGCACTGCTAATCTCTGTGGGGTCGGAATGATAATCGTTAAGATTGGGATCAATTTGTCCGCAATTTTTGGGTAGCTCATGTTGTAAATTCAAATGGCGTGTAGTAGCCTTCAATAAGTGTGCCGTGCAATTGCTGGGTCCTGGAGTACATTCCGCCATTTTTGTAGGTATAAAATACTCATCATCACTGGACAAATTATATGGATCATATGTCGATTGACCTGGCCCAGACACTGTAATGGAGGAAGATGGGTCATGATTTGGTATATTTTGAAGTTTTCTGGTAGTTGTAAATTGCTTGTTGATGCATTGTGCATGCTCTACATAATGTTTTAATGCGTCCATGTATTTGGCAGTGAAGGAGCCCTCTTCCTCAGGATTCACATCCATAGCCTTCTTCCACTTCCTAAATGATTGCAACTGCCGGAATGAATCAAGGATATGTACTGCAATGAGAAGCATACCTATCCCTGGTGTGACTGCGAAGTAATATTTCGACAGCTTTTGGCATTCCAACTTCAATGCAAAGTATAGATCTTCTTTCCACAGAGTTTTCTTCCTTGCCAAAGCACACATGACGCAATCTTGATGATCGAATATGGCATTTTATATTGTGATCACATGGTGCAAGGTGACTGAACGCTGTATCGATATCCAAAGTGTCCAATAACAAAATGCTCTCCGCACCTCCATTACGTACTTCACAATCATCCATTCGTTCTCCATGGTAAATACAGGCCGGTAATCAGTATAATTGGGGTTTTCAAGCCACTCGCGTGTAAACTCTCGCATTCTGCATGCCCGCTCTAGTTATTCCAATGTTGAATTCCACCGAGTTTTCACATCCATGGTAGGTACTGCTACAATTCTAACTTTTGATTTCTGTCAGTTGAAAAGCTCATTGTGTCTTCTGGGAGTCAGAGTAATCAATACTGCAAGCATTCTCAGCTATATCAAGCGTCAGTCTTCAGAATAACATTGTATATAAGCTGCACAAACTACCTTTTCAATAATGTTAGCTAATCTGGGCTTCATGGCTGCCACCTTTGAGATTCTTGCATTTCCTGCATTCTGCAGCTTTGGGCTTTTGGTTAATACAGAACTCTCATATTCTCCAAATTGCTCATCACGCTCATTGGCTTTCCATGACTTTGTTTGACTGTTGACCCCCAGATTGGTCATATATACTTCTAAACAGAGCTGAATGACATGCACCATGCATGGTATATGGTCGCATAAGGCTGACTATTCATTTCCGGAGGTTTCGAGCATAGATTGTAGCTGCCGTGTCATTCAATAGTTGGATGAGGCATCATTGGTGGTTATCCCCAGCAATTGACTGTCAGCAGGACTGTAATGTTCCAGTACCTCCTTCAAATGCTTGGCCAGTCGCCCATCGGTATGTTTGCCTTTAATGGATAGTTGTCTGTCCGCAGTACAATATATTAAATGAAGATGCCACACGTCTCATCAAATGCAAGCTGTACTTCCCGAAGGCACCAGTTAAAATCGACACAATATCCAATGACCGACACAATCGCCAATTTATTGGTAGATGTCCACCCATATAATACTACACTGACTTTATTTTATGTCTGCAACTGCTTTTTGATTGCATCAATTGTAAGGGAGTATGGCCTTTGACAAATATTACTGAGAGTGCTGGCAGAGAACAGAATCAAATTGTATCGTAAAGCATTGAATGTCTGTCCTAACTCCATGTTCGTAATAGCGTTCCACAGATTGTGTGCAAAAACAAATCGTCGTATCACATAGCGGTTCCATGTTTATTGGTTGAATTCAGGAGTTTCAATATCAGTATCTGCCAATTTTGGATGCTGAATCTGTTAAAATTATCAGTATGGTCTAGGATTTTAATCAGCCTGTGTTTGATGGGAACTACTTGCCACCATAACACCCTGACTGCCTTTCTTTTTTAGTAGAGCTAAAGCTTGCTCAACACCAGCCGTACATGTCAATAAGGTCACATTCAATTCAGTTAACATAATTAGCTCTGCTTTGATTGTCTTTGGTTTGAGGTGTTTCGCCGCAGTACGTGTTCCATTCTCAGATGGATGTACCACGACTTGGTGACAAACGATACAAATGACACCTGGGCAGCCATTTGCTGTGTTTGCCCAAAGTTTAGAGAATCGTCATGCTGCGGCATGCTGGGAGCAGCTCCACCCATTTGTAGTTTTTGTTACAACATTCATGGAGGTCAACCATTTATCGAACATCATTTGCAATATTTCGTTTGTCAAATCTGGTATACAGACTTGTTCATCCTTAGAGGAGTACATTACTTCGAGTGAGGATGTATCAATGGACTTTGCAGCAGCCATTGAAGATGAGTTTGAAGGAAATATAAAAGCAGAATGAGAAAGACTTCGAACTGCACTGCTGTCAAAAATATTGATTTGTATATGAATTTCTTGATGTCTTATATATCCACTTCCACAGATTGTTCTTAGGAAGCAATGAATGACAGTATGTCAGTAAAAATTGATTTGTCGATAAAGGTAGTCAAAACTACAATAGAACTAGTGCAGTCAAAACAATCCCATGCGCGAGATATGATGTGTGAACGAAAGTCATTGATGCTCCATTGACGCTCACTTTTACTCCTGCACCCGACCTGTTTTATCGCATAATTGCACTTTATTGAATTGTAAAGACCGGCTTTCATGTATATTTGACAAAAATATACCTTGTGATACAGGTAACTTGTGATTTAATTTCTTCAATTCAGATATCACTCAGATAAATTATATACCACTGTATTGTCGATATAGGTAGTCAAAATTATGATAAAACTAGTCCGGTTGAAACACTCCCATGCGCTGGAGATGTTGTGTGACCAAAAATCGTTGATATTTGGTTCACGCCTATTATGATTCATACAGCTTACGTGTCACGGTTGTGTCGAATGAGGATCGAGGGAAGAGTATCGATCGATGAGGGATACGAGACGAAACAGGTATCAATGGAAGAAATCAGGTTTCGTTGGAAGGAATAAGGTTTCGTTGGAATGAATCAGGTTTTGAGGGAAGGAATCAGGTTTCGAGGAAAGGAATCAGGTTTTGTCAGTTGTGTTGCGAATATGGCGTGATAGATAAGACATGGGTTGAGTACTGAGTGGGATGCGTACATAGCTGGTGAAGGTTTGGATGTATTTTGGAACGAGTGACCAAAGGTAACGACGGTCGCGTTAGCTGTATATATGGAGGATGCAATCGCGGAGGATAGGTTTGTTCTTCACTCATTCTCTAGTCTACAAAACAATCAATAACTTCGGCACCAACCTCTGTTGACTTCAGTGATTCCGGATTTCGAGTCTCTCAGTTGTTACGTAGTACATGTGATCAATGCACCTCCTGTTTATTTTTTATAACCCCTAGAACCTCAAGCCTTGAAACCTTGACAGAAGAACGAGGCAATACATTGATTCTACTGGTTATAATTAAGTATATATGCCGTTATCACCACCGAAGCGGCTCATACTTTTGTCACCTTCCCTGCAATTCCCAGTGGCTGGTGTATAAATCTGTTGGCAACTTCAAAAACCGGTTAATGGTACACAGCTTCAGGAGTCACATTTGCATAGTGTGCAGCTGGAAATATTGACGAGAAGGATCCAACATCTTTGAGTCAATGCCAGCGTATGACAGCAACAGACCACAATACTCCCATATCAATTTCTTCGACCTAGTATGATGAACCACCAATCTTTTTGAACCAGAACATTTGAACGCCTTTGATAGTATTGACGCTATCATCACAGAATCTGAAGAACCCCTCGAAGCATACTTCTGGGAGGAACCAGAAGCAATAGCCTCTTGGAACAGTTACTGGATCGAAGCAGCTAAATATGGAGGAGGAATTTCAATCAACAATCCAGTATTCAAAGATAGTTGGACCAAGTATTACGGTCTAGATGTTGATTGCGAAGAAGATGAGAAGTGCTACTGCGAACATAACTGTGGGGGAACTCACACAACAAAAGGCAGAGCAGTATCTAGCACGCAAGCAATAATCCCATGCAAAATCACACCAGCAAAGGATGTCATCCTTTTCCCAACAGTTTCGGAAGTAGAAGACGCAGCAGCACCAGAAACCACACCCTGCTGGACCGACTACCAGCAAAGAAAACTCGATAAAGGAAATGCGGCTGATCAAGAACAACACCCTGCCCCGTGCCCAATACCACTGAATATAATTACACAAACAGACGGACATGAGTTGTTTGTTTGTTAAAAATATTACCAATCCTTTGTTGAAAGCTGAAGTCGATACAGCTATCGAAGAAATCCAGAAAACCATCGACACAGTTAAAGCCCACCTTTGGGTAAACCAACGCCGTTCCCTGGTCCTCGCAGCACTCCTACATCACCAAAAAGATGTCGGGAGAATCCTCAAGACCAACTCGCGACGTTACATTGACCAGGGCGTTACAACTGGAGTTGGAGAACATGGCAGCAAAAAACACGGAAGCCATGATCAAAGAACAACTGAGGTAACACATACAAGACATCAACATTGGACTGATGGCACTGGTTCAACTTCTGACGACCAGTAGGTTAAACGAATTGCGGAAAGAACAGCAATCTGTGAAGACTGCGGAAGCACAAATATCGGAATTGTTGACAGAAGGAAAGACAGTTCTTCAGTAAAAGAATAATCTGAAGCAGGAGTTACTGCTTACGCAACAAGCATTAGCATCAAGAGAGGAAGCATCACAAGTATGTGGTCATGGAGATCTGGAGGAGAAAGTCCGGAACCTAGAAAAACAACTGGAGGGAAGCAATCCAGACCTGGTGGAGGTGAAACAAGACCTGGATGATGCCCAGGCTCAAATGGCCAAATGTAGGGAATTAGCAGAGGAAAATCGGCAGCAAGTGGTCCGAATATTGAAGTTGACGGAGGGAACAACAAGGGAAACACGAGAAAGGGAAGAAAGGGAGGAAATGGTAAACGACATCGTCAGTTTTTCAGGAGAAGATAGGAATAAACTCCGGGGATGGAAGGTGCAGTTGGCTCTGCTGATCGCCGGAAAACCGAAGGCATTCAACACCGAACTGAAAAAGTTAAAATATGCAGTTGGATGCCTCACGGGAGAAGCCCTGGCCCAGTTAATTCCACGCTGCAACGAGATCTCTGGGGAAGTAAAACTTGACACCCTGAAAGAACAAGTTGACCTGCTAGATCTAGCTTTCCGAGATCAAGGCAAAGCAGCAACGGCCAAGAGGGAACTCTTGGGACTCAAACAATGAGACTGCGAATTCTCCCAGTATTATGCAGAATTCCAAAGATACATAGCAGACATCAAATGGAACAAGGACGCTCAAATGGACGCACTTCGGAATGGGCTATCCAACGAGCTCAAAGACTTCCTACAACATATCGAGGAACCAGACAACCTGGTCCAATTCGTCAAATTATGCTGCAAGAGGGATTCACAACCCAGGAGACGTGCAGCAGAGAAGAAGTCCGGAAAATGGGAAGGATACAAAAAATCTGACTGAACAACCAACACCACATCCGCCCCAGAGGCGTTCCCAGCAGGAACAGTGGCAGGTTATCATGGCCCGGCACCAATGGATCTCTCAGCAGTCATGGGAAGGACGATCACACCAGAGAACGAAAGAGGCGATGAGACGGAGGATTATGTATGTATTGTGGGGATGGCAGGCATTTTGCCGAATCATGTTCAAGGATATTGAAGGCAGCATCAAGGCAGAAAGAGGTATCACCTTTCAAAAAGGCAGCAAACGAAGGAGATGCAGATTCGGAAACATTGGAAAGTAAGGAAGTAGAGTCGGAAAAAGTATAGTCCAGTGCAATACGGATGGCAATTGCGCTGGAAACTAATTTCCTTTGTCAGTCAATGCTAGTTTTGGTATTTCGCAATTGTTTATATCAAACGCAGAAATAAAAGAGTCCTGCATGGAAACCAAACATCTCGTTGTGAAATGCTTGCTGAAAATGGAAGATAAAACCAATGATACCCACGATTTGATAGACTGCGGAGCTACTGGAATGGCATTTATTGACAAAGATATCGTACGACATCATCAGTTACAAGAGAAGGAACTTCAAGAATCAAGGGAGTTAGATGTCATCGATGGAAGACCTATCGAATCGGGAACAATCACTACCATGACTAAATTGGACTTAGGCATACGTGGACATCAAGAGCAGCTACCAGCATTTGTTACAAATTTGGGACATTATCCAATTGTACTAGGACTACTGTGGCTACAACTTCACGATGTTGCAATCAAATTCCAAAAGAAATGAATTGGATTCGAAAGCAGCAATTGTCAAAAACACTGTCAACATCATTCGAGCGTATGGGTATGGGGCAATCACATGGAAACAACAGAGCCAGACAAACCGAAACTGGATATATGTGCAATAGCAGCAGCCCCATTGATGAGACGCAACAAAAAGGTGAAACTCAAGGTATACGCAGTTACTCTATACGAAATCAACAAGGCCTTAGAAGTCAACGACCTCCAAGAAAAATTGTTGGAACAGTTGATCCCAAAGGAATATCATGAGTTCCTCCCCATTTTCGATAAAGTCATTGCTGAAAGACTGCCACTACATAGACCATACGACAACAAGATCACACTTCAGGATGGTTTCACCCCCCCTTTTGGACCAATTAATTGTCTGTCGAGGGAGGAGTTACAGGTCCTGAAGGAGTGGATTGAAAAGAATTTGTCAAAAGGATTCTTCAGATCATTGTCACCACCATGTGGAGCTCCGGTCCTGTTCGCACCAAAACCGAACGGTGGCCTATGACTTTGTGTGGACTACAGAGGCCTGAACGAAGGGACAATAAAAAATCGATATTCATTACCGCTCATTCAAGAAACTCTGGTGAAACTTCCCAAGGCCAAGTGGTACACCAAGCTGGACGTCCGAGATGCCTACAATATGATCCGAATTGCAGAAGGTGACAAATGGAAAACGGCATTCAGAACTCGCTATGGCTTATTCGAATCACTGGTTATGCCCTTTGGACTCACCAATGCACCCGTGGCATTTCAAGAATTCATCAATGATACCCTTCGACCGTTTTTGGACATTTTCTGCACGGCCTTTGTAGACGATATCCTCATCTACTGTGACAACCTGACGGTACATAAGGAACATGTACGGGCCATAATGACAACATTGAAGTAAGCCGGACTATACCTAAAAGCCGAAAAATCCGAGTTCCATCAACAAGAGGTCAAGTACTTAGGATTGATAGTTGGGGTGAATGGGATCAGAATGGACCCAGAGAAAGTAACAGCTGTAAAGAATGGGAAGCACCCGGAAAACTCAATGAGGTTCAAGTGTTGTTAGAATTCGCCAATTTTCATCACAGATTCATAAGGAACTGTAGCAGGGTGGTCCAACCATTAACAAAACTCACGAAAAAGCTAGTCCCATTCTACTGGGGACTGGATCCGAAATGAGCATTCACCGAGTTAAAGGAAGCTTGTACGACAGCACCAGTGCTAGCACATTTCGATTACAACAAACCTATCGTTGTGGAAACCGACGCATCTTGTTATGTGTCTGCTGGAGTACTATCTCAATACGACGATCAAGGAATTCTTCACCCGGTAGCATTCTTTTCCATGAAACATACACCTGCAGAAGAAAATCATGAAGTGTAAAATCAAGAATTGGGAGCTATAGTCAAGAGTCTGGAAAAATGGAGACCAGAATGTGAAGGGTCAGTACATCCAATCAAAATACTGACAGCCACAAGAACCTCGAGTACTTCATGATGTCAAAGTTCTTCAACAGACGACAAACAATGTGGTCCGAATTCCTGTCAAGATTCAAATTCAAGATCATATACCACCAAGGCAAAAACGGCCAGAAGCCCAATGTACTCACCAGAATACCAGGAGACATTCCTCCGAAGGGTGTAATGGTGGCGGCCGGGTAACTGCCCAGTATATAGTCACTTCACGGGAGTGCACTTGCACTCTAGCAATAATCTTACCAAGATACTATTCCACTATAATCACAATTCCACGTTTGCAACTGTATCTACTCATACTCCCTTGTACGAGACCATACTTGGACGTACGGCCCCACACTATTATCGCTCCAATCTATTTGATAAGTTTCCCCCACAGGATTTTGTGTTTTACCCCTTCCTTCGACGTGTCGTCATCATAACAATCAAAAAAACTTGAATCATGCCTCAAAAGAAGTCTACTAGAACGAAATTGCGCGTTACTGACAATCATGAGACCGACGACACCCTGCAGGCAGCAGCATCGGCAGCTGAACGTGCATCCCCGATGGTTTTACCCGAAGCAGAGATTGACGATGGGGATGGGGACGGCGACGATGGTCTGGACAGTCGCGAGCACAGCTATGAACGTCAAGCAGATGGAGATGGCGACGACACCGGTGTTCTCCGCTCCCGAATTACGGATGAGGGACGTCAAGATGTGGAGGCTCAGAATCGTTTGATGCTCGGGATGGTACTCGAACACCAGGTCCAATTGAAAGCCGAACGGAAACTCGAACGTGAATGGATGGAAGCAGAACGATTGCGAATTGCCGCTGAACGAGAACAATGGGCCGCCGAGCGCGCCGAGCAGACTGAACACGCAGAACGAAGCACTACCGGCGCAATGCAAAACATCTACGAAATGGTTTACCCCGTATGGCATTGTGGCGGTGCAAAAGAGCTGGATCGGTTTCTCGACGCCTTACGCTCCAATTTCAACTCCCATGGCCACCTATTCCCACCCGTAGGACCCTAACATCTCAAATACGCGATCTCCCTTCTGGATTGCTGGAGCACTCACCAATGGCTGGCGCGGAGACAGACGGAGATGATGGACTCTTAGGAATGGGCGGTCGACTTGTTCGTGGAATCCGACCCATCTCTGCAAGAATTGCACCTCTTTTCACATGAGAAAACCAAGGTTTACGGAAACAAGGACAGACGTCACATCGCAGTCATCAGGCTGATGCAGGAATTCACACAATTGCTACAAGAACCGGTTAGAGCCTATGCGAACCGTTTGAAAGCTGAGTGGAGGCAGGCCGGTTGGAACTACAGAAGCACGAAGAGGTTCTATATGACATCGCCTGGGCAGGCCTCCGGAACTCGCTCAAAAACAAAGTCGGACCGATGACTCCTACCTGTGGATGGTTCGACACCATGGATGAACTTTGCGACAAGGCCATGGTTTCGGAGATCACACAAGTCGACAGCAAGAAGCCGCAGAAGCAGCAGTTTCAGCAGCAACAGCAGCCGATGGACACGCCCCATAAAGGTGGCAAACGAGGCTACCGGCCATCCATCTCAGAGCCGGCAAACACCAATGGCGAAAAATCCGGCCATTCCAGATCGAACAAATACGGCAAATCAGATGGCGGAGGTCAATTGATAGGCTGACCGCCAGCACCGTGGGTTTCGACGGAGGTCTTTGAAAGCAGACGATCAAACCCTAATTGTTTACGCAGCGGATTCCCGAACGACAAAGCGAGTTTCTGCCCAAAATATTCTCGAGGAGGTAACCCACCGCAGCAGGATCAAAGACTAGAACCAAGCGGAAATGGAAGCGGAGGACATTAAGTCAAACGGCAGAAGTCCGTCGATGACCGACAGTCGAAAAACTCATAAGCCTGTCCCGGCATGTGGCCCGACGTGAGAGGTTCGACGAGGCGGAATTGGGTTTAGAGAGGGTGGCAACGCAGGCGTTGATGGCGACGATGGATAGCATACAACCATATTGGATCGCCTTGAAGTCAAGGGTGGTGTTGGAGAGCCCAAAAGCTCTCATGTCAAGTCAGTACTTATGTGGCACAGCCAGACCGGATACGTCACATATTGTCCATGACGTTCTTATAAGAGATGGAAGTGGGGTGATGCAACGCGTGCGAGCACTTATCGATTCCAGTGCGACCAGCATCTTTAAGTCACCGAGATTAATCAAACGGCTGGGTTTAACGGATGAACCGACATTCGTCACAACCCTGGGCCTTAACGGTCATGCGATGGCTCACCCGAGCGAGTGTTGAAAAATGGCGATCATGGTTCAATATTTGGAGCACTTATCACCGGTTCAAGAATCGGAGGTGCTAGTTGTGCCCATGCGGGCTTACGACTTGGTTTTGGGGTTGCCTTGGTTCCAGTCTAGGAATCCTGACCTCAATTGGCAAAGCCGTCGGCTTTTGGCTCTGCGAACCCCAGGGGAGCGGAAGTGGTGGCAGTGGACCGGGCAGACCGATCGGAATGCCCCGGGAATGCACCAGGATCTACGGCTAGGGAGGAGGCGTTTCCCGAAGGTGGCTGTCCTCCGGATATTCAAATACTTGGAGCTGCTGCTTTCGACAATCTATTGGCCAGGGAGGAGGTCGTCGGGACATTCTTTCTAACAGTGGGGATTGTACAGGACTGCTGGGAGCGACCGTGGAAGGCATCACCAAAGGAGGTGAGATTGGCCCCAGGCGCTGGATGGGCAAGCGGGGAGCAGCGGCGGTAGTTGCGGCAGAAGAGCGTCCACATGGGAACCTTGAATGACTGCTAACGGCTGGCCGAGACACAAAGGGAGTAACTGGACGGTGGGGCTTAGCTCTTCCATGGGCGAAACAATTTAAACCCAGACTCCTGGATATTTCTTGTCTTCGGTCTATTCCGAATTTTAGATCTTGTAACTAACCAGAACAGATGGAGCTGGCATATCAATGGTATCTACAGACAATGGAGAACTTATCCCGGCCAAATACGGAAATTTCGTCCTGATTTTCCGTAAAGCCAAGGCAGAGACACTTCCGCCGCATCGGTCAATCGACCATGCAATTGACTTGGAGCCCGGCTACAATTTGCCATATGGGCGGATCTACAATTTATCGGAGTTGGAGTTGTGGACGGTAAAGGCCTATATCGAGGCGAACCTATCCAACGGGTTAATTCAGTGGTCATCATGGCCGGCAGCGGCGCCAATTGTCTTTCCAAAAAAGAAGGATTGGGGGCTAAGACTGTGTGTTGACTATCGTGCGCTTAACAAGGCGACGGTGAAGAATCGGTATCCCCATCCATTGATTTCAGAGATGCTTAACCGTGTGCGCCAGGCACAGATATTTATGAAGCTGGACCTCCGCGGTGCTTATAACCTCATCCGCAGCAAGGCGGGCGACGAGTATAAGATGGCCTTCAGAACTCGGGACGGCCAATTTGAATATCGAGTCATGCCATTCAGTTTGACAAATGCACCGGTGACATTTCAGTCTTATATCGAAGAGTGTCTGCGGCCTTATATTGACGAATTCGCCGTATGCTACCTGAACGACATACTGATCTATTTGACCAACCAGAAGGAGCACGAGGTGTATGTGCGCGAAGTGCTCCAGTGACTCAAGGAGTTCGGTCTCAATTGCAAATCTGAGAAGTGCCTATTCGGAGTCTCGGAGGTCGACTTTCTGGGGTTTGTCATCACTCCCAACTGAGTCGGCATTGAATCGGACCGGATCTCTAAAATTGAGGACTGGCCCACACCGAAATCAGTTAGAGATATCCAGGTGCTTCTCGGGTTCACGAACATCTACCGAAGATTCATCCGGAAATATGCCAAGGTGACCCTTCCACTAACGGAATTACTAAAGAAATCAGAGACATCCCGCACCCCAAAACCAGGAGGCAAACAATGCTCAGGCAAGTGGGAATGGACTTGGGATGCCGAGATGGCTTTTCAGAAACTTAAGAAGGTCTTGACCGAGGCACCGTTCCTCCAGTATTTCGATCCGGCCAAGCCAATCGTTCTCCAGACGTATGCGAGCGGATTCGCTATTTCAAGCAGTCTCAATCAGTTTGATGGTTTTGTGGTTCTCAGGCCAGTCAATTTCTACTGCCGGAAGTGCTCCCCAGCCGAGCAAAATTATGATACCTACCACCGAGAGTTATTGGCTATCGTGGAAACACTTAAGCAGTGGCGGCATTACCTCGAGGGCACCAATCACAAGGTCTGAATTCGGTGCGACCATAAGAATCTCGAATCCTTCCAGCCGTCCAAAGTACTCTCCAGAAGACAAGCCAGGTGGTCGAAAATTCTTTCGACTGATGACTTCGTCATCGAGCACCTGCAAGGCTCCCAGAACCCTGCCGATGGCCCGTCCTGACGGCCCGACTATGAGATCGGCTACGACAAGCCTGTGGCACAACCATTGGCAACCATGTCAGTTGATCCATATGACGATCTCATGCCAGCAGTCATCACCACTCAGGCTTCCGACTCTTTGGCTGTCGACGTCTCGGCGAAGCTTGTCGATCGGTCAATTGCAGACGGCACAGATCCCGCGGGAGAGGACAACCAATGGAAAGTCGTCGCGGGAGCTCTGACTTACGAAGGGAGGATATACGTTCTCGCGGTTGACTCTCTACGCGGAAAAGTGATAAGTCTATTCCATGACAACCCTGAGTCCGGTCACTTTGAAGCTCTTATAACTGCTGAGCTGGAATCTAGGGATTTCTATTGGCCAACAATGGATGCATACGTACGAAAGTATGTTAGCGGATGCACAGTATGCCACCGGATTAAAGCAGCTCAACATGCAAGGCACGGAGTCAATATGCCTTAGGAGATACCGTCACGGCCCTGGAAATGTGTCACCATGGACTTCTTCACAGATTTGCCGGAATTGACTGCTTCCGACTACCCCGGGATTCTCGTTATCGTGGACCGACTGACAAAGATGGCGATCCACCTACCATACCGGAACGACATTGATTCACCGGAATTGGCGAGGCTCTTCTTCGAGCACGTAATTTGCAAGCGTGGCGTACCTGACATCATCGTCACGGACTGAGGCACCCTGTTTACTTGTCGATTCTGGATGAGAGTATGTTCCCATTTAAGTACTAACCATCAGCTCTCGACAGCCTTCCACCCACAGACGGACGGGCACACAGAGAGTCAAAATCAGATGATGGAGCAGTATCTCCGGGCTTTCTGCAACTATGAGCAGCACAACTGAGTTGAACTTTTGCCACTAACCAAGTTCGCGTACAATAACGTGATACACACATCTACGAGGATGACTCCATTCTGGGCTAATTACCACTACCACCTAGTGATGCAGTTCAAGGCTCTGAAGCAACCATCCAACCTGAAGTCGGAGATCCAGGAACACACCGTGGCAGCCGGCTTGGATGAGACACACCAAACTCTCCGTGAGAACTTGCAGGAGGATCAAGCCCGCCAGACAAAATACCCCGCGGCAAAGAGGTTGTTTTCGCGGTTTGAGATAAGGTCTGGCTTTCAACGCGGCACTTCCGAATGACAAGGCCATCTAAGAATTTGGATTACAAACGGACAGGACCATACACGGTAGGTAAGGTCATCAATAAGAATGCTTACACATTGGACCTTCCACATACGATCCGGAAGCACAACGTCTTTCATGTTTCTTTGCTCCACCGCTATTCACCTTCAACAGTCGGCCACCAGCCGTCTGAACCGCAACCAACGATCGTCGATGACTCTGACGAATGGGAAGTCGATCATATTCTTGATTCTAAGCGGCGCTACCGGAAACTGCACTACCTTGTACAGTAGGCCGGCTACAGTTACATCCACACCAGCTGGGAACCAGCCGAAAACCGCGAAAATGCTCAGGAGCTGGTTGACGAGTTTCATAGGGAGCATCCAAATAAGCCTCGGCGGTGATTGGTGGACATTACGACATTAAAATTGTTTTGGAGATTTCGGATTGAGGTTCAAGTTGGACGTGCTTTATGGTTTTCTCTTCTAATGCATTTCGGGCCGG
Source organism: Trichophaea hybrida (assembly GCA_015178995.1). Lineage (NCBI taxonomy): Eukaryota > Fungi > Ascomycota > Pezizomycetes > Pezizales > Pyronemataceae > Trichophaea > Trichophaea hybrida. The sequence continues at coordinate 104,895 of WHVE01000223.1, forward strand.
TATAAATGCCGTCGGCACGGGTTTTAACCAACTACCACTGGAGGTGGAGTTTCCCCGTACACCCAATCCGCCATGAGGATGTCCAACATGGCACCGATCGGTTGTGGGACTTATCAAGTGTTACGGAGGCGTACGCATCTGGTTCTTATTCTTTTCGAGGTTTCCTTGGCTTTTATGTACGTATATGGCAGCCCAGGGGGTCTGCAGTTAGAGAGGGGGATGATGTAATGGCGGTGGCCAGGTTACCACCCAGTATATAGTCACTTCGCGGGAGTGCAATTGCACTCTAGCGATAATTTTACGATGATACTATTCTACTATATTCACAATTCCACGTTTGCAACCGTATCTACTCTTACTCCCTTATACAATGCCATACTTGGACGTACGGCCTCACAAAGCGGGGGGCAGAAAAAACCCAACAAATCGTGCTTAAGACGGAGAATCTGGACCAGAAAATATGAAAGGGACTGGTAGTAGCGTTTGCAGAAGTGGTCAATCGGGATGCTCAAGAGGTCAATGCAATGGAGTTGTGGAACTGGATTCAAAATGTGTGCAAAAGTTGCTTGCTAGACAGCAGCAAAGGACTATGCGCCAATGCAATGGAAACCGTCAAGAAGGGGGACCCAAATAAGCTCAAATTAATACACGAACATCACGATACACCAGCAGCCGTACACCCAGGACGAGCCAAAACTTTCACGCTGCTCAAAAGGAATCATCAATGGCAGAACATGAGAACAGACGTGGATAGGTACGTAAGGAATCGCCACTTATGTCAACGAAGTAAGGCAACACATCAAAAGATTCACGGATGGCTCAAACCACTGGAGGCACCCCAACAACCATAGAACGAGTTAAGTATGGACTTCGTGGTAGGGTTACCAGAAAGCGAGGGCTACAACGCCATATGGGTAGTGGTTGATTGATTGTCGAAGATGCAGCATTTGGTCCCCTGTCGGGAAGATACAAATGGAAAGAAGCTGGGCAAAATGTTTATACGAGAATTGTTCAAGTTGCATGGCTCACCAGATACTATAGTATCAGACAGAGGTCCCCAGTTGGCGTTGGAGTTCTGGAAGCATGTCTGCGAAATGCTAGGAATCAAGTTGAGACAGTCGACAGCTTTTCATTCACAAAGTGACAGTCCAACCGAACGAATGAACGCCGTCATGGAACAGTCCTTAAGCGTATTTGTCAATTATCAACAGAACGAATGGGCACACTGGTTACCTATGGCAGAGTTCGCATCAAACAATCACGTGTCAGAGTCAACCGGATATTTACCCTTTTTCGGTAATTACGGGTTTCACCCAAGAATGAACTTCGGCCAACATCCAGTCCAACATGCAATCGATATCAGAGAAGTAAACGCAAGTGCCCTCTCCCAAAAAAAAATTGAAGTCTTCCAACGGATGAAGGCGGAAATGCTCCGAGCACAGTCGATCCAAGCGGAACAAGCAAACAAACATTGCAGAGAGGGTGTTGTGTTAAAGACAGGTGGTAGGGTATGGGTGGATGCGAGAAATATTACGACACAAAGGCCAAGCAAGAAGTTAGACTGGAAACGCCTGGGACCACACAAAGTCATTGAAGTTATTAGTCTGTGGTCCTACCGCCTGCAACTACCCAAGTACCTTCATATAATCCCAGTACAACCAATATCCCGCATGAGCAAAGTTTCGGAAGACCCTCTCCCAGGGCATATCGAATCCGCACCACCACCAGTAATCGTGAACGGAAAAGAAGAGAACGAAGTCGAGCGTATCGAGGATTCCCGAGTGTTCCGTTGCCATTTACAGTGTTCAGTCAAGTGGAAGGGCTACGATAGGAAAAGCTGGGTGCCAGCAGTCAATGTAGACGGACTCCAAGCCATCGACGTATTCCATATGGAACAACGTGGGAAACCAGGATCGTGAGCTTCATGGGTACTCAGCATTGGGAAGGGCAGAGCTACTGTCACGGTTGTGTTGAGTGAGAATTGAGGGAAGAGTAGGAATCGATGAGCGATACGAGGAGAAACAGGTATCAATGCAAGGAATCAGGTTTGGTTGGAAGGAATCAGGTTTGGTTGGAAGGAATCAGGTTTCGAGGGAAGGAATCAGGTTTCAAGCGAAGGAATCAGGTTTTGTCAGTTGTGTTGCGAATATGGCGTGATAGATGTGACGTTGGTTGAGTAATGAGTGGGTTGCGTACATAGGTGGTGGAGGTTGGGATGTATTTTGGAACGAGTGAGCAAAGGTGACGACGGTCACGTCAGCTGTATATAAGGAGAATGCAATCGCGCAGGATAGATTTGTTCTTCACTCGTTCTCTAGTCTACAAAACAATCAATAGCTTCGGCACCAACCTCTGTGCACTTGAGTGATTCCGGATTTCGAGTCTCTCAATTGTTACGCAGTACCCACGATCACTGCACCTCCTGTTGATTTTCAATAACCCCTAGAACCTCGAACCTGGAAACCTTGACATCACATGTCTTATTGTACAATTGCAATCTATTTGATTGTGAAATCTGGCTTTCATGCATATTTGACAAGAATATACCTCACAATACAAATAACTCGTGATAGAATTTTTTCAATTCAGATGTTACTCGGACAAATTGCATACCGCTGATTTGTCAATAAAGGCAGTCAAAACTACACTAAAACTCCTGCAGTCAAACCAATCCCACACGGTAGAGATGTTGTGTGACCAAAAATTGTTGACACTCTGTTGACACTCACTTTAACTCCTTCAGCCTACATGTTTTAATGCTCAATTGCACTGTATTCAATTGTAAAAGCTGGCTGTCATACATATTGGACAAGAATATATCTGATGATACAGATAACAGGTGATTTAATTCCTTCAATTCAGACGTTACTTGGATAAGTTGCATACTATTGAGTTGTCAATAAAGACCTTCAAAACTACAATAAAACTAGTGCGGTCAAAACAATCCCACGTGCTATAGATGTTGTATGACCAAACATTGTGGGTGCTCTGTTGACGCTCAATTTTACTCATGCAGCCTATATGTCTTATCGCACAATTGCAATTTGTTTGATTGTGAAAGCTGGCTTTCATGCATATTTGACAATAATATACCTTGCGATTCAAATTACTTATGATATAATTTCTGCAATTCAGACGTCACTCGGATAAATTGCATGCTACAAAAGTGTGGATTAAGGCAGTCAAAACAATCCCACATGGTAGAGATGTTGTATGACCAAAAATTGTTGACTCTCCATTGACACTGATCTTTACTCATGCAGCCTACGTGTCTAATCGCATAATTGCAATCAATTTGATTGTGAAAGCTGACTTTCATGCATATTTGACAAGAATATACCTCGCGATACCAATAAATCATGATGCAATTCTTTCAATTCAGTGGCTACTGGGATGAATTACTTGCAACTGATTTGTCGATAACATCAGTCAATACTCTGATCACACTAATTCAATTTATCTGTTCCCTCCCATGCCCAATATTGGGTGACCAAAAATCAGTTATTCTCACTTTTAGTGCTGCAGCCTACGTGTCTTGCCGCATGATTACACTCTATTTGATTGCAAACGCTGGATTTCAGGAATATGTGATATGAACATACGTCGCAATGCCAATGAATTGTAATTTAATTGTTTCAATTCAGTGGCTACTGGGAGGAATCGCTTACAACTGATTTGTCGATAACCTCTGTCAATACTCTGATAACACTAATCAAATGAATCTATTCCTTTCTGTAGGCAAAATTGTGTGACCAAAAATTGTTGACGCTCTGTTGATGCTTACTTTTAGTCCTGCACATCGGGAAAAAATCCCTGCACCCGGACGCATTTGGCACGCCCAGACGTAGATTGTACGCCTGGAGCGTCTGGAATGTCGGGAGGCAGGGTAATATGTAAATCTGCGACAATACAACTTAAAGCACTGCAAAAGCAACTCTGGGCACTATATATTCATACGGTCGAATATCACTCTGCGAAGTACCTTGTGACGCCTAATATACTGTGTTCTTCATCTGGCCGTTCGAATTGCATGGTGCTCGGTGCTCGGTGGCAACACTGCCAGCCAAACTGTATCGATAATCTCCAGCCAGTCGAGAGCCATTTCGGCTCGATCGCATTCATCCAGCCGAAAGCCAGCCAGCCGAAAGCCAGCCAGCCGAAAGCCAGCCCAGCTCGATCATCTCCCGCCAGCCGAGAGCCAACCCTACCCGATCGCGTCCAGCCAGCTGAGAGCCAGACCAGCTCGATCGTGTCCAGCCAGCCGAAAGCCAGCCCAGCTCGATCATCTCCAGCCAGCCCAGAGCCAGCCCTACTCGATCACGTCCAGCCATCCGAGAGCCATTTCAGCTCAATCGCGTCAAGCCAGCGCAGCTTGATTATCTCCCGCTAGCCGAGAGCGTGCTTGTGCAGCCAGCCAAGAGCCAGAACAGCTTGATCATCTCCAGCTAGCCAAGAGCCAGCCTGGCTCGATTGCGTCCGTTCCAAGTTACCCGGCTATCGGCTCGACCCCTCCCTTTTCCACTCCTTTTCAGCCCCCTTACTTTCAACCGTATTTGCACTCTAAGTTCCAAGTTCTAAGTTCAACTCTATGCTACTTCTCTCTCTCTCTCACGGTCACTCTCTTTGTTTGCAATGCTAATAGATGTACAGACAATTTTAATCGATGTAACCAGCTGGCGCCAGCCGAGAGCCAGCCCTACTCGATCGCGTCCAGCCAGCCGAAAGCCATCCCAGCTCGATCATCTCCAGCGAGCCGAGTGCCAGCCCTACTCGATCGCATCCAGCCAGCCGAAAGCCAGCCCCGCTTGATCATCTCCAGCCAGCCGAGAACCAGCCCTACTTGATCGCGTGCAGCCATCCGAGAGCCATTTCGGCTCAATCGCGTCAAGCCAGCGCAGCTCGATCATCCCGCCAGCCGAGAGCTAGCTTGTCCAGCCAGCTGAGAGCCAGCCGAGAGCCAGAACACCTCAATTATCTCCAGCCAGCTCTGCGTGCTCATCTCGAGCGAGCCTAGCTCGATTGCGTCCGTTCCAAGTTACCCGGCTATCGGCTCGACCAGTCAGGCACTCCCTTTTCCACTCCCTTTTCAACTCTCATTTCCGCCCCCTAACTTTCAACCGTATTTGCACTCTAAGTTCTAAGTTCTATGTTCAACTCTATGATACTTCACTCTCTCTCTCACGGTCGCTCTCTTTATTTGCAATGCTAATAGATGTACAGACAATTTTAATCGATGCAACCAGCCAGCCGAGAGCCAGCCCAACTCGATCGCGTCCAGCCAGCCAAGAGCCATTTCGACTCGATTGAGTCCAGCCAGCCGAGAACCTCGATTGAGTCCAGCCAGCCAAGAACCAGCCCTGCTTGATCGCGTCCCGCCAGCCGCGAGCCATTTCGGCTCGATCGTGTCCGTCCAGCCGAGAACCAGCCCAGCTCGATTGCGTCCAGCCAGCCGAAAGCCAGCCCAGCTCGATCATCTCCAGTAAGCCGAGAGCCAGCCCTACTCGATCGTGTCCAGCCAGCCGAGAGCCATTTCGGCTCGATCGCTTCCAGCCATTTGAGAGCCAGCCCAGCTCGACCGCCTCCAGCCAGCCTGCATCCAACGCACCGCGTCACCCCCGCTCAAAGTGCTGTTCGAAGTGCACAAAGTGAACCTCCAAGTCCACCTGATCGAAATGCTAATCCTTCTGTCCAGGTCGGCTCGGGTCAAAGTGCACCTGATCGAAATGCTAATGCTTTTGTCCAGGTTGGCTCGGGTCCAAGTGCACCTGCAAGTGCTGCTCCAAAGATCTACGAACATTTTTTGTATATAGTTAGCAATAAATTTGTGAATCAAGACTGTGACCGTAAATCAAGGCTGCGACTGTGAATTACGGCGGTGACCGTACAGTGCACTGCGTTTGGAAGCAAATGCAGCGTCTGGAGGCAAATTCTGCGTTTGGAGCTGCGTCCGGAGGCAAATGCTGCGTCCGGACGCAAATGCTGCGTCTGGAATTCCAGGGTACGTCGAGGCTCAAAAGGTTTCGATTTAAGCGCCCGATGCGCCCCAGGCCTACGTACGTTCTGGGCGCAACTTGGTTTTTTTCCCGATGCAGTCTATGTTTCATATTGTCCAAAAATAATAGATATGATTGTAATGGCCGGCTTTAATACGGATTCAATAAGAACCTGCAATGCGATACAGATTATTCGTGATTTAATGTCTCCAATACTGTCTGACGTGGAATTCCGAGGTTACTAGAATTTTACATTCGATAGACAGATTGCCTTGCTGTTGAAATATATTTAGTAGTATTATCTCGCTTTCAACTGGCTTTGCGCCGCATAATGATACTGACGTAAGTATGTAATATATCTGGACTACTTTCGTCATCCAGATAGGTGTGCCAAATACTCATGGTCGGCCATAAGGTCTTTGTGATATCGCCATCATGTGTACAGGGCCTGAGCGGCAACTTGTGCAGTTGTAGTTTTACTATAATTGTTCATAATGGCTGTCTTCTACCTTGATTCACCATGCGATCAGACCGCAACTAGTGAGACGAATATAACCATAATGATGTAAAATTCAGCTGGCATATTATGTATCAATTAAGTTTTTACGCTCATAATTGAAATAATTATTCATAATATTTGCAGGCTAATAGCCAGTATATCTTGCATATCGGGCATAGTCAAAGTTGATATGTTCAGTATCATCCCTGCACATGCACAGACGATTTTTTAGGCGTCATTGAAATCATTGAAAACGAACCAATACAAACATAGGACTAAAAGGCATTTACACTGAAGAAAATGTTGAAAACAGCAACATAACAATCTATTAGTATATAACGATCTATGCTTACGGGCCATCATACTCTGTAAGCATATATTCAGACATGTGTATAACAATTAGTAATGGATGAGGCAGGCAAGGGATAATTTTGTACTGATTCAACTGTTTCGACAGGCATAAATTCCCCAACAGGCTGTCCGACTCCTAGTAGCAAATAACTAGTTCGGGCAACAGAGGGTGGTCGGGCCATTGATGATGTGGCAGGATTGGAAATTGAATTTGGGGTGAAAAGCACCAGAACATGCAATTCAGCTGTACCGTACTTTCTGTCGCTCGCGGGAATGTAATCTTCGGCATCTGCCCATCACGGAGATGCCAATTCCTGAATCTTCATTGGATTCGTGTGAAAGATATCCAGCTGTTGCTGTACTGATTGATCGATTGGGCCAACCACCCCATCAGGTTCGTCATCATCACTGAGCTCTGGATACTCATTGTCATCTCCATCTGCTGCTTCATCATCATCATCGTCCTTGCCTGAAGTTGCAACATTGTCAACACTATCTCCAATTGCTTTCAACATCTCGTCAAATGTAATTTTAATTGTATCAGCCACCGCTCTTTTCAACATAGACTTATTCGCTCTCTCCACCCCTGCTTCTGCTTCCGCCACCCTCTTTCTTGCTGCTGCTGTTTGACTCTCCACAGATTCCTCAATCCACTTCTGCTTTGCTTCCTTGTGCACGAAGTATGATTCAGGTCTGTGGCGCGCTGCACCCATTTTTTTGGAACGGAGACTACGCCAAGCGCCAAGTACTTGGATGCATTCTGCCTCGACACCAGTCTTGTTTTGGATCGCTTGATCACGTTGTTTTGTAGCAAAAATTGTTGATTTGCGGTATTTCCCAGCAAGAAGTCTTGAAAACTTGATTTTTCGGTGTGTAGACCATATTTGTGGCACCTTCAGATGGTTCATGTAGACTTTGTTTTTGGAGATGATTGCAGTTGGTCGGTGGGGGTAGTGTTAGCAACGGTTCCCTGATATCCGGCCGCGGTCCGGGTTGCAACCGGAACCAAGGAACCCGCTCCGGTTCTGACACCGCCAACAATCCCAACCGCCCAATGACAAGCGGTTCCAAACCCGGACCAGAGCCCCTGTCCAGTTCCGGAACCTCCAAGAAACCGAACTGCCCAATCACAAGCGGTTCCAATGCGGAACCGAACCGAACCCGCCCGTTTTTGGCAGATTTCTTCTGTAAAAGTGTGGCTCCAATTAAGTATTTGAGTTCTGAATGAATTGCGGAATGTTATATACGTAGATTATGCAGTTTTTGACGCTATTTCACCTGCCGCTGTAGGATTTGTAATACGATTAGTATTCGTTGAGTCGGTGCAAAAAACAGTCGATTTTGGCCGTATTATTGGCTTTATTTCGCAGCGACTCAAGGAACACTCCTCGTATCACCAACCGGAGACGGGGCAGTGAAAGTGCGTCAAAAACTGCATAATCTACGTATATAACATTCCACAATCCAATCAGAATGCAAATACTCAATTGGAGCGACACTTTAAGAGATGAAACCAGCCAAAACCTGATGGGTTCAGTTCGGTTCCCGGTTTGGAACGGAAAATTAGTTACGGTTCGAGATTAGTACTGTTCCAGAACCGAACCGAACCCGGCATTGGTAACCATTGCTAACACTAGGTGGGGGAATGGTGGGTCATTATGGTTATAGGTTCGATCCAGTTCAACTACTAAAATGTTAATAGTAGCAGGGGCTAAAGCTGGAACCACTGTGAACAATATTCAACCTCAATACAACATCCATTCAACATGACTGCAGAAACTGTTTCAAATAATATCGCTTCAGTTTTAACAGCCATTAGACTGAACACACTCCATGTGGCAACTGTAACATACATCTTATATTGCCAGCCATTCATGTGTATATATCATTACCAACAATTAACATCGTATGTAAAAGGCTAACATCCCTGCAAATCTGCTGCCATCTATAGCAGGGTCCATCATTAAATGCTATGATACATGATTGTATATAATAACAACTTACAATTTCGATTCGACTTGAATGTTGCAGAAATTCCTATATATTCTTCAGGTTCTCCCTCTTCTCGACACTCAAATTTCTCTCTCTTCATTTGAAATATCCTAATGCAATGGCTGAACCATAACAAGATGTTTCTTGCAGTAAATCCGGGAATGAATCCACACGCACGCCCACCTCTACTTTGAATACCTCAAGTAATCAAACTTTGCACCAGTGAGGTGCACAGAATCCCCACCGAATAGCAGCCGATATTGCAACGAGAAATATGCATACCGGCGAAAAGTTGAAAATTGAACACAAAACTGGCGGCGAGAAAAACCGGGGAAACCATGCAATTGGATGTCAGTTATATAATCTTTAAGAACGGCAGTCAATTAATCAAATTCAATTAGCAGAAATTGGTTCAGAATCATGTAAGATGTTCAATTAAAGCCGCAAAGGCAACCCTCCATGGTCTATCAAGGAATTCGGCCGAACAGTCCATGAAATTTAAAAATGTGATGTTGTCAACTGCGGAGTTTTGCGGAAAAAATTTGATACAAATGACCTCCAGAGTGAACAAGAGCTTCATGAAAACTATTCGAGGAAGCCACATGGGAGTATATGATTGAAGTAAATACTATTGCTTAATACTAAATTTTCATTACAGCTACCGAATAATAATAGGTTATTAATATGTCTGCATCCATGGCCAGGGAAGGTGGGCGTGTACAGCTCCAGCAGGCAGACATGTGCATCGCACTTAACATGGTTAATATGTCCAAACATGGCATATTACACACTGGAATTGAAGAAATACAGAATTTGATTTGAAAGCCTCGGACAGAGATTCAAGAGGAAAAGAGACAAGATGTTGAGTTGCCAGCCCATAAGAGTGTGAAGGCGGTCATTGAAAAGCATCCATCCATGATCTATGATAATCACACGGATGGCTGCATTCATTGCCGAAATATAATTGCTCGCAATTGTACCTCCTGCTGCAGGTACAATGGCACACAACCTGGCACCACTTCCGTACCAGCAGTATCGGCCGCACCAGTACTATCGGCTGCACCAGCTGTATCGGCAGCACCAGCAGTATCGGCAGCACCAGCAGTATCAGCAGCACCAGCAGAATTGGCAGCACCAGCAGAATCAGCAGCACCAGCAGAATCAGCAGAATTCGCAGCCACAGCAGTAACCACAGTCGCAGCAGTTCCTGTACGTCAAGCAGTGCATATTGGTGATCAAAGAATATTTAATCTCAGTCTTTTGAACCGACATGTTCCAGATAATGATACAGACACCAAAGAAGATCGCAATTTTACTGACTCTAGTACTGATGACTCCATTGAGGAAATTTCTGGTATCCACTCCCACCTCTCAAACAGATAATTATTACCAACAGTTTCACAGAGATGGTTAACCTTGATGAAGAAATTAGAAATCTTAGTGAATAGGGAAGTGGGTTCATTGGGCAGACTCAAAGCTTCAAATTTCAGTGACATTGTTGCATATTATGTGCCTTAATATAATGGAGACATACAATGTTGATATCCAAACAATTTTACATAGTTTCCGCTGCCGAAATTGGTAATATAATAATTACTTAAATCCAATGTGATCTGTGAAATGTGCAACATTAGAATTATTGGAGTGTGTATCAGCAATTATTAAATGACAATTTATCGGTATCACAGGACATGATATAATCAAATAAGAATGAACGCAATTCTTTTCAATGGTTTGTGATATTTTCGCAAGACCATATGTATAAGCTATTGGACTGAAAGTGAGCGTCAACATAGCATCAATGATTTTTGGTCACGCAATACCTCTAGCGTGAGGGATTATATGTGCTACATTCATATCTTCTATCTTTTGACTGCCTTATTCAGTTGAAATATTTTCAATGATGCACCAATGCTATCTCTGAAAATGAGTATCAGCAATTGTTAAATCACAATTTATCTGAATTGGAGAACGCATCATAATCAAATAAGGACAAATACCATTCATTACCGTTGATTATGATATTAGCGCTTGACTTTACACATAGGCTACGGGATCAAAAGTGAGCGTCAACAGAATGTCAATGATTTTTGGTCGCACAACACCTCTAGTCCGAGGGATTATATATGATACTGTCATATTTTCTATCTTCTGACTGCCGTTATTGATTAAAAAGTTCTGAATGATGGGCTGATGCTATCTCTGAATATGAGTATCAGCATTAATTAAATCACAATTTTTCAGTATCGTCGGATGGATCATGATTTAATAAGATCAAACGCCATTCATTACAGTCGATTGTTATATTTTCGCCTCACCATACGCATAGGCGATGGGACCAAAAGTCAGTGTCAACGATTATTCGTCGCACAACACCTCTTGTGCGAGGAATTATATGTATTGCGTTCATATTTTCCAACTTCAGACTGCTTTTATCCATTAAAAAGATCTCCATAATACACAAATGCTATCTCTGCAAGCATAAGTAATGAAATGATCAACATAATGAAATTAATTGTATATCATGAAAAACTGGGCAGAAAGAGTGAAATGTTATTTGACGCATGGGTGATGCTTTCCATTCACGAAATTGAAAAGAACCCATTTTCAGAACCCACAGGAATGTCCAGGCGGGTCTGACTGAACCCGGTAGTACCAACGGGTTGGCCACTGGAGTTCAGGGTTTGGAAACGGAGATTAAGTCCGGGTCAGGTTTAGTACGGTTCAACAACCGGTATCAGATAATGATTCTGGTTTGGAACCGGACTGAGGGTTGGTAACCAGGATCCGTAGCTAATACTAACAATACACAAGAATTATATTTGACTGACATAGTTGTTGAATGACAATCTTTAAGTAATTGATTGGCAAATCATCAATTTCAGCATGATAATAAATGGATATCACATACTGTAATATTTTTCTAACAAAAATCAATACCAACCATAGTAATTTATCCTATTTAAATTCAACATCTTGACACAATAGTCAGGAGTTTTGAAAAGAGCCAACCAAATAACCAAGAAATAATATGTTAATAAATAATAAAATCCTGAAATATATAATAATTTCAAAACTATTCCATATCAAACAATGCTGATGTGCATCATTGCTGGTGGGGAAGAACGAGATTAGGCAGTTTAACTTGGAAGCAGCTCCAGCTGTGGAAGTACCTAGGATTGGAATATGTCATGGCCCCAAGCAGCTGAATACAAGATGATTACCAACAAAATATGTACACAATATCTGTTGAAATTTAAATTTCACAGAATATATCAACCATAAAAGTAATTTCAGCTGTCCAGTACACTTGAATGAATTGGCAAACATTATATCAAAGGAGAAGGAAGATTCTTCTAATATATTATGTCAAATACCCAACAACACACCATGGAAATGTGAAATGGAGTAATATTAAAAATTGTAGAAGTACAAAATATTGAGAATAAAGAAATAAATGAAGAATAATTAAATATATTACTTCATAAAGTATATAATACATGTTATTTCAACAGAAGCCGAATATTGAATGTACCGAATGCCAAATTGAATCAAATACATCATAACGAAAAACAATGTATACAGCATACCTATTTCCATTCACCATTCACACATCATGCACCCTGTGTAATACCTTTCAATCTGTAAAAAATTCCAACTGGTTGCACAGTATAAAACAGAATAATTATCAATATTGGCAAAACTGCTATACCTGTAAATACAGCAAACCAAATAATGAACAAACCTATCAATGACTGAAAATATTTGATGTATAAAAATACCTCTTGATTGATTTAACTATGAACTGTGTGGTGGAACTTGCAGGTAGTCCAAAGTAGAAATTAAAATGAATAGTAGTACATAAATGATTGAAAATTAAATATCTTCTAGTCCGTCACAATAATATAATTGCACAATTGTGCATTTAAACAGTATTCAGGTTTCACAAATTGCCAAATAGTCCAGTTCCAGATTGAGAACTACTATTTGAATCAGAATTCATAAACCTTATCTATGAACTATCACCAATTGAATAAATCAAATAAAAGTTATTATTTCTTTAAACAAAGTAAATTTTCATGATTATTTATATCATTGGAAATAGTATCTATGTGTGTGCTTCAATAATCTGCAGAAAACTCAGTTGAATAGATTTCTGTAGTAGAATCAATAATCATTAACAGTACTTCAATATAACCAAACCCCTTACAGTAAATTGTGAATAAAACGTTATACTTCAAATTATATCATAATAATTTTGGTTTTGTTGTGCCAAAATATTTTATGGGTCAATGCATAGCATGTGTTGCATTATGTAAAATGAAGTATTGAACGAAATGAGGGCAGATATAAATAGAACAGGTGGTTTTCAAGTAGAATACGCATATCAATTCAAATATAAACTGTATTCATATTAGGATATAGTATAGAGATATATACCAGAAAAATAATAACTAAATAAACATGCAAGAGTATATGTACAAATTATAATTGGCTGAATGACAATGAAGATGAAATCAGTTAATTGATCTACTGAAGAAGTTCACTTGTAATGATTGGGGTTAGTGAGAATCAGTGAATGAATTAGAATCCATAATGGATTATCTCATTCTTTGGGCAAAATATATGCTGTATGCAATACACCAATCACAAAAAGATTTTGAGAGAAAGGGAAGAAGTTATTGAACAAAAGAAATTCATCATACAGAAACAAGGCAAGATATTTATAATGGTAAATGATAATGAGATATTGCCAATAGTAACACAGTGGTATATAAGCTGCAGGCATGAATATGGTATACAAAGTTTGGTAAAGTTTGAATAAATATTGAACAAGTGAATTAAGGTGATGTGAGATGTATATATTATATATAAGCAGCAGGAATCAGGGCAGGATTGGTTTGCTCTGCATTGATTCGCATGTGTACAAAATGATCAAATGCTTCAGATACAACCTATGATTTTATTGGTGAATTCAACTTTCCAGTTTCTCATCCTGTATGCAATGCTTGCCATGCAGAATATTAGTTGAATACCCTAGAATATTAAATTGTTGCTAGATTTTATAATCTTGAGAACTCTGATACTTGAAAAGCTTGACAGAAGATAAAGCATATCAATTGATTCTGCAGATTGGAATTTTGTATATATGTTGATACCCTTACAGTTCAGGCTGCTATTATTATCACCCCCCTGTAAATGTTTCTTCCAAAGTCTTGAAATACACCAGCAATATTGAAAACAAATGGGTTATCCACTGTTATTGGAGACATATCTGGTTATATTGAGTATTGACCTTTTGAACACCAATTAATTGAAATATCTTTGGCAATCAGAGCTATATCAAAAACAAACAGAAAAGAAAAAAATCATCTTCAATGAACAAGATGCCCTGATCGCAGGAAACCACATTAAGGACTACATATTGCATATCGCAGGACTATCTGCAACTTGCATCAAAAATCCCATTGTCCGAATACAGGACCAAATCGTTGCCCATACCGACTGAATTTCCACAATTCAAGAGGAAGCACAGAATCTTCTACAGAACATGGCAAATGCGGACCAAGATCTGCCATAATAGGACAAAATCCGAGGGACTTGGAAGTAAGAGAAAAACTAAATAAACACAGAAACCTACAGGCTTAGTGTCATGGTTGTGTTGAGTGACGACCAGTGGTGGAGTGATGATCAGTGAATAATAAAAAAGATACAGCACGATGAGAATGACATCAGGTTTCGAACAGAGGCAACATAAGAACGTGAATGAAATCAGGTTTCGAACTGGAATCACAGCACGATGCCAACGAAATCAGGTTACGAACGGACGCTAAAGCATGACGAGAATGAAATCAGCTATCGAATCAAGGTGTTACTGGAAAACCACACAATCGTACAAATGCGGTGTGAAAAGAATACAGGAGTTCAGGTGTATTATGGAATGAGTGAAATCAGTGTATATATACCAGGCGTTCGGCGGAGGATAAGTTTCTTTCTTCTTTCATTCTGTTGTCTATAAAACAATCAACTGGCTTCAGCTTTCAGTTTTTTCACACTCGATGATTTTGGATAGAGTCTCATACATACATCCCTCGTTTTGCAGCTACAGGCTATACCTAGGTTCCTCCACCACCCGGCTTCCGGTTTTTATGATTCCTAGAACCTCGAGCCCTGAACCCCCTATACCGAGCCCTGAATCCTTGACAGAAGAACGAGTAAAAAATCGATGCCACAGGTTATATTCTTGTTTTATATACCGTTATTTTCACTGTTTAGGTTGCTATTATTGTCATCGCATGTGCATCACATCTTGCAATGTTTTCAAATCAGCAAGCAATTTCGAACATAGATTGGTCATCCAATCCAACTGGAGGCATATCTGTTTATCTTACTTGTGGACTTTTCAAAGACCTACGGATCCAGATGTTTTCGGCAACCAGTGCCACTTTCAAACACATTAGGCTGGATGAAAGAACCTATGACTGTATTTATTTTTGCTACTGTTCGGAAGAAGAAGGAGACCTAGACCACTATTACCCAAACCCAACTATCCACTGTCACTGCGGAACCATTCAGGATTGGACCAAAACACCTACCTGCAACTGCTTCATAGAGGAATTCGTTTTTTTTTTTCGACTGCATTTAGGAACAAGATTGCCTACTCTGTTTACTTTGGATTATCAATCTTGAATCCCTCTTGCCTTGGTGTATAGCCCCACGGCCAGCAAATACTGTGTTTTAGCCAACATGGAAGCAATGAAATGGAGTTATATAATCGATGAAAACGATTGACAGAAATTCGCCATCGGGCGTTAATGTGCTGGATTCCAAATAAGTGTATTTGGTGCGAAATTCCCTGTTGCAACGACTGCCCGATATATTGGTGAAGTGATACGTGATGGCACGGCTGTGACGTGTACCTTGAAGAAGCACAAATCTTCGGTTGGAGAATCAATAAATATCATTCCCAATCACCGTTCGAAAATTGCAAAGATGTCAGGAGAATCTTCAAAAGCAACCTGCGATATAACGCTGATGGGTGCACTGAAATTGGAACTGAAAATGTAACACTGGCAAATATGGAGATCATGAACGAAGAACAGCTCAGCAGTCACATTAAGGACATCAACACACAACTAACAGCCCTCACTCTGTTACCAACAACAAGCAGGTTGGATGAATTGCCCAAGGTAGGGCAATATGTAAAGAATGGGGAGGCAGTAATATCGGAATTGTTGGCAGCAGGAAACAAGGTTATCGAGGAATGGAACAAGCTGAAACAGGTGCTGCTTCTTACGCAACAGATATGAAAAACCACAGAAGCAAGAGTACCAGTCTGCCCACATGGAGACCTGCAAGCTGAAATCACAGATCTAGTACAATGATTGAAAAACAGAGCACCAGCAGGCACAGAAAACCTCAAACAAGATCTCGAAGAAACAGAGGAACGGTTAAAAATGTGTGCCAAAGAAAGAAACGAATATCGGGTTCAGGTCAAGCAAGTATTAGCACTGGCAGGACCATCGGATGTTGCTAGGGTGGTACGGGACCTAATGACAGCGAAATTCTCCGATTGTCGGGAGCAGAACGAAGGGCCATTCAAGTGCATGGCACAATTATCGATGAAAATTGCGGATCAACTCAGACGATTGTTCAGATAACAATCCAAAATGAGGTACGCAGCAAATCGACTAGAAGGGGTGGCCCTGAATCCAATTCAACCATACAACAACAGGACAGCTGGAAATCTGAAGTTAGAGTCATTAGAAAATTTGCTGGACCTATTGCAATTGGCTTTCTGAGACATGGACATATGGGCCACATCGAATCGGGAACTGCTCAAACTTGAGCAACAGAATTGACAATATGCCCAATACTAAGCAGAATTCTATCGGTGGGTAGCTGACGTCAATTGGAACGATGCAGCCCAGTCGGAAGTGTCACAGCAAGGCCTATCTGAGCAGCTGAAGGACTCACAACAGAACTGCGACACCCCATCGGACCTCACTGAATTTGTCAAAATACCCTTCAAAAGTGACTCCCAAATTCGCACCCGACCTGCGCAGAGCAAGTTAGGAAGAGGGACAGCAGGGTCAAAGAAACACGAAACCACTAGCAACCCCACACCTGCCCCAGAATCGGCACCAGCAGGCACTGTGGCAGGTTACCACGGCCCTACGCCAATGGACCTGTCAGCAGAGAAGGGGAGGCAGATCACTCCGCATGAACGCAAGCAGCGAAAGGATGGAGGACTGCGTATGTACTGCGGCGAGAGCAGGCACTTCGCGGCATCCTGCCCAAGAAAATTCATAGTCAAATCAAATCAGGTGGAAGTAATACCTGTCAAGAAAGCAGCAAACGAAATAGACGCTGATTTGGGAAGAGGAACAGGGAAGAAAATGCAGTCGGGAAAAGTTGAAGCCAGTGCAATAACGATGGCCATTGCGCTCGGAACAAATTACCTTTGTCTACAGTTGTAAAGTTTCATGTCGGAATTTCGCAGTTTTTGATCAGTAGTGCAGACAATAGAAAATCTTCAATGGAAAGCAAGCATCTTGTTGTAAATTGTTGAGTGACAATCAGAGACAGATTAATCGATACACACGATCTAGTTGACTGCGGAGCCACAGGAATAGCATGTGAGGACAAAGATTTTGGTCGCCATCATCAGTCAGAAGAGAAGAAATTACGAGCATCAAGAGAGTAAGAGGATATAGATGGAAGACCTATCGAATCAGGAACTATCACGACCACGGCCAAATTACACTTTGGAATACGATCACACCAGGCACAGCTGCCAGTGTTTCATAACATATCTGGGCACTACCCAATCGTGTTAGAAATACCATGGTTACAGCTGCACGCCATCTCAGTTACATTCCAGACCCGAAGAATTGGTTTTGAAAGCAGTTATTGCCAACAACATTGTCAGCATCATTTGAGCATATGGGTTTGGGGTAATCATATGGAAACAACAGCAGACCCGGAGAATCAGAAATTTGACATCTGCGCAGTAGCGGCATCACCCTTTAAAGGAAAAATAAAGAAGGAGAAACTCAAGGTTTACGCCGTCATATTGTGCGAAAGCAATAATGCCTTAGGAATAAAACATCTTCAACAAAAACCCCTCAAAGAGGTTATTCCAAAGGAGTACCATGAGTTTCAACCTCTATTGCGCAAGGTAATCACAGAAACACTTCCACCACATCGATCATACGATCACAAGATTAAGTTACATGAGGGCTTCACACCACCATTAGGACCGAATTACAGCCTTTCCCAAGAAGAATTACATATCCTAAAAGAATGGATAGAAAAGAACTTGTCAAAGAGGTTTATCCGATCATCATCATCCACCTGCGGAACCCCAGTACATTTCGGTCAGAACCCAGGAGGAGGCTTGAGACTCAACGTCGACTACCGAGAGTTGAACGATGGAACAATGAAAACCGATACCCCCTACCATTGACCCAAGAAACCTTGCTAAGACTCTCCAAAGCCCGTTACTACCACAAGTTAAATGTCAGCGATGCGAACAATATGCTTAGAATATCCCAACGGGACAAATAGAAAATGGCTTTCAGAACCCGATACGGACTCTTCAAATCCTTAGTTGTACCCGTTCGACTTGGCAACACGCCAGCATCGTTTCAAGAATTCATCAATGATATGCTACGCCCCTTTTTGGACATATTCTGCACAGCCTTTTTGGACAACATCCAGAGGTATAGCGATAATCCAAAGGAACATGAAGAGTACATCCAATCAAGGATGACATTTTTCAAGAAAGCCGGTCTCTGTTTAAAGGCAGAAAAATGCGAGTTCCATAAAGAAGAAGTCAAATATCTAGGATGAAGTGTCAGAGCAAACGGAATCAGGATGGACAAGGAGAAATTTCAAGCAGTTGAGAACTGGGGGGCACTGGGAAAATTTAAGTTAGTCCAAGCCTTCCTAGGATTTGCTAATTTTTACCAATGGCTTATACGGAACTATGGCAAAGTAGTGCAACCACTAACAAAACTCACCAAAAAAGTGGTAACTTGATGCAATGGACCAAATCAAAAAATGGCTTTCGCCGCAACTAAAAAGATCCTTTACGACGGTACCAGTACTAGCCCAGTTTGATTATGAAAACAAAATAGTTCTCGAAACCGATGCCTCAAGTTACGTAACAGCAGGAGTTCTTTCTCAGTACGATCACCAAGGAGTTCTACACCCGGATCCTTTCATTTTCAACAAATTCGCCCACCGAAGACAATTACGAAATTTACGATCAAAAATTAGGCGCAATCGTTCAAAGTTTGGAACAATGCAGGCCTCAGTGCGAAGGCTCAGCACATTCGATCATGATTCTCACAGACCATAAGAACCTGAAGTATTTCATGACTTTGAAGCTGTTGAACCAGAGGCAAACAATGGTGTCAAAATTCCTCTCCCATTTTGAGTTTAAAATCGTCTACCGCCCAGGGACACAAAGACAGGAGCCCGATGCACTATCAAGAATGGCAGGAGACATTCCTCTCAAGGGGGGGGCAGAAAAAACCCAGCAAATTGTGCCAAATCGGAAAAACTGGACAAGGATTTATGCAAGTCGTTGATAGTGGGCTTCACAGAAACAGTTAACCTTGACAATGACTCAGTATGTTCCGAAGAGTTATGGAATTGGGTAAAAAATGTATGTCAGCATTACCCATTCAATAGTAGTGAATCACAATATAAACGCACGCAGTCACTGGAAATCTGTGAATTGTAAAAGGCACAACCAACGGACGAGGAAAAGCTCAAGAGCATCCAGGAGTGCCACCATTCACCCGTCGCAGGACATCCAGGACGAGCAAAATCTTACGATGTGCCAAGCCGAAGCCATTCCTGGAACCAAATGAAGCAAGATGTGGACTTCTACGTACAAAACTGCCATACATGCCAATGGAGCAAGCCATCCCACAGAAACACTGATGGCTTTTTACGATCATTAGAAATACTGGAGGAACCATGGGATGACTTGAATATGGATTTCGTAGTCGGACTACCAGAAAGCGAAGAGTTAAACGCAGTTTGGGTAGTTGTCGATCGCTTCAAAAAGATGCGACAGCTGGAACCATGTACTGATAAAGTAGATGCGAACAATCTAGGAGAAATATATTTCAAACAAGTGTTCAGACTGCACAGACTGCCCGAAACATTGGTGTCTGACCGAGGACCGCAATTTGCTTTGGAAGTTTGGAAACCCATCTGCGAAAGATTGGATATCGAACGCAGACTATCAACAGCATCTCATCTTCAGACCTACGGCCAAACTGATAGAGTCAACGCGGTAATGACACTGTATCTCCGAAACTTTGTTAATTATCAGCAGCATAATCAGGTCAGGTGGCTACCACTGGCATGGTTCGCGGCTAACAATCATACCTGGGAGACAAACAATTGTTCCGCGTACTTTGGTAACTATGGCTTTCTCCGACGAATAACTTTCAACCAACTTCCAATCAAAGATCCTAACGACATTCGGGAAGTTAATGCACAGAAAACGGCAGAACCAATGGAGTGACTGTTCAGCGAGCTCAAAGCCAAAATGAAAAGGACACAGGCTGTACGGTCCAAACTGCCCAATAAGTCCCGAAGGGACTGCACAATATTAGAAGCTGGTGATGAAGATTGGCTAGATGCACAAATCATATCAACAACCCGACCAGGAATGAAACTCGATTGGAAATGTATAGGGCCATACATAATCTCCGATGTTATTTGTCCCTGGGCCTATCGAATCAAACTACCCAACCAGCTACGCATTCACAACATCCAACCAATATCTTGCTTGGAGAAAGCTTCTCATGATCCCTTCTGAATCAAAAGCATGAACCACCACCACCTGTATTAGTGGATGGAGAAGAGGAGTACGAGGTTGTGCAAATAGACGCTCCCAGACTGTTCCAGAGGCAGCTGCAGTATTTGGTAAAATGGACGGGCTACATCAAGCGCAGCTGGGATCCTACGACCAATGTGGATGGACTTATGGCCATCAACAATTTGCACACCGAATAACCTTGGAAGCCTTGATCATAAACCTCGTAGGTACTCGGCATTGGTGAGTGTGAAGCTACAGTTACAGTTGTATTGAGTGACAATCAGTGGTCGAGCGATGACCGGTGGAAAATATAACGGATAAAGCACGACGAGAAAGAAATCAGGTTTCAAACGGAGGCTAAAGGATTACAAGAATTTAATCAGGTTTCGAACGAAGATTAAAGCATGACGAGAACGAAATCAGGTTTCGAAAGAAGGCTAAAGCATGATGAGAATGAAATCAGATTTTGAATCAGGCTTTTAGGGGAAAACGACTGAATCGTATGCAAGCGGTGTACAAATCCAGCAGGAGTTGAAGTGAATTATGCAACAAGTGAAATGACTGTATAGAAACCAGGCGTTCGGCGCAGGATAAGTTTCATTCTTCTCTCGTTCTTTCGTCTATTAAACAATCAACTAGCTTCGGCTGGCACTTCATTCACACACGGTGATTCTGGATTGAGTCTGTTGCATACAGTCCTCATTTCGTAGCTCCATGCTATTCCTACATTCCTTGACCACCCGGCTTCCGGTTTTCAAAACCGCTAGAACCTTGAGCCCTGAACCCTCTATACCGAGCCCTGAACCCTTGCCAGCCTGATCGCAAATCAACACAAACCATTTGTTAATCGGTTATCAACCGGCAGGAAAAATCTGAAGCAAAGACTCACAGATGCAAATGAATCAATAATTATGTCCATAGAGCATAGCAATGATTATCGGAATCACATCTACACAGCGCTTCCCCTTATGGAGAATGGTATTAATTGCAGGGAAACAGTTCAAGGATATGGTCACCATAGGGATGGTGATATCCTTTGATTGTCATTATCAGAAAGAACACCATACTGAGGATGGGTGGTCCAATTTGTATCAAAACTAAATTAAGACCCATAGCAATTCTATGATGAACAATCCAAAATAAGTTATGCAGCCAACACATTGGAAGGTATTGCACTCTACTAGCTAGAACCATATTGTCACAAAGTAACAACTGATATCAAACTGTATCGCTTGTTAACCATATTGAACAAATTACAACCAGCAATTGGATACGGAGATATCCAAGCAACTGCACACTTGAAAGTTGATTAAATAATCAGCATCAACTGAGAATTTCCAATTTAGTTTCTGAAATTGCAATGATCGAAATCTGATGTTTATTGGAACAATATAGCAAATACCCATGCTATGAGTAGTTGTCTCTAGGATGAACTACAAAACTTCACACAATATACAGCAATATCACATGATGGAAACAAATTTCTTAAACTATGAACAAAATAATGTACCATATATATGTTATTGCTGCAGACTATAATGTCTTTCCCAATTGAATTGCATATGGTCAAGTAACCCATCCGTCAATTGTTCAATTAATCACGCTAGCGGCCGTTGCTGCATGAGCGGGAATTCATATTTACCCGACTTTTGAACTTACTTGCACCTACTCACCTCACTACCCCAACCATGGGCACAGTGAAGCCAAGGCAATGGCTGGCTGACAGTGTACATGACAACTGGAATGCCAAACAAGTGTATTATACTGGTAAAATAAATTCTTCCATGCTGCAGCTGCAACTTAGAGCATTTCCTATCATACCTTGTGACATTGTCTCTGTGGGCTCAGCTCTGCAGTGCTGCATATGGGATAAATCAGCTGATGACTTCAAAGGAAGAATAATCGTTTATAAGATTTTGTGAAGTTCAGGACGACCTGAGAGACCCACTGCAAGGGCAGCTGGTGATGGAATTTGCACAATCTTTTCTACCATGACAACGTCACCAACAATTGAATAACTCTTGGATTACTCAGCATCTCAACAGAAATCCTGATATTGCTTCCTCGTGTACTCAGCATCTGACTCACCAGAGGGTGAATGTGAATGATCTTCCAATACTGAGAAACTTCTTCCACAAAGCAAGTTACTTTTGATTACTTTAATATTTTTGACTAATGAATAGTTATGCAGATGGGAAAACATATTAGGAAGCTCAATGCTCATTCAGAAAACATTTACAATATGTCTCAAAAGGGGTTAATGAGTTGTCAGGCCTGGAAATTCAAGGTTATCTGCCATAGAGGCTGAAGGGATCAAAGGTACAGTCAGGATGGAAACTGGGAAATTGTTACAGTTATAGAGTATATATCTGCAGCCAGAAAGGTTATTCGACCCATGTATATCTTTACAGGCAGAGAGTATATACTAGGATGGCATGATGGGGTTCAGGCTAAACAGCCGGTTACCTTTGCTTGGTTATCCAAAAATTTGACCGCCAACAACATATGGTTAGAATTGGTGGAAATGATCTTTGAAATATTCATAGCTGAAGTGTAGGTACCATCGAAATGCTCTCCTGCTCATGCTGACTGCATTAGCGGTAGGGAACAGCCAGGTATTCTTATTCTTGTTGGACATGGATCACATTTGACATCCCAGATTTTCGATTTTGTTAACAAAGTGATATAGCACCCCTATGCCTCCCAGCACACACCACACATATCTTTCAGGGCTTGGATGTTGGGCTCTTTGGTCAATTTGTATGCCGCTATAACAATGAGTCAAATTTGTGGATGAAAAAAGTAGGTAATGCCATTAGGACGGGTCAATTCCATGAGTAGACACCCCCAGAATTTCAATTGCTTCTGTTTATAGCTTTTTCAATACACTTGTCACATGTGCCAAGGCTGCAGCATATATACATGGGAATACCTTGAGCACTTTCAAAGCTATTGATATCTGCCCTTTGAACTTGATCAAAATTTTTTAGCATCCAACTCCGAATATTACTCATCCAGATACACAGCAAACTTCACCCTCTGCAGCTCAAATGATAACTTCCCACAAGTCCAGCACTATTAGCTGACTAGGACACAGTGCAGTACACCTTCTCCTTCGTCAAACACCTTTTTCTGTACAGCTCAAGTCTCTGATAGGTCAGCTGGGATGGTCTGCCCAGGGGGCACATGCAAGCAAAGAATTGGAGGAGGAAATGGTGAGATTTCTTCGCTCTGGGGCCAAGGAGAGTAGTGCAGTTGCAGCTAAAGATCAAAGCCTCCATGGGAAAGTTCGTGTGTATACCACTGAGGATGTGGGGCAGACTATTGAAGCGAGAGACAGTATTGATCAAGGAAAAGCACGTAAAATCATAATGCGCCAGGATAATGCTGCACCTAACACAGCATCCTTAGGAAAAGGTCTCAAAGGGGGGTGCAGGATGCAAAGGGTGCAAAGTCTACGCTCAGTATCTAGCTAATGTAAGTATACAAAATGGTTATCTAGCCAATATTTACTGATTGGACTCCCTACATCTCACTCTGTCCAAATGAAAATCTTCTATCTGCAAAAAACTTCAATTCTGCCACAACCATCTTCCAAAAAAAATATATCACAATCTCCAAGATCCCTCTTATATCTATAATTCTCTCAATCTTCCCCAAGAGTCCACTCAGCAGCCGCATATTATCCCCCAGTATCATGATCAACCTGGTGCTCCTGCAGGACCGCACCCCATTGGCTGGGCTCGTGACCTGGCCTGAACCAGGTTCGGCTTATTGAATACCCATCTTGCATCATTCAATTGGACCCAGTTCAATCGGTTGGTAATGAAATGAAATGAATCATATTGCCAGCTTGC
Source organism: Trichophaea hybrida (assembly GCA_015178995.1). NCBI lineage: Eukaryota > Fungi > Ascomycota > Pezizomycetes > Pezizales > Pyronemataceae > Trichophaea > Trichophaea hybrida. The sequence continues at coordinate 129,432 of WHVE01000223.1, forward strand.
CAGTATTCTCAATCAAAGTTACTGCTCCAACCAGTTGAACCATTGTCAATGTGAATTATTATTCTTGTAGTCATCCTCTCAATACCATATTCCAGCTGGAGGATTCAAACTCAGTGTAGTTTCAAATTGATGCTGAACACATCAGAAATGTCATGTGGTTAAGGTGTTGTTTCCTATACTTATGTCGCTGAATGTCACTTCCATACAATCAATTACTCGATGTTTCTACTTCAATCGCATGGAAATCTGATTATGAGAGTGGATATCATTGTTTAGCCCATTCGGTCCATCATCATGTTCTATTAAGGCATGATATCATTGCCTCTTGTCACTGTAGGTGCTGTCAATTTTCTCAATTGCTTCAAGTTACCATGGCAAAAATACTGCAATCGAAGCAAGAGAGGGTGTATGGTTGTCAGGTCTGATTGTTTTTATTGCTGACATATTATTTGACTACTGTGTGGTTGTGTCTCATAGGTCCCATTGTCCAAATCAACTATATCGCTTGTACTCTGCAAAAGAGAACTCAACCGATGCTATGCACCCAAATACTGGACGGTTGTAAGACATGGTGCTGAAGTGTTGTTACCCAGTTGTAGAGTGAACTCTGGATAAAGTCTGTTTTCAGTGGCTAGCGGACGTATATATTCAAATGGGTTACCATGCCAATATGCACTGATTGTACAGCCTACAAATGGTCTAAACATTCGGAAAAGAACTCTGAAGGTTTAAAGAAGATGGATTCAAATTGTCTTAGTGTATGAGAGAATGAGAAGAAGGATATCACACATGGTGGGGGGTGGAATGATGAGAAAAAATGTAGGGAAGGAGGACTGTGTTATATATATAGGAAGTATGCGGAGTACAGTTGATGCATAAGAGGATGGAAACAGTGGAGAAGAGGTCAAAAGAGAACCTCCAGTAGTTACACAGTGAGGGAGAGAGGTTAAGACTGGTCATTTGAATTGAAAAATATCAACTGTACATGGTCGGTTTCCGGGTTGTCGGATGTTTCCAGCAATATTCATTAAATCCGAAAGATAGACAGGAGGGTAAAAGAAATCTGAAACTGCTACCTACACCACATCTGGCCCAGAGGCAACATCAGCAATATCAGTGGCATGTTACAAACGTCTTGCACATGTACATCATTGGGCATGAATATTCATGGACTAGATTGAGGGAACCATTGGCCTACCCCCGAACCGGCCGGGTTGGTTCTGGGGTTTCTTGGAACTGCTATAATACAAATGGGCCGAAAATGGAACTGTTGCTAACACTAGACATGGAATGGAAAGAAATTTGGTTTGGTGGAATGCAGGTGTCAAAGGGAATGGTAATTGTGCATGTATTGCAGAGATTTGAGGTACTTTGCAGCAAGTTGTTGAAAGATTATGGGGGCAGTGTTGGGATGAGTGAAAATTGATACATACAAAAAAATCAACATCAAGGAAAAGGGAAGGCAATAATGTGGAATTGGGAAAAGTAACAACAAATACAAATATAATAACCATTAAAGTGAGTATGAATTTTATATATCAACCAACATTACATCTGGTTTTGGAATTTTGCAGTTCAAATAATAGTCTGGAACTTAATCAGTCTTCAGTGTATAGCACTCATTTTGTTGTGCTCTATTTACTTACAATTCAAGACATGTCAGTCAAAATACATGAATTAATCAAATATTGTGCCATAGGAACACTATTTGTTCATAACAATTTTGTTTGCTATCACCAGTTGCCAGAAATACAATTACAAAAAAAAACAAAAGTTGATGAAATTGATGGAAGGTCTAATAAATCTTGATCAATTACAAAAATGGCAAAAATAAATCTAACAATATAAAAACACCAGGATCAATTTCCTGGATGGGTTACAATATTTGAACACTACCAGATAGTATTGGAATATCTATGGAAACAGCTAATCTATATCATTGTCAAATATCAATGCAGGAGAATCACCTTTTCATACAATTACTGTCAAGAGTTTTGCCAATACCGTTCAGGCAAGTCGGTGTTGAATAAACATATCGAAATCAACCAAAATTCGAATAAACAGAGACCAACTATATGTACCATTCCAGAAAGACCCTGTATGAACCGTAAAACAAACAAACACATATAGTATACCTGGAAACTACAATTGAAATCAACATGCGCTTCGATATACAGATATTACACCTAGCAAGTTCGCAGCGGAGTCATGTACGATCACACCCGATTCCCCTGATCAGACCTCATCAGCTATCACTTGTCTCTGATGTCAATGCCAATCTCCACAGATGGCTTGCAAACGAACATACACACCATCGATAAACATCGATGGCTAGTTAATGGCCGCAGTCGCTTCTGCTCCGAATCGCCGATAACAAACGGACAACCAACATGCTGAATCGCATAGGCCAGAAATCTGACACTCGCCAACAACAAATGCACAGCCTACGGACAACTGAATGGTGCCAGCCAAAAGCCGATGACTGCCAAAGGCCAAAGAATAAATGCAGACTCTGAACAGCAAAGCTGCTCCCCATGAAACAAGGCCTATTCATCTGGAGGTCATCAGATCAAAAGGATACCACTGGTCCGGAGGCACAAGCTCGCGAGCTTGATGTGATGCAGGATACCAATGGTGTGATTAAAATCTAATGACGATAAAGTGGATAGAGGATCCAGAGATGGAGGACCGCAGTTGTGGCGAATGAGGGGGCATTTGTTTGAAGGTGGTCACGGTGCTGGAGCTCTTGACAAAAGTCTAGATAGAAGTATTTGTTTGAAGCGAAGACAAAGGTATACAGACCTTTGGTTCTTCGAGGGTAGAAAGGCATCAACAACCATCTCAGCTAAGAGTACAAGCAATAACGATATACGCATATAATAATGCATGTTCTTTTCGTTCAGAATCTGTTAGGGATTTCCACATTACGAGTGAAGCTCCTAATCTACCTTCCAAACAGTCCCGAATTTATTATGGTTACTCTTTGTCAGGGTGCAACTGGAGTAACACTTCCAGGGTTAGATTATATTATGAGCAATGAAATGCTTCCGAGGAAAGTATTCTTTCGAACCACACAAATACATCAAGCGACCTTGATGTTATACGACTCAAACTGTCACTGTGGAGTCAACTTCTTTGATATGGCTGGAATCCCATTGCAGCTTGCCGAACAAGATTCTCTCAACTTCTTCGATATCATCTACGCTCTCCTAATCCCGAAAGAAGAATGTTTCGAAGATTACTTTTGGAACACACCTGATAGGCCGTATCCATGGAACCTCTACTGGATGGACACAGCCAGACAAGGAGGAGGCCTCGGTATTGACGATGCAGCCATCGCTGATCATGGGACCAGATACAAACGCTTGCATGGTGATTGTGACAATCAGGAAGTGTGTTATTGCGAGCACAACTACCGAGGAACCCGCTCAAATATCAGGAATGTAGCAGCGGTTCTTTCAACCGTTTTCAAAGCCATTTACCATTGGAATTGGTGAATGAATTCAGACGATATTCCACCATCTCCATTTCGCTACATGTTTGCACACTGCTGGTCATTAATCACGTACGCCTCTCACCCAGACTATGAGCCATCAATACAACCGCAGCAAGAATCCGGAGCCCGATTCATCCTCTTTCACACCACCCCTGTTGAGCAATGTAACGTCGTCTTATAATGATGGTATTTGACACCAGCATGACAAATGCTTACACAGTGATTAGTAAGGAAAATGCGTTGATCCTATCCAGCGACAAGGATATGCAGGTAACACAAAAACGAGCCCATCACAAGGAAAGACATTGCGGACTAGGTTATTGAACTGTTGGAAGGAATCAACTGGGAGCTGAGACGAATGGATGCCGTTATTCAGGAAGCAAGGGAATGAAATTTCGAGATACAGACGGCCCGCCCAGGATGGGCCAAAGCTTACAAAAGCCTCATCATTGGGCAAAATGAGATATACGATGCCGTCAATTTGGGAGTGGAACAAATAGACAGGGCTCAATTCGATATGCATTCCAATATAGTTGTCCAATCTCAAGTTTTTGCAGCAAACGTCCATTCAGCCTTGGTTCTGATGAAGGTCCAATCCAGTGAAGCCTACGAAGAGATGCAGTCAGCCCTCAGCGAGCACATCCAATGTTCTGGAAAAGCCTCGGGAACCCTTTCAACTCTGCTCGATATTCCGGAACCAGCCCAAGAATTCCTTCCCCTTCAAGTGTATACCCAAACCCAGGAGCTGCCGGATGTTCAGATAAAAGCCCAAGAATACGGCGAACAGATGTCCGGGCAATACACCAATTGTTGTCAGGAAGCAAAAAGTTACAAAACACAGGACAGAAAAAGCTGACAATGCACAGCGGGAGAGGAAGGTGGCAGAGCGAAAGATGAAGACGGACTTTGAGCAGGGATTCCGCCTTCGATATATCATAAGTGATGGTGTTGGAGTTGAGGTCAAAGATGCTGTGACTCCAGAACCGAATGGTAATGAAGACCATGCAAGAGGTATTGGAGGAGACCCCGCAGGGGACTCCAACTCTTCTAGCTCCAGCTTGAAAAGCTCCAGCTCTTCTGACATTGGAGACCATTTGCTCCCACCACTTCCACCACCAGCAGGAACGGATTATAGCGAACCACTACAAGTACCACCACAAGTACCACCACAACCAATAGCTCCGAATTCAGCCAAGAAGCAGAAGATTGAGCTTGCCTACAGGTTTAAAAGGATCCAATGGACAGGTCAGAATCCTACTGCCACTAGATCACAGAAGTGAATCGCGATTGCAGGTACTGTAAAGACAAGTATATCGATGACAACAATATGATCATCTTCGTTGGAAGTATCCTTGACGAACAAGTGTTGGCCTGGTACAATAACCGAGAAAATCAGCTTAGACAACATTTTCAGGTTGACACATGTTCGGCATTCACCAGCGCTATGGAGAAACAATTCATTGTGCCAGAGGAAGCAACAGAATGCCTCGAAAAGATGAAGACATTGCAGCACAAGGGAAATATCTGGGACTACATCGTAATGATGGAGGACTTAAACTACCATATCTGCTCATCATGGATTGCGATGCGGCAGGCGCTACACAGCGGACTCAATGAAGAAATCAAGGATTGAATAGCCTTTTGGAAGATGACACCAAAAGATAACGCAGAATCCGAATTGCTGCTCAAACATGTTGGCCGCACATATGAGAGACACCTGCAACACAAGCACCAGCACAACGATCACAAACACAAAGACAAAAAGACAAATAGGAGGAAGCGTGATGACGATGGTGATAAGGGGAATCAAGGACATAAGAACTTTGACAATGGTTCTGACTCCAAGAAACCTTGAACACAGAAGAAGGGGCCTATGCCAGTCACCATGGACAAAGACGAAGCCCTCAAAGCCATCCCAGAATCTTTGCTGGATGCAAGAGCCAAGCACACCCAGTGCAAGCACTGCGGTTCTTCAGAGCATCGATGGGTATTCTGTAAGAATGCCATCAAGATCTCCTCCAGTAAGAAGAAGAAGGATAAGAAACCTAAGGTGGAAGCGCCAGAAATAACCACCTCACCTTCAAAGGTCAAGACCAGGAGTCGGGCTGACCAAATCACGAAAACGGCAGAAGCCTCAAGCTCTCGTGTTGTTTACGAGGTTGACTTCAATGGTATGGAGATCGACGTATGAAAACAAAGTTTCTTTTGTCTATCCTGTGTTCTTTGGAATAGCGGTCTTTCCTATGGGTTTTTGAGATACAGAAACCTCCAGTTTTGGGTATGTATGGGTACCGATAATTATATTTCGTTGAGATTACATGGCTCCAGACATCTGTGGGTCTTTTAGGTTTTCTTTGGGTGTTTACCAATACAGTAATTGGTATTATAGCTTTCGATATTCATTATACTGTCTTTTCTGCGGTTTAAGAAAGAGTGCCTGAAGATGAGTTCAATACTCGATATATGCTGGTCATATAGCATCCAAGCCTGTCAAGTGACAAGCATATACCATCGAACCTGAATATACTTATTCAAACCTCTCTCACCTATATAACCACGACCCATGGCGGCCCCAGATGTGTGGAAAGGCAATTCACCATGGTTGTCAACCGAAAAGATCGAAAACGCAAGTCGGCCGCCAGGCACCTCAGCCTGCACCTAAGAAATCCACACAATTACTACCTGAACCTGAGAGGGGTTCAAGATTGACAATACGCCGGTTCGCAAGCTTTCGAGACGAAATGAACATTGCTGTAAGGGTTGTCTTGGATACGAGGTGTGATACACATTGAATGTCGAAGCACTGGGCCGATTCACATGGTGTTCCATTACTGACCCGAATGGAACTAACAATAGTCCAGAACTTTTATGGCAAAAGAGCAGAAGGAGCGGGTTGGCAGTAGACCTTCCCCGTTACTCTGCAGTATGAATACTATTATTCCAAAGAAACTGTTGAAATTGGTCCAATGGAGGATTCGTCTGACATCATATTACCTTACTGGTGGATGGCGAAGCTTGGAGCACTCAGTGGGGGTACCCAAGAAAATCATAAGCTCCAGTTTACGTCGAAACATTGCCATCAATATTGAACAAAGGCAGCACTATGTTCGTTCGGATTCTAATATGACGATTCCATGTTAAAGCTCAGTTCAGATCCTCGATGGATAGGTGTTCATGTTTCAATGCACTTCAATACGGCACATGAGATTGAGATCGATTGGGTAGAGCGAATCCTATGGCAATACAGAGACATTCAAACACTATACGATAGGGTAACTACCAACCGTATTCTGCCCCATCAATCCTACGATCATGCTATTGACTTGAAGGATGGGGAGCAACCTCCATGGGGTCCCATCTTCGCTCTCATAGAAAAGGGACATTCGGTTCTGAGGGAATATCTGAAGGAAATGCTTGATTCTGGAAAGATCCGTCCGAGCAGGTCACCCATGGGTACACCCATACTCTTCGTTCCGAAGCCACACAGGAGAGGGTTACAACTGTGCGTGGAAGGCACAGGTCTTCATCCTGTGACGATTATGAACCGATATCCATTGCCGGTCATGAAGGAACTTACAGACAAGGTTGCTGGATCAACGATTTCCACCACAATTGCTTTCAACGCAGGGTACAACCTCTTTCGAATTGAACCTGGTCATGAATGGAAAACAGCATTTCGTACAAAATATGGACAATATGAATACCTCAATATGGCCTTCGGCTTAATGAACACGCCAGCTACATTCCAATGTATGATGAACAAGATACTCCGAGATCTAATCAATTGTGGAGTAGTTGTTGATTTAGATGATATCCACATCTATCCAGAAAACAAGAAAGAGTATTTCAAATTGACTCGAGAAGTCCTTCATCGATTACAGAAGAATTACTTGGCTATTGCCTCCGATAAGTGCCAATGGCACCAGCAGCATGTTGAGTTCCTAGCGTATCTCATATCGGGAGAAGGTGTCAGCATGTCCGAAGACAACATTGACAATATTCTTATGTGTGAGATTCCAGAGTCTGACATGGACGTCCAGTCTTTCATCGGATTCGCCAACTTCTAACCATGCTTCATTGATAGATTTTCAATGATATGCCATCCCGTAACGGAGTTAACCAAGGTAACAAATGAAAGGTTCAATAGAAAAGCAAACCCACGTAATCAAATAGCCGTCAAGATGCTGAAGGTGCACCTCAATGAGGCTCCCATATGATGACATGTCGGGGCTGTCTTGTCCATTGTGATTGAGATTGACACAACTGATTTTGCAATCGGCGCAGAACTCGCCCAAGTTATTGATGGACGACTGCCCTCTATAGCCAACCACTCTCGAAAGATGGATAAAGCTGAGATCAACTACGAAAGCCATGACAAAGAGATGCTCGCCATAGTGTCTGCATTCAAAGACTGGAGACGTTATCATGAATGTCCAGCTGACCGAATCAGTGTCTTCACCAATCACAAGAATCTCAAATACATCACCACTACCAAGATCTTGAATCGGAGACCACCCTGCTCGGCTCAAGAGTTGCTGCGATGTTATTGCAAAATGTTCTGCCAACCCGGTAGTGCAAATGGGAAACTTGATGCATTATCTAGGTGTTTGGAGTACCAGCTTAACACAGGAGGAGGTAGTGCCGAAGAAAATAGAAATCAGCTTATACACCACGTTCTGAGAAACGATCAGTTGGTAACATCTGAAGCAGAAACAGTGCAAGTGACGTTGATAAAGTTACAAGGCAAACGAATCGCGATTTCTTCTGCAAAGGCATGAGCAATTCCAATATGCAAGTTCAATGCATGACTTTTAAAAGCAGTGGTCAGCGCCACGAATGACGATGCAGCATTGCAAGAAGAGTACATCCGAGCTATGGAAGGTAACCCGGGCTCAGACATCTGATTCAAAGACGAAGCCCTTTGTTATCAAAAATGACTGTCGATTCCGGACAATCTACAGTTGAAGAGACAAATATTGGAAGCAGAGCATGATACGAAGATGGTTGGACACATCGGGCAGGGCAAAACAATCGAGCATGTCAGAGGAAACATCTTTTGACCAGAAATGGAGAAGTTTATCGAAGACTATGTCTACTCATGGCCTGAGCGCCAAAGGGACAATGCAGCCTGTCATGCTCGCTACGGACGTCTACAACCGCTCGTATTTAAATGCCGACCATGGGATTCGATTGCCATGGTGTGTGATGTATATAGTTGGGATAGGGTTACGTTTCGAGTCACATGGGTGGCTCAGTGCTGTGTACAACTAGGGAGTCTTCTCCTGAGAATAGATATCACATTTCTAGCCAACTACATCTTGGTAGCAACACGTCAACACCCCCCTGTGGCTGGGATTCCTGTGCCTTTGCAGCGACAATTCCGACTCGATCGAGCAGATCAAGAAGACCTATGATAACATCACACAAAGACCCACATCCGGACACATTGTACCGAGACCCCCAATGTGTCAAAACGAGATCACGACATACTATTCATGAGACAATAAGCCAAACCTTGTGCAAGAACATGTGCGAGACCCAGTTTCAGAGATGCAGAGAAAGACAACCAATGGCACGTTAAGTGACCCCGGGAAGTGTGCCGAGGAAGAGCATGATGCCACCTCGGGCAGACGCGGGCATCAACCCCAATAACAAACCGTGGTACCACGATCCTAAATACTCGTGGATCCCAGCCAACCTCTTGCGAGACCCGGACAACAAGGACCCCTGAAATTACGAAATCACCCAGTATCGCAACTGGATAGTAGAGAGAGTAATCAACGGTTCAGAGGTGATCAGGCGCTGGAGACAGTACATCGCTGCGGTGGAAGATTGTTGGGCGGAATGATTCGACCCAGCAGAGGAGTGAGCATGTGAGAACAGACAAGTGAGAGCGGAGAATCAACAGCTACACGCAGGGGCAAACGACGGGAGGGCAGAGGAGTACGATCGGGCAACAAAAGAAGCGATAGCTGCGAGACCACAGGTGGCGGAGGCATAACAGAACATAGCCCAACTCAGAACGCAACTGGCTGAAGGACATGAAGCAACAAGAGCAGCGGAACAAGCAGTACCAACAATGATGCCGGTCAGTCCATGAAAACTTAACCACGATGATGCCCCAACTGGGACAAGAAATACCACGTTGACAATCAACACGAAACGGCTACCCGTATTTAAGGGAGACAGCGATATAGAGATCGAGGGCGACTTCGTCTACCACCTGCAACGCCAGTTCAAAGCCTGCGGTTATGAAATTGGATGGCTTACAACCAACGGCACCAGAACCCCAGCAGGGAGCGGCATCGCCACCCCTACGACACCAACAATGATGGGCAAGGCCACCGCAAGAACTGATGGCTGGACCCAGCATGCCCTGCATCAACAGAAGGAGACTGCCGGCCGGTAGGCAACGTCCAAATATCCGAATAGCCAACTGTACCCGACATGGAACAATTTCTTCAGAAGCCCGAAGGAGATGTTCACTCCTGTGGATACACTGCAGAATTTCGACGATGAGTGGCAATGCCTCACGTTCACAGCCAAGGGGCATGTAGCTACTTTCAACCTGGAGATCCGGCCACGATGACTACAACTGGACCCCCACTCCCTGATGAACCCACAGCTGTTGTTAGAAGCATACGCGTCAAAACCACGACAGAACGAGGGAGCCTACAAATTGTTCATCTAATATCGAAATTTCAGGAGAGAGATGGGTTGAGAACCGACATTGGAGAGGTCGATGGTGTTTCAAGCCAACTGTGACTCCACCAGCCCACCGAAAGACAAAACCAAGGAAGCTTAAATCTCAGCAATATATGGTAGAAATACGAACCGCAAAAGAGCAAACTACCAGGGCACCCGACCCCCACTAGCACCCAACGAATGCGCCCTCAACAACAGCACGGATAGGCATTTGGCATATGACTGCCCAAACCGAGGGACATCAGGTGAGGGTAACCGTGGAAATAGCGGTGGTTGAGGAAGTGGTGGAGGTGGTTGAGGGGGTTACAGCACCAGTGGCCGAGGTGGCCAAGGTGGCAGAGGAGGATGGTCACAACAGGCAGGAAATGCTCAGCGGCAGGTGGAAACTGCAGAAGTGACGAGAGGTCCGAGCCAGACAGCAGGGCAAGCGTGAGAGAATACGGGAAACGCCTAGGGGGTGATGCGGAGTGCACAGCACCTCCAGAGGCACAATGTATGGGGGGAACAGGCACGGGGATTCGGGCACACAGAGATACAGTTCATAAGAGTACTGATGTTCATTTGATTTATTCCAAAAGTAACAGCTGAAATCTGCTTCGATTCAACCTACCCATGTTGTACTCACCGAGCCACTCACCAGAAAGAGGAAAAGAAGACGGTGTGCAAGCATACACTTTATATGATTGCGGTGCTAGCCATAAGGTTGTCAGTCTAAATGTCCTACAAAAACTACCCAATAGCAAACCAAAACCTCGGCACTGTCGAAACATTCAACTGACCACACCAGGCAAGGTCGAAACCCTACCGATGGGGGAAGTACACATGAGGGTGGTCATTGGCAGGCTTGCATACCAACAATGGTTCGTCATGTACCCACTAGCCAAATATGACATCATTGTGGGAAAGGACTGGATATAGGAGATCCCACAACACGTCAATCATTACAAGCACCAGCTATGGTTAGTTGGCAATGGCGATGGAAACAATTTCAAATACAGAATTGACAGGCACAAGAATGACGAAGAGAGAAATTCCCAACTCCTGGCGGTGGCATCAAAGAGAGTGCGAATACATCCGAAAGATTATAGCTATATGGGGGGAGAGCTTTTAGCGATGGAGTTCAGAGCTGATATGGTAGATGCAGTTGTAATCGGAGAGATCGTCGACGAGGTGACATTTAGGGAGGATTGTGCCACAATCTGGATGGAATGTATAACAGTAGAGGGAACACTGGAAAGCTGGGATGCGGCCGGGTTATCAGAATGTGAATGACGATAACTAGAGCAGTAAAGTGACCTGATCCTGCAACCTGAGGGCATACCGCCGACATGAGCATCTGGTCAGTTCCGCATTGGAACGATCCCAGGGGTGCAGCCACCGCACCATAGCCCATACCAGCAAACAGCAGCGGAGTTGGAGGATTACAAAATTCCGACCGCCGAGTTATTAGAGAAACGTAAAATAAACAGCTCCCACTCGCCATAGGCAGCACCAGTACTTTTCTTACCGAAAGGGAATGGGAAACTTCGAATGGTCATCGACCACTGACCCCTGAATAAAATCACAGTTACGGACTGTTTCTCTTTACCACACCCAGTAGACCTCATTGCACGACTGCCAGGCCCCAAATGCTTTGCCAAAGACGATTACCGAAGTGCATACCACCAACACCAAGCACACCCAGACTCGATCGACAATACAGCCTGTATTGGCCCTGACGGTGTATATGAATGGCTAGTAATGTCATTGGGTTTGGCTAATGCTCCAAGCCAGTTCATGAGATTGATGACTGACCGGCTACGGAAACATATCTAGGGGGATTACTGCATCGTATTCATTGAAGTCATTATGATATATTCCAAAGATGAGGCAACACACGAGAGGCACGAACAAGCAGTGCTCGATTCAGTACGCCGTGAGGGCTTTCGACTACAAAGTCAGAAGTGTCAGTTCGGTAGAGCAGATGCTCCATTTCTGGGTTTCATGGTCAAAGAACACGGTGTCTCGATTCCAACCCGAAAAAACTCCAGAATATCGGAGTGGCCAGACCCAGAGACACCCGAAGAAATGCACCTGTTTGTTGGGCTTATGTGGGTGAATCAACACTTTGTCAAGAATTTTGCGAAAATCACTGCCCCCCTGACCGCCTTACTGAATGTAACACAAACGGAGTACAAAGAAGCCCAGGACAACCCAGAAAGGTGGAAGTGTGTGACCACTGCAAATAACATTGTTAAGGCCACCATGCTGATGCACCCGGCACTTCCACTACCGATGAAGCAGGGCGGCTGGTACCTGGTGTGGACGGATGCATCAAACTTCGCGATTGGGCCCACGCTTTGACAAATGCACATGATCAACCGCAACAAATGGACAAATACAATTATTGGTGACTTTTCCCACAAATTACATGATGCTGAGACGAGATACTCTATGTACAACAAGAAATTGTTGGGAATAAAAGACGCGATCGAACACTGGCAATATGATATCAATGGAGCAGGCCGATTCAAGGTTCAAACACACCATTCGGCACTACAACATTATCTCAAGCAACCCAACCTGACGAGTCGACAAATGCGCCTCCTGGAGACCCTACTGGAGTACGATTTACGAATTTGAGTACCTGCCAGGGGCACATAATCACAATAGGGATCCGCTCAGCAGACGACCCAACTACACAGTTGCATCGCTACCGCGCACAGCATTAACGAACAAGGGGAAGGAGGATTCTACGGTAGAGTTATAGTATGCAAGTATCATACAATCCGACGGCTGGATGAACGAGGTGCGGTATGGGTATCCGCAGGACCTCTAGTTCGGAATGGTATATCATGAACTCCAAGGCACTGCAACAATTCTGGATGAAGAAACCACAGGACGAATGAAACAACGACAAGACCATGCATCGCAATACTGGATGACCCACGATGGCTTGATCTTGCCCCGCACTACCAATCGACTGTGCATACCCAGAAATCTCCAAATCACAGACTTATATGAGGCACACGACTCAGAAGCAGCGGGTCACATTTGGATCGATCAGTCTGCATCAGCAGTCGGCAGAGGTTGCTTTTGGCCATGCCAGAGACAGACAGTAAAACAGTATGTCAAAGGGTGCGCCGCTTGCCACTGGGCAAAATCAACCAATCAGAAACCATACGGCCTGCTGTAACTACTAGTGGTCCTGAGTGAAAGATGGCAACAAATCAACATCAAGATCATCACAAAGCTACAACTGAGCGAGGGGAATGTCACCATGATCATCTACGTCGACGCCCTGACGAAACAAGCAAATAGGACCACAACAACACAAAAGACTTCACAGCTCAACGTTTCGCAATGATCGTCATCGACGTCCACATTCGACTACATGGCATTCCAGAGTCAAATGTCAGCGACAGAGATGTCAGATTTACCTCAGACTGTTGGCAACACTTGAACGTGATCTGGAGAACAAAACTACGAATGTCGACAGCTTTTCACTCTCAGACGGATGGAATCGCCGAGAAGGCTAATAGCATCGTTGAGTACTACCTACCCACATTTACCACTGGCAACAAGAGTAGCTGGGCGAAACTTCTACCACTGGCAGAGTTTACATACAATGCAAACAAACATAAGGCGACGGAAAAGACACCATTCAAGGCTGACCAGGGATACACCCCACAGATGCCACTCGACATTTTCGCTGTGACGACCTCCACAGGGTCCAACCGGGATGCGGGGTGTCGCCTAGGAGGACAACAAGCTATCAATTTCTCGACTACCACGGCGGACATCCTAGCCCAGCTCCGAGATGAGCTCGCCATTACACAAGCAGCCCAGGCTGCGGAAGCAAACAAGAAATGACAACCCCACAACTTCCAGACAGGCGACCGAGTGATGATTAATACATGTCACATGCCACTGAACTATGGGGCGGTGACACCTGGGGCAAACCTCGAGGCAGGCGCACCCCTTAGCAGAGCTCTACAACGAAAGTACGTGGGCCCGTACACTTTTGGTATACAATGCGGCGATGGCATCCCATTCGAGATCACTGATATTCCTGGGTATCTGAGTATTCAAAAAACCTAGAACGTCACCAAGTTCAAACGGTGCACAATCGATGAGTCCCGACCACAGGCTCCACCACCACCGATTAGAGTAACCACAAGTGAGGAAGTGGAGAAGGGGTAGGAGCCATTTGGGAATGGTGAATCAAAAGAGATGGAAAAGCTCAATTCCGAGTTCACTGAGAAGAAGAGTCAGAGGAAGTGAGTATGTGGGAACCACTGACGAACCTGACCGGTTTTGGTGGAAACGAGACGGTTCTGGCGTAGACATCAGCACACAATGATGAGAAACTGAATAAGCTGTTCCCTAAGAAACTACGACCAGCGGAACCCCCGACGATAGCCAAATGGCAGGTTATCAAATCCAAATAACCCCCACCATAGGCGACCAGGATGAGTCAGAGGATTATGGCGAATGGTCGAGGGAGTGCGAAGCAAGTTATTGCCTAGCAGGGTACCGTGTAAAGTATGGATGGAAGCCTTGTACTACGGGGAGGTGTAAGTAGGATATATATAGTTGGAATACGGTTACGTTTCGAGTCACGTCGGCGGCACAGTGCTGTGTACAACTATAGAGCATGCTCCTGAGAATAGACATCACATTTCTAGGCAACAACAGATGAACTTCATTATCCAATTACCGGTATCGGACAAATGCTCATCGGTATGGGTAACCATCGACCAATTTAGGAACATGGCTCACATTATTCCAATGAAAGATCGTGAAAAGAAAGCTACAGACCTGTTCAAAATCATCTTCAAAGAAGTATGGAGATTCCACGGTCCACCATCGAACCTAGTATCTGATCGGGACTCTGGGTTCACTTCCACATGTCGGTCCTTGTTGGTTGAAGCTCTTGACATCAGGTTAAGATGTCATCGCCATTCCCTCCTAAAACAGATGGGCAAACGGAAAGAGTCAACCAAATGCTGGAATATTATCTGGGGAATAACTGCAATTACGAGCAGGATTACTGGTCTGAAATGTTACCAATGGCAGAGCGAGCTTATAATAACTTTCCCACCACTGCTACGGGATTGTTACTGTTGATTGCAAATGTTGGGTTTGATCCTGGAACGAATTGGCCAATTGAAGCAGAAGCAAAGAATCCGGCATCTAGGAAATATGATCACTTGATGACCAGCGTGCATGCACTCTGCCGTACGTGCTTAGAGCAAGCACAGGAGATACTGGGGAAGTACCATGACTGGCGTGCTAAGAAACCTCTGAAGTATTGGGTTAACGATTTAGTAATGCTGAATGGGAAGATACTCAAAACTCAAAGACCATCTAGGAACCAGGATGACAAGCTTCATTGACCCTTCAAGGTCTCGAAGGTGCTCTCGCCGTCCGGTATCAAGCTTGAGTTCCCGAATCGATGGGTTATTCACAATGCATTCCATGCATTACTCATCGAACCTAACCAACTCGCCACCATCCCTACAAGACCTACACCCGAGCTCAATCATGAAGCAAATGAGCTCAATTACGACATGGATCGTTATGAGTACGAAACGGATTACGAAGTCGAAGAGATCATGGTCAGCCAGTATAACAAGGAACTGAAAATGGTGTTATATCTGGTCAAGTGGAAGAGATATCCGGAAGAGGCAGATTGGCCAGAGGAACCTTATGAGAACTGCAATGACAAGCGACTGTTAGAGGAATATCACAATCGGAATCATCAGGCCGCAAAGAATAACAGGATCAAGTGTATTGGATTGTGCTAGGACCTTTGGCCCATGAAGGGGTTTCAACGGCTAGCAAGACACCGAACGAAGGATTTGGTTTTGAAGGGCACAAGGGCCCACAATTGTTCCAGATCAAGACAAAGATCGATTTGGTTTTAAGGGCACACAGGGTCATGATTTTTCCAGATCATCAAAGAAAGAAAAAGACAGCAAAGTGTCTTAGATGGATGCAACCTGATTGATCGATTTTGCTTAATGCCATATGTTTCATCAGTCATCTGAACATAAACACATGGATTGGTTCATGCCAGGCGGTCTGTGCGGATCCACTGTGTTGAAAATGTTAAATGAATCACTTCAGCGTGCTGGCTCATGTTGTACCCAAGGCAATGAAAAGCAGATGAGTATGGAATATTGTCGTTCAGAGGCAAACTCTCCAATGGAGGGGGTAGTGTTACACATAGCAAGTTTACAGCGTGGTCATATATGATCACTCACGATTTCACTGATTGGATTTCATCCGCTATGACGCGTCTCGGATGTCAGTGCCTGTAATGGCGGCCGGGTAACCGCCCAGGATAAAGTCACTTCGTGGGAGTGTATTTGCACTCCAACGATAATCTTACATACATACTATTCTACTATATTCACATATCCGCCTTTGCAACCGTATCTACCCTTATACTCCTATATAAGGCCGTACGCGGCTGTACGCTCTTACACAATTATCGCTCTGTGATACTGTGATTCATTTTACCTACAGGTCTTCACAAATTACCCCTTATTGACGCAACGTGACACATCCGAACGAGAAATCTCATGGATTTGAGAACTACCGATAGCCTAAGCCAAGTCTCTTGATAAGTATACCCAATTGAAGTTGACAGTAGCAGAGATGATTTCGAGTTGATTCCGGAGGCCAATTGCCCAGGAGACGTGTGAGCAACCAAGTCAGTTGAGGTCAACCACGTTGATTTCATACTATGAGGACATAAAGGCTACCAATCGCAAGAGTAATGGGATCGGATAAGTTACCATCCACTTGTGTCAATTGACGATTTTGGGAATGATTCTGGAGCCTACATGACCGCGAGAAACACGTCACCAGCAATACCGAATCCGACCCTTCTCACAAGATGTCTTCGATCCTCTTTCGACGAGTGCAATCGTATGCAAACTATCTAGATGAGTCACATACTCTCGACGGCAGTCAATTGATCGAGAAGAACTGGCAAAGCTCTAATTGACGACACCCCTGAACGCGTTAATCTTCGAAAAATCAAACACAACACGAAATCAATAAGGCTATATTTCACGATTCACCTATCAAGAATTATCATTTTTCCATTGGATTTTCACGATTGAGCCTAACAGAGCCAAGTAGGTCGAAGGTCTCTGGATTTCCTGGGGAAGATAACGATTATGTGGAAATTATTACAGATAATGGATGCAGTTTTCAGAAGCGGCTATGGAAGTCTTAAGGGATCCTGAACGGCCTTACTAGATTACAACTCCAAATGTAAAGTATATCCCCCAAAGGTTCTGAAGTGCCTAGCAGGTACAATTCGAGATTACCATTATTAATTGTCACGATTAGCACCTGATTGTACCACCAAATCGTATATTTGTGATCAGAGGAAGCCATCAGTGCCAACTGTATTTAATTTCGTCGAATAAGTCATCGAAACTGTATCACCAAACGAGCAAATACAGATATGTGCCCATAAGATGGCATACAAAGCGGGTTACTTGGAATCCAATGGAGCGGATATGGTTTATAGTCGGGAATCTGAGGATTCATGGGGCGATTGGTGGGGGAACCATCTAGGCACTCTACGGAGACCAGTGGATTCCATGTGTATATTCAGTTTGAGAAGGTTCAATTGATATTTGTTGTATCCCCAAGTGGCAATGGATATTGTTCGGTTGTCAGATAGTCTAAATCGGGTGAGACAAATACGTGAATGGCTGAGTGGGCTTATTCGTACAAATTATGGCTGCCGCGGTGGACGCACTGTTGAGCCGGTGTCTGGGTTGGCTGGGTACAACTCCAGGAATCCTGACGTCGACTTGCAAACGCATTCGACATTTGGCTCGGTGAACCCCAGGGTGAGTGGAAGTGGGGGCAGTGGACCGGGCAGACCGACCGGAATGCCACGGGAATATAGCAGGATCTACAACTCGCGAGAAGGCATGTTCTGAAGGAGGCTGTACTCCATACATACAAATACTTGGTGCTACTGCTTTTGACGATCTATTGGCCAAGGGGAGGTCGTCGATGGACGTTCTTCCTATGTGTGGGAGTTGGTACAGGGCTGCTGGCAGTGACTGTGCAAGGCATCAATGATGGTCTGTGAGATAGGCCCCAGGCACTGAATGGGCGAGCAGTGAGCAGTGGCGGTAGTGGCGAGAAGAGGCACCCAAGAGTATACTTGATTAACCACTACCGGCTCGCCAAGTCAAGAACGGAGTGTCTGGTCGGTGGGGCTTGGCCCTTTTGTGGCGTACCGTTCTTTTCAAGGCTCCTGGATTCTGAAACATCTACCGCTCCATCTTTTGCACATACAATTGGCTAATACACATATGGAGTAGTTACAGAGTTATATGAACCTGTACGGACGTCAGAAACAAGTTTCACATATAATAAGAATCACCATCCAGCAATCGGATTACTGGCGGGAGTGACGAAAAACCACTCGAAACACAGAATGCACTGATAGTGCTGCGGAGGCTATATAAGCCACATACGACTTACAAATCTTTTACCGCAATGAATTACCACCGAATTGATGAAAACACAATCGAAATCATGGTCCACGAAATAAAGATTTTTCAACAAACGAGCGGAGACTGCAACAGTCACCATGGCAAAATGAGGCATGTGTTTTTCGAGATCATGATCGTACGAGCCTATTGCTCTGCAATGATCTGAAATGGTGGCGTGGAGTGGTAATCCCGAGATGGTATGGAATAAGATCGCATGCTCAAGAGTCGGATCCTGGATTTGGTCTTCAGATTTCATGCCATATGGACGGATCAATCAGTGGACATTATCTTTTGATGGATGTTATGTCACCGAAAAGATTACGGGAGTACCATGAGGGGCGGCAGTTGTGTCGAATGTGACTCTAACTACATGGAGGTCAGTAAAGCAGGCCTTTAGAGAACTTACAGAGCTACAGGAGAAGCCACGAAATGTGGACCGTACGAATGCAAATTTGCACATTCCAGAAATGCACAGTTGGAGACGGATGGTAATGGACTGTTGTACAATTTATCGGAGTTCGAATTGACGATGGCGGAAAGGCTTACATCAAGGCAAATTTAGCCAATGGGTTCATTCAGCGGTCATCACCGCCGATTGTCTTTACAAAAAGAAGGATGGTGGCCTAAGACTTTGAGTCCATTACCACGCGCTCAACTTAGCGTGGGTGAACAATCGGCATACCCTTCCCTTAATCCCAGAGAAGCTTAACCATGTGCGCAAGAACAGGATATTCACAAAGCTGGACGTCTGCGGGGCTTATAACTTGCTACGGAGATGGCTGGATATGGATGACGACAAGTCTATATACTTATACGGCAAGGCGAAGTTACGTTTGGAACTCAACACTTCCTTAAGACAGCTTTATCTTATATGACAAGCTACGAGACCAGCAATTGAGTGCAGATTCGCAGATCTGAAAATTTAGGACATACCGATGGAATGGTGGCAATTGGAGGTATTAGGATCAACACCATAATCAATACCAGGGTCAGCATCGGAATTGAAGAAGTCATCGACGGAGCTCCGATCAACAAGAGGGGGACAACATTACCGGATAATCAGAAACGACCCCTTCTGGAAACGATCACGGAACAGGAAGTGCTGGCATGAAACACCGTTACTGAGGTACAACAAAGAAGACAATGATTATGATGCCGAGGATATTTCATTGGAGCGAAGGCTTCCGATGGGGCTACCGGCATAGAGTCGAGATGACTACCAGATCAGATATATTATATGAAATGGTGTTATCATGGAACGAAGTTTCGAGTGGTTCTCAAGGCTAACAGTATTGGGATTATTTACAAGCATCAACCGAATGGTATACAGAATGACCGAGAGTCTACGAAGATGTCTATCGAGAGGTCAATCTCAAGACATCAATATCGAGACGTCAATACCGAATAAAGAAATGTATGAGACCATAACAGTTGGTCTGGAGGAGATGCACCTAACTCTCTGAGAAAATTTGCTGGAGGCCAACAAAGTACGCCAATGGCAAAGAAATATTCAGGGTGGGAGATATGGATCATTAAGTAGCACGGAATGTGCACCTCATCGGAATGTGCAGCATAATGGAAACCCACCTACATTGGATTAAGAGGATGGGAGCAGAAGCCCCAGGTTAGATGTACGAAGCTGCGATTCAGACTTCTGAGTGTACAAACATCGCCAGAGTGCGAGAGAGCTGGAGGACATTGACGTGGTCGGTATGATGTTCATATGACACGCTTACAAGTTAGATACGTCGGAGTTGGATGTCAGTTAAACTCTTCGTCAGATATAGGAGGCTGCGGCGAAAGGTGCTGTGTGGAGTATCCAAGAGTGCAACAGTGTGGGAATTACTGAATGAGTTAGATCTTCACATTGGATACTTACGGATTAGATATATCAACGAATGATACCCTCTGCGAGCGGAAGCATACGTAGTAACAATGTGACTAAGACCTTTTATGGCACACTAACGAGTTAGATACCGTAACTTGAACGCAAATCATCCAGCAACCATTGGATCTGAAGCCAAACGGCAATTTAAAGTCAAAGATGAAGAAAATCCGGATAGCCAATATATGAGTCAATCAATGGGAAATCCAATCAATTCGGAGCGCGGAGGTTATCCCCGATGAGGTCTAATGTGGAATTGGAAGTTCTCAGATTTGCAGAGCTGGAGGTGAACTCTTGGACATGCCCTCGGACGTGGGCTGGCAGGCCTGCTGGCTGCGGAAGTGGCCTTGGATGTTCCGATCTATGCACTCGAAGGTTAAATTGATTGTGTACTGGGATCTGAGCTGCGCCTGGAGCCGAAGCATACATGTTGCACTATAACCCAAGTTGATGGGTAACCGAAGATCAAAGACTTGAAAGCATGGACTGTGGTTCAGCAGCTATAATGAAAATGAGTATACCCATTGAAGTTAACAAACTGCTGCAGAGACTATTCCGAGATGAATCACAAGCCTAATCGGCCGAGGTGGCAAATGGAGTCTCTGAAACGTGTTCAACGAGAGAAATTATATATGAACAATCGATGGCGGAAGCCAATGACGACATCAGTTCGATCGAGCCGGCACCACCGGGAGCAATGGCTTGGATTTGGAGAAATTGAAAGTGCGCCTGGATATGCGGAAATATGGACTTGGATCAATGTCTGCTTTAGCAGTGGGCTTGGATTTGCGGACTTGGATTCAGAGAGGTGGACTTGGAGGATTTCGGGTGAATTTGAAGGTTTCCTTCTCTTCACATCTCTTCTTGTCTCTTCACTTATTGGATCTCGGCCCGGTACAAATGGCGTCGGCATGGGTTTTTACAACCTACCACTGGAGATGGTGTTTCCCCGTGCGCCGGAACCACCGAAAGGTCACCCTTGAGCGGTATCGATCCGTAGCGCGATCTATGAGGCAGTACGATGACGTACAAGTCTGGAACTTTCTTTCTGTTTTTTTGTAAGGGTATGGCAGCCCAGGGGGTCTGCAGCTAGAGAGGGGGATGATGTAATGGCGGCCGGGTAACCGCCCAGGATAATGTCACTTCGCGGGAGTGCATTTGCACTCCAGCGATAATCTTACCTACATACTACTCTACTATATTCACATATCCACCTTTGCAACCGTATCTACCCTTATACAGTGATATGTGGCCATACGCGGTTGTACGCTCTTACAGAGCCAGTCTTTTCGGATGTCCAGCAAACGAACATCCACACCATCGATAAGCATCGACGGCTAGTTAATGGCAGCGGTCGCTTCTGCTCTAAACGGCCGATAACAAACAGACATCCAACAAACAGCTCAATGGCCTTGGCCAAAAAGCTGACGCTCGCCGATGACAAATGGACAGCCGGCAATCAACTGAATGGCACCAGCGAAAAGCCAACGACTGCCAGAGACCAAAGAATACATGCAGACTCTGAATAGGGAAGTTTCGCTCTATCGAAAGAGGCCTATTCATCTCGAGGACTTTAGATCGAAAGGATACCACTTGGCCTGTGGCACAAGCCTGCAAACTTGATGTAATGAAGAATACTACTGGTCTGATTATAATCTAATGACGATAAGGACAATTGAGAATCGAGGGATGGAGGTCCGCGGTAGTTGCAAATGATAGGGCATTCGTTCGCAGGTGGTCACAGTGTTGGAGCTCTCGAGAAAAGCTTAGATATAGGTATATGTTAGAAGCAAAGTCGAAGGTATAAAGACCTTGTGTTCTTCGAGGGTAGAAACGCATCATTAGTGTTGGCAACGAAGCAAATCTGTTGGTAACGGAATGAACAGAGCTGGGATTCAATTCTAGTTTGATCCGAGATTTACGAATTTCCTGCGGTTCGTCGCAAACTGGTTTGCGAACAAATGAATTTCGAACAAAAAGACGTAAGCAAGTTCTTCTCCGATTTGATTGCATTATTTTTCATCTTGTAGTGCTTGAAGTTACCTACAAGATAAAAATTAATCGAGCCGATCGGACAAGACCTTGCTTACTTATTATTGTTCGAAAATCGGGGTCAAATTTGGTGGGTTTTGAGCCAATATCTTGGCAAGGATTTGGTTCGAACGAATCAAACCGGTTCGTCAATTCTCACAAATCTCTAGAGTGCGTTGCCAAAAATATGCATCATCATCATTCTCAGCGAGGAGAACAAGCCGTAACCATATACACATTGGATATAGCCAAATCTTTTCGATCAAAATCTTTTAGTGATTTCCACATCCCGAGTGATACTCCTAACATACCTTCGAAGCAGTCCCGAATAAAGTTCAGATACTCTTTGACTGGGCACACCTGGAGTGACACTCCCGGTGTTACAACAGGACCCAGCGTAAAAACCACTGACACAATAATTGCGAAATCAAAACCATTAATTATATCAACCATTTGATATGGTAATCAGAGTCAAATTTCCACCCCACAGACTATGCAACCACAAGATCCAACCCCATAAAGTATTCATACAGCGATATTGACCAATTCACAGTTCCTCCAGGGAAGAATCACAGATATTACAGGACTGGATTGAAAAGAATCTCTCAAAAGAATTCAATAGATCAATATGATTATAATTTTCAAGTCCAGTATTTTGTGAACTGAAAGTAAATGGATGATCAAGATTGGATAATGACTATGGAGACTTAAATTACGAAACCATACAAGAATTGCAATCCATTACCATTAATCAAAGATATCCTCATTATACTCTGGAAGGCATGTATTTATACTAAGTGTAATATCAATGATTCCTACAATATGATCAGAATTGTTGAAGGAGATCACTAGAAAAACAGACTTTGGAATATACACTATATTGTTCAAATGCTTGGTGGTACCATTCAGATTATCAAACACTCCAGCATCCTTGGAACAATTCATCAATAATACACTACAACATTCTGGAACTTGAATTTTACAGCTTCTTTGGACTATATTGTCATTAAATTGGAATCAATATAAGGATTATATCCACATGGTAATACATACACTCAAGGAAACAGGACTGTATCTAAAAGCAGCGAAATGTAACTTTTATCAAGATGAAGCCCAATATCAGGACTTCAAAGTGAGAGTCAATGGAATCCAAATGTACCATGTGAAAGTACAGACAGTCAAAAAACGGGCGGCACACTGCAAACTGTGATAAGTGCAAGTATTCTTAGGATTACCTAATTCCTATTAACAGTTCAAAAGCAACCACTCTAAGGTGGTACAACTATTATAAAAACTCCTGAAGAAACTAGTGAAATTTTTCTGTATAGCAGATGAAAAGTTGGAAATTCCACAGTCAAAACAGACATTCACAGGAGCACCAGTGCTGGCCTGCCTTGATTTTGATCAAGCAATCATTCTGGAAACTGACATGATGATATCTCTCTGCAGGTCTACTATTACAACATGACAAGCAAAGAATTATTTCTCAAGTGGATTTTTCCTCTATGAAACAGAAACCAGCTGAGGAAAATTATGAAATCTACATCCAAGAGCTGGCAGCAATTGTCACTGGCTTCCAATAATGGGGACAACAACAGAAAGGGTCAGTACACCTGATTGCAATTCTGACTGACCATGAAAACCTGTAGTATTTTATGATATCATCATTACTACACAGGAGCCAAACTCGATAGCCTGACATCCTGTCTGGATTCAAATGCTAACATATATATCGACCTGAAATTCAAGGCCTGATGCCTGACATATTGAACACAATTTGAGGAGCCATTTCTTGGAAGGAGGGTGCGGAAAAAACAAAATAAATGAGGTTGAAAATGGTATAGCATAATAAGGATATATGAAGATGAATGATGATACCATTTGGGAAAGTTGTAAATCTGGAAGACAAACCAATTAGTCCCAAGGAGCTGTGGAACTTGTTTCTTAATATATATCATAAAAGTTGATACAATATCTGCAAAGGTCTCTGCACATATGCTGCCAAATCACACCCAACAACCGATGAAGACATGATCTACCTAATCAGCGAACATCATATTGTTGTCACAGCAGGTCACTAAGGGTGAGTGAAAACCTTGTGGCTCCTGAAAATGGATAAACACCGCCAAGAAATCAGACAAGATATAGACAGTTACATCACAAAGTACTACATCTGCCATGTCATCACATTTGGAAAGTTGAAATGTTATATATTACTCACACAGGTTGCACTAACGTATGTCTCAGTCCAACTGCCCACAGCCTAGCGACTGATCATGCAATCAACAATGCAAACGCCCAAGCAGGGGTTCATATGTTTTCCCCTCCCAAGCTTAATTTTCACCTCCTCACCACACCACCACAACTATGGGCAGAGTGAATCGCAGAGAACTGGCTGCTGGCAGGGAAAATGTTATCTGTCAGGCCAAATTTTCATATCATACTGGTGAAGTAACATCCATCAGTACAACCACCTGAAATCATGACATTCCGTACTGTACCCTGCAAGATAATTTCAGGGAGACTCAGCCCCACAATACTGCATATAAGAATAAGCAGTGACTTACTGCAGACAAAGAGAAATCAATTTTAAGATTGTGTGAGGTTTGGGACCATATGGAATACCCACTGTATTGAAGATATTCAAGCAATTGGTGATTTCTCTATCAGCTCCGGAATGTCACCGACAATTTGATGAACACTGGATTATTTGCTTCCTGAACCATCATACTGGAATAAGTAGCATGTTTACTTAGCACCTGGATTGCCAGAGGGCAAATACAAATGACTCTGTCATTCTAAGATACTTTTTCTGCAAGGTAAGTTAGTTTTGTATACTTCAATATTATTGACTGAATATCTGCATTGCAGATGGACAAGCGCATTAGAATGCTCAATGTTCATCCAGAAAACATTTGCGATATGAATGAAAGGGGATTCATGTATGGTTAGACATTGCAAGGCATAGTTATCTGTTGTGGAGGTCGAAGGAATTCTGACTACAGTCAGGATGGAAACTGAGACAATTTGTTACAGTTATTGAGTGTATATCCACAGCTGGTAAGGTTATACCCCCAATGTATATCTATCAGGGTAGAAAGCATATACTAGGATGACATACTGGGGTTCATGCTACAGGCTGGCATTGCTTGGTCATCCAAGAGCTGGACCGACAATAAATTACAGTTGGAATAGGTGGAATACAACTTTGAAACATTCACAGCTGAAGTATAGGTACCATCGAAATGTTCTCCTGATCATGCTGACCACAGTAGTGCTAAGCAACAGCCAGATATTGTCTTTCTTGAGGGATATGTATCAAATTTGACCTGGCAGGTTTTCGATTTTTGCTCCAAATTTGATATTCACTCTATTTGCCTCCCAGAAAACTATACCCATAGCTTACAGCCACTGGATATCGGCCTCTTGTGCCCATTATCACCCTACTATAGCAATCAGTGGGATTTGAGGATGAGAAAACAAGGATAAACCATTAGGAAGGGGCAATTTAATGAGTAGACATACACCTGGAATTTAAATTTATTCTTTTATTAACTTTTTCAATAGACTTGTAACACATGCTAGGGCTGCAGCATATACGGAAAAGAATATCATGAGTGTATTTTAAGCTACTGGGATGTGGCTATTGAACTCAGCCAAAGATGTTGAACTCCAATTGCGAATTATTGCTTGGCCAGATATGTTACCAAGCTCTCGCTCTGCTGCGAAAATGACATCTATCTGAATGCCCTGTGCTGTTAGCAGATCCGTGCGAAGTGCAATACACCTTGCCGCTCATCAAACACCTTCTTCTATAAAGCTCAATTCTTTCACAGGTTGGCTGGGATGTTCTGCTCAGGAGATACTTGCCCTCAAAGAATTGGGGGAAGAAATTGTGGGATGTCTTGGTTCTGGGGTGAAGGATACTACTGCAGCCACTGCTGAAAATTGGTACCATCTGGATAAAGCTCGTGTATATACTGATGAGGATGTGGTGCAGCTCAGAGAACAGAGAGCGAGGATTGATCAAGAAAAAGCCGCCACAATCAACATGCCCCAGAATAAGGCTGCAGCTAATGCTGCACTAGTAGGATAGAGTCTCAAATGGTCTAAACAGACAGTTAAGCAGGGTGTAGATTCAACGAAGGTGGATACAAATTTCTTTAGTGATTGAGTGGCCGAGGAAGAAGATATTACCGATGCAGGGGGGTGAGATGATGAGAAAAGTGAGAGGCAGGAGGGTTCTGTTATATATGCTGCAAGTATGCAGTGCCCAGTAAATGCCATAGAGCATGGAAACATGGGGGAAGAGGTCCATAGTAAACGTCCAGTAGTTATAAGGTCCGGAAGAGTGGTAAAGAGCAGTTATTTGACATATTGATTATCATCTTAAGGTTGTCGGATTTCCAGTCTGGGGTGGTTATCTGGTAAAATACGTTACGACAAGGGCTGTTCAAATCTTTCAGTTGAGTCATTGTAAAAGAACTACCTAAAAGTGAATGATACAATGTGGAATGGGTGGTAGTGAACAGGTAATCAAAGATGAAATACTGAGTCCCACACCACAGTAATATAGACAGCAAGAACCTGGGAACAATATTCATTGATATTGTGTTCAAAATTGATGATCTACCGCATACCATACCAACACATCACAAACTGCAGTTGGAATCGAAATTCTGGAAACTTATGGCAAATGATTGGGCATAGAATGATGTTGATTATAATATGTCATTCACACACTGAGTGATAAACTCATTGAAGAAATCCAGTTGTGGAACAGTATCTGAGAGTATGTATCATTCATCAACAACAATATTGGGTACAGTCAATTCCAACAGTTGTGTTTACATCAAACAACCAATTCTCTGAGTGAATCAAATACTTGCCAATATTTGTAAATAATGGATTTCACCACAGGATGATTTTTGGCCAATGCAAAATCAACAACAACAATGATATTAGGAATATAAATTCAGCTCAAATAGCAAACAAGATCAAGGCAGTATTTCTTCACATAAAAGCCAAAATGACAAGAGTGCAAGTAATCCAAGTGGAACAAGGATACAAGCACTACTGAAAAGGATAATACTTGAAAATAAGCGATATTGTATTGCTGGATAGTAAAAATATCATAACTCAAAGACCCAGCAGGAAGCCATAAATAAAATATATTGTCCCGTTCAAATTCTATATTAGTATTGTCAATGAACTTAATCCATTCATGATGGATTGAACCATGATGGGATTGGATTCAAATTGGTTGTATGTAACACCGGGCGAGTCACTCCAGGTTTTACCCAGTCAAAGTAGTATCCATACATAATTCAGGACTGCTTCGAAGGTAGGTCAAGAGCTTCGCTAGGGATCGGAAATGACTAAAAAAATTTGAACAGAAAACATAGCTTTTCAATACCTATATCGTTAAGGCTTGTTCTCCTTGCTGAGGTGGTTGATTATCCTTTCTACTCAAGAACAACATAAGGTCTTTATACCTTCCTCTTCGCTTCTAACTGTAATGGCGGCCGGGTAACCGCCCAGTATATAGTTACTTCGCGGGAGTTCAATTGCACTCCAGCGATAATCATACCTACATATGACTCTACGATATTCACAAATCCACGTTTGCAACCGTATCTACTCTTATACTCTTGTACGAGACCATACACGGATGTACACTTTTACACTATTATCGCTCTGTATTAATTTCATACGTTTCGCTCACAGGTGTTTCATGACTTACTCAGTTTCGACGCGTCGCAACATATCAGAACGAGGTATCATACGCATTTGAGAGCTACCAATTGCAGAAGCAGAGAGTCTGGATAAGTATACCCAATTGAGGTTGACAGTAGCAGAGATGATTTCGAGTTGATTCCGCAGGCCAATCGGCCAGAGACGCGTTAGCAATCATGTCAGTGGAGGTTGAAGTTGATCAACATTTTACAAATAGGCTACCAATCGCGAAAGCCATCAGATCGGATAAGTTACCTTCCACTTGCATTAATTGACGGTTACAGGAATCATTGCAGAGTCTAAGCGACCTCAAGAGACGGGTCACCGGCAATACCGAAACAAGCCGTACTCCAGACATTCCCTACAATTTTGTCCGACCAGCGCAATCGTATGTGAACCATCAACACAAGTCAGATACTATTGACGGAAGCCAATCCAGCATAAGGTGCTGGCGAAGCTATAATTGGCCCTCCTGAACGTGCTAATCTTTGGAAAATCAAACGCAACGCGCATTCGATAAGGCTACATTTCATGATCCACCTACCGCAGAGTCGAAGCTCCTTCGATTTCCCGGCAAATGCAACGATTACATCGGAAGTACTGCGGATGTTGCAAGCAGTTTTTGGCATGTGATATGGAAGTTTTACAGGATCCTAAACGGCCTTATGAGATTACGTAATTACACACGATGAGAACGAATGCCACGGCTTAACGGTTACAACTCCGAAGCAGTCAACCTGGCGATCATAATCAGGGCCATTGTTCGTCTATCGAATGACACAGTTTATGATAGGGGAGAAGCCATCGCAGATCGTGCTACAATTCCAAATGGGAAGTATAACCACCGAATATTCTAAAGTGGCAAACAGATCGTATTGAGAAGAAGAAGCCATCAGTACCAACTCTATTTGATTTCGTTGAATAAGCCAACGAAACCGTATCGTCAACCGAGTGAATACACATATGTGCCCATACGATGGCATTCGATGCGGATTACTACAATTATGATAGTGATGAGTTGGTGTATTTATAGTCAGGAATGTGATGATCCACGGGGCTATTGATGGGGGAACTGTCTGGGTACTCTGCGGAGACCAGCGGATTCCGTATGCATATACAGTTGAGGAGGTTTCATTGATACTGGTGGTATCCCCAAGTGGGAATGAACGTTTGGTTGTCAGACAGTCCCAATCGGGTGAGACAAGTACATGATTTGCTGAGGCTTATTTGCTGAGGCTTATTTGTACAAATGGTGGCAGCCGCGGTGGACGCACTGTGTGAAGCTGGTGTCTGGGTTGCATTGGAACAAGTCCAGAAATCCTGATGTCGACTTGCAAACGCATTAGACTTTCGGTTCTGCGGACCCCAGGGCGAGCGGAAGAGGTTGCAGTAGACCGGGTAGACCATCAGGAATATCCTGGGAATATACCTGGATCACGGCTAGGGTGGAGGCGTGTTCCGAAGGAGGCTGTACTCCATATATATATTCAAATACTTGGTGCTACTGCTTTAGACAATCTATTGGCAAAGGGGAGGTTGTTGATGGACGTTCTTCCTAAGAGTGGGAGTTCGTACAGGGCTGCTGTGAGTAACTGTGGAAGGCATCACTGATGGTCAGAGAGATAGGCCCCAGGCGCTGGATGGGCGAGCAGGGAGCAGCGGCGGTGGTGGCATGAAGAGGTACCCAAGGGTATACTTGATTAACCACTAGCAGCTCGCCGAGTCAAGAAAGGAGTATCTGGTTGGCGGGGCTTGGCCCTTTTGTGGCGAACCGTTCTTTTCCATGCTCCTGGATTCTGCAACATCTACCGCTCCGTCTTTTTGAATTTGCAACTTGGCTAACACACAATGGAGCAGTTACGGAGTGACATGAACCCGTACAGACGTCAGAAACCAATTTCACAGATGATAACAATCGCCATTGAGCATTCCGATTACCGGCGGGAATGACGAAAAGGCACTCGAAACGCTAAACCCAACAATAATGTCCCGGAGGTATTATACGCCATACATGGCTTACGGATTACTTTATAGCATGGAATTACCTCCGAATCGATGAAAAGACAATTGAAATGATGGTCAATGATAAGACGATTTTTCAACTGACAGATAAGCGCAGACGGCAATAGTTATCACGGCACAATGAGGCATTGTTTTTGTTGGTTATGATCGTACGAGCCATTGCTGTACAATCATCTGGAATGGAGGCACGGAATGGTATTCGCGAAATAGTGTGGAATAGGATCGCGTCCTCACGAGCCAGATTGTGGATTTGCACTTAAGATCTCATGCTATATGGACGGATCAATGAGTGGGTATTTTCTGATGATAGACCTTATGTCACCGGATGGATTACGGGTGTGCGATGCGAGGCGGTGGTTGTGTTGAATGGGACTTTAACTACATGGAGGTCAGTAAAGAAGACGTTTAGAGAACCTACAGAGCTACAGGAGAAGCTACGAAATGTGGACAGTACAAGTGAAAATTTGCCCATTCCAGAAACCAATAGTCGGAGACGGATAGTTATGGATGGATTTACAATTTATCGGAGTTCAAATTTAGGATGCCAAAAAGCCTTACATCGAGGCAAATCTAGCCAATGGGTTTATTAAGCGGTCATCACCGCTAGTGGCGATGCCGATTCTCTTTGCAAAAATAAAGGATGGTGGCTTAAGACTTTGTGTCCATTACCGCACGCTCAACTTAGGGTAGGTGAAGAATCGGTATCCCCATCCGTTAATCTCAGAAATGCTTGACCGTGTACGTGAGGCCAGGATATTCACGAAGCTGGACCTCTGTGGTTCTTATAACTTTGTACAGAGATGGTTGGATATGGATGACGAAAAGTCTATTTACTTAGGTGAAGTTATGTTTGGAACTCATCCCTTTTTTAAGAAGCTTCACTTTAGATGACAAGTTGCGAGACTAGCAATTGAATGCAGATATGTAGATCTGAAAATTTAGCACATACCGGCAAAATGATCAGAATCAAGATCGCGGCTATACCCAAGAGATATGTACTTATTGAACCACGATGGCAATTGGAGGTAATAGGATCGACACAACGATCGATACGAGGATCAACCTCAGAATGGTAGAGTTGTCGATGGAGCTCCGATCAAAAAGAGGGGGATAACGGTACCGGATATTGAAAACCGCTCCTACTGGAAATGATTACAGTACTGGAAGTGCTGGTATGAAGCACAGTTACGGCGGTGTACACCAAAGAAGTCAATGATTATGATGCCGAAGATTTATCATGGAAGTGAAGCCTACCGATGGGGTTACCGGGATACAGTCAAGATGGCTACCGGATCAGAAATATTATACGAAATGGAGTTATCATGGAACGAAGTTTAGATTGATTCTCTAGGCTAACAGTATTTGGATTATTTACAAGGCTCAATCAAATGGCATACAGAATAACAGAGTCTAGGAAGATGTCAATATCGAAACGTCACTACCGAGCAGCGAAACATCTGAAACCATGGCAATCGGTTTACAGATGACGCACCGAACTCTACGAGGAAGTTTCCTGGAGGCCCAAGCCCGCCAAACAAAATACGCCAGTGGCAAAGAGTGGTTGGAGGTCGGAGATTTGGATCATTAAGTAGCACGGAATGTGAATTGCATCGGAATGTGCGGCATAATGAAAACGCACCTACATTGTATTGAGTGGACAGGAGCTG
Organism: Trichophaea hybrida; assembly: GCA_015178995.1. Classification (NCBI taxonomy): domain Eukaryota; kingdom Fungi; phylum Ascomycota; class Pezizomycetes; order Pezizales; family Pyronemataceae; genus Trichophaea; species Trichophaea hybrida. The sequence continues at coordinate 161,490 of WHVE01000223.1, forward strand.
AAGCTCCAGGTTAGACGTATGAAGCTGCGATACAGGCTTCTGGGAGCACAAGTACAAAAGTGCGAGAGTGCTGGAAGACATTGACGTGGTAAGTATGATCTTTGTATGACATGCTTACAAGTTAGATATGTTGAAATAGGATGTGAGCTTAAGCTCCTGATCCAATATATATATGAGATTGCTGCGATCCGAGCTTCCTGGAGTTTCTATGAGTACAACAGCGCTGGAATTACATGGCAAGTAAGATCTTCATATAGGATCCTTATGTATTAGATTTATCAACATATTCGGAAGCCAAAGGCATATGAACCAGAGAATGGGTGCCTTGATGCAACTGCAGCGGAAGCATACTTAATGACATTGTGAGTAAGACCTTTTATGGCACACTAACAAGTTAGTTACTGCAACTTGAACGCGCACGTACGAATGCATGTCGATCCACCATTGGATCTGAAGCCGAAAGGCAACAAAAAGTGAAAAACAATTGAAATCCGGGCAGCCGATAAAGGAGCCGATCAATGAGACATATTCTCAATGGTGAGCATGGAGGCTATCATCAACGAGGTCTACCATGGGCTTGGAAGTTCTGATTTGGAAAGATACAAGTGAGCTTGAGAATGCGCGCGCGTGGGCATGCTCTCGGATGTGGCTTGCTCCCCCGCTACAGAAGTGCCCTTGGATGTTCGGAACCATGGACTCGAAGGCATACTCGAAGGTTTACTCGATGGTGTACTCGGATGTTAGCTGCACCTTGAGCCTATGGGAGCATGGACAGTGGTTCAGCAGTTATAATCAAGATGAGTATACCCATTGAAGTCAATTAACTGCTGCAGAGACTATTCCGAGACGAATCAAGGCTTAATCGGCCGAGGTGGCCTCCATGGAGACTGTGAAATGTGTTCAGCGAGAGAAACCATATACGAACGATCGATGGCGGAAGCCAATGATGACATCAGCTCCACCGAACCGACACTACCGGGAGCAATGGCTTGTATGCGGAAAAATTGGAAGTCAACTTGGATATTCGGAACTATGGACTTGAATGTGCATTTGGAATGATGCCTGCTTCAGCTGCGGGCTTGGATTCGCGGACTTGGATTCAGAGAGATGGGCTAGGAAGATTCCGGGTGAATTTGGAGGTGTCCTTCTCTTCTCTTCTCTTCTCTTTACTTCTTATTGGATGTCGGCCCGGTACAAATGGCGTCGGCATGGGTTTTTAACCACATACCACTGGCGGTGGAGTTTCCCCGTGTGCTGGATCCAGCGAACGGTCACCCTTGAGCGGTACCAATCGGTTGCGGGATTCATGAGGCTGTACAAGCGCATACTAGTTTGGATCTTTACTTCTTTTCTTTCGTTTACGGGTATGGCAGCCCAGGGGGTCTGCAGCTAGAGAGAGGGATGATATAATGGCGGCCGGGTAACTGTCCAGTATATAGGCACTTCACGGGAGTGCAATTGCACTCCAGCGATAATCTTACCTACATATGACTCTACTATATTCACATATCCACGTTTGCAACAGTATTTTATCTTATACTTTTATACGAGACCGTATACAGATGTACGCTCTTACACTAACAAAGACTTCTATCTAGGCTGTCCTCTAGAGCTCCCATATCTTCAAACCAATACCTGCTCATTTGCAACTACCGTGGTTGTCAATCCCTCGATCCACTATCGTCTTTATCATCATTAGATGGAAAACAGAACATCAGTATCCTGCATGACATCAAGGTCGCAGGCTTGTTACTCCGGACCAGTGGATACCTTTCGATCTGATGACGTCCAGACGGATAGGCTACTTTCGAAATAGTGCAGCTTCACTGATCAGAGTCGGCACAGATTCTTAGGTCGTCGGCTTCTGCATGGCGCCATTCAGTTGCTTGCCAGCTGTTTGTTTGCTATCGGCAATCGCCAAATTCTTGGCCGATGCCATTCAGCTGTTTGTTGGCTGTCCATTTGCTATTGGCGATTCGGAGCAGATGCAACTGCTGCCATTAACAAGCCATCGATGCTTACCGATGGTGTGGGTGTTCGTTTGCTAGCCATCCGAAATGATTGGCTCTGGCATCCGAGACGAGTGATAACCGATAACGTCCAATCACCAAAATTGCGGGTAATTGTACCTGACCCTGCTGCGAACTTGTTAGGTGTCACACTACCCCCTTTCTTGGACATTTCGTCTCTGAATGACCGTACTCCATACTAATCTACTCTTTGTTGCCTTTGGTGAAACATGATCCAGTGTGCTCAAGTGAACTATTGGAAATCCACAACACAGTGGTCCCGCACAGTCCGCCTTGCGTGAACCAAGCGATCTGCTTACATCTATGTGAAACATATGGCATTAAGCAAAATTGATCTATCTGGTTGTGTCCATCTAAGACACTTTGCTTTCTTTTTCTTTCATTGATTTGGAAAAATCTTGACCCTGTGTGCCCAAAACCAAATCAATCATTCTCTTGGTTGTTAATTCTCTTCATCTGGAATATCGTGGCCTCTTGCGCCGTTTAAAAACCAAATCCTTCATCAGGTGTCTTGCGAGCCGTTAAAAACCCTTCCTGGGGAAATAGTTCTAGCTCAACCGTTCCTCTATTCCTGTAATCCTTCACAGTCTGAGGATTTCGTCTGTGATACTCCATCAACAGTTCCTTGTCGTCAAAGTTCTCATAACATTCCTCAGTCCAATATGTTTCCTCCAGATATCCCTTCCACTTGACCAGATACAAAACTCGTTTCCATTCCGTGCTATACTGGCTGCCTATGACTCCCTCAACTTCATAGCCTGTTTCATACTTGTAGCTGTTGACATCATAACCATGCACATTCCGTTCGCTGGCTGAAGCAAGCTCGGGTGAAACTCTCGTAAGGTTGGTGGCGAGTCGATACAGTTCGATGAGGGATAAATGGAAGTCATTGTAAATACACCATCGATTCGGCAACTCAAGCTCAATAGCGGTGGGAGAGAGCACTTTCGAGGCCTTGAAGGGTCCATGAAGCTTCGCATCTAGTTTCTTAGATAGTCTTTGTGTTTTGAGGTTGTTCCGATTTAGCATAACTAAATCACCAACCAAAGACTTCTGAGGTTGCTGTGAATGCCGGTCATGGTATTTCCCCAGTGTCTTCCGGGTCTGTTCCAAACCATGATAACATTGTGCATGCACGCTGGTCATGCAGTGAACGTAGTTCCTGAATGCCGGATTCTTTGTTTCCACTTTGATGGGCCAATTTGTTTGAGAATCAAACCCAAAGTGTGCAAAGAATAGTGACATTCACATAGCGGTGGTGAGAGAGTTATTTTCAGAATACCCTGCCATTGGTAACATCTCAGACCAGTTATCCTGCTCGTAATTGCAGTAATTCCACAGGTAGCATTCCAGTGTTTGGTTGACTCTTTCGATTTGCCTGTCAGTTTGAGGGTGGGATGGCGAAGACAGCTTTTACCTAAAGTCCAGAGCTTCGACCGATGAGGACCAAAACGTGGCGGTGAACCTAGAGTCCCGATCTGACACTATGTTCGATGTTAGACAATTGAATCTCCATTCTTCTTTCAAGAAGAATTTGACTATGTCTGTAGCTTTCTTCGTACCATCTTTAAATTGAATGTGGACAGTTATTTTTCTAAATTGATCGATGATACCTCATGCCAATGAGCATCTGTCTGATACTGGTAACTCGATAATGAAGTCCATGCAAATTGAATCCCACAGGCATTACGCTAATTCGAGTGGTTGTAGGAGTCCATAGCGAGCATGGCGAGCTGCTTGATTTCTTTGGCAATCAGGGCATGAATGGACATATTCTTTGATGAATTTCTCTATTTTAGGCAAAAGGAAGTTTCATCTAACCAGCTTGATGGTCTTATCCTGCCTCATGTGTCCAGCCATCTTCGAATCATGCTCTGCTTCCAATATCTGTTTCTTCAACTGCAGATTGTCCGGAATCGACAGTCAACCTGTAAAATAACAACCTTCGTCTTCAAATGAGATGTCTGGGCTCGGGTTGCCTGCCATAGTTTGGACGTACTCTTCTCGCCATGCAGCATCGTTGTTAGCGGCACAGACCACTGCTTCTAACAGCCATGAATTGAACTTGACTACTGAAATTGATTTCAACTTTGCAGAAGAAATTGGGATTCGTTCGCCTCGTAACATCATCGCCATCAGTTGTACTTTTTTGTCTACATAAGATACCCACTGATCAGGTCTCGGAATGTGGTGGATATGCTGATTTGCATTTTCTTCGGCACTGCCTCACCCTGTTTTAGGGCAGTACTCCGAATGCCTAAATAATGCCTCGAATTTTCCATTTGCACGACCTGGTTGGTAGAATTTTTTGAAATCATATCCTGCCAATTCTTCGGCCCAGCAGGCTTGCATCCATTTCAAGATCTTCGTAGTTGTATATTATTCATTATTCGGGTGATTAGTGAACACAATGATTGAATGTGCTGCACCTTCGGGATAACTTCACCATTCTTTGAACACAGATACTATGGCGAGCATCTCTTCATCATGGATTTCATAGTTGATCTCGGTTGTATTCATCTTTTGAGAGTGGTAGGCTATTGGGTGCTATCGTCCATCCATGACTTGGGGGAGTACTAGTGATAGCAACGGTCCCAAATGACAGGTTCGGTTCGGTTCCGGTTCATAACCCGAACTGGTGCCCCAGGTCCGCTTCTGGATCAGTACGAAACCTGAACCGGTGCCTCCGGTATGGTTCTGGAACCGTACTCAACCCGAACAGTAACTAATTTCCGGTTCCAAACCCGGAACCGAACCGAACCCAGCCTGGTTTTGGCGTGTTTTTCTCTTCAACTATCGCTCTAATTAAGTATTTGAGTTCTGATTGGATCGCGACATATTATATATGTAGATTATGCAGTTTTTGACGGTCTTTCACCTCCCACTCTCCGATTTGCGATACGATTAGGATTTGTTGAGTCGCTGTGAAATAAAGCCGAAAATGCGGCAAAAATTGACTGTTTTTCGCGGCGATCCAACAAATACTAATCGTATCGCAAATCTGAGAGTGGGAGCCGAAAGAGCATCAAAAACTGCATAATCTACGTATATAACATGTGGCGATCCAATCAGAACTCAAATACTTAATCGGAGCAGAAATCATGGCATTATTGCGGCCGATCAAATATGAGGCTCTGCCACAGGTGAAACCTGGCAAAACCCTGCGGGTTTCGGTTCGGTTCTGGGTTGGAACCGCTTGTAATTGGGCAGTTCAGTTTCTTGGCGGTTCCACAACTGGACTGGGGCTCCGGTCCGGGTTTGGAACCACTTGTGATTGGGCAGTTCAGTGTCTTGGCACAGAAACGGACTGGGGTCCTCAGTTCCGGTTCCAACACGGACCGCGGCTGGGTAACCCGGATCCGTTGCAAACACTAGTGAGTACTGTGCCAATTGCACGTTTGCTTGCGTCAATTTCGCTCACAATGGAGAACACAGGCTTGAAGTGTCATAATATTGGTGCCTCAATCAAGTGCTACTTAAGTATATCGAACGCAATTCGATCTTGCAGATTTGCTTGCCTATGGAACCTTTTGTGCATTTCTCTGATTAACTCCGTTCAGGGTTGGCATATCCTTGAAAATCCTTTGATACATTGTCGATAGAGGTTGGCCAATCCAAGGACAGACTGGACGTTTTTGACAGACTCTAGAATCTTTCTTTTAAGCACAGTTTCAATTTTGTCCTCTGACATACTGACATCTTCTCCCGATGAGAGATACCCAAGGAACTCAAGTTGCCTCTGGTACTATGCGCACTTATCGGGTCCAATAGTGAATTTGTTCTCCTGTGATTGACGAAGAACTTCTTGAGCCACTGGCATATGCTCTTTTTTGTATTGCCTATGGATAAGAATACCATCTAATTATACTACTATTCCATAATCGATTTGATTTCGCAGAATCTCGTTCATCATATCTTGGAATGTCGCTGGCGCATTTACCAATCCGAAGAGCATAACCCAGTATTCCGAATGTCCATATCTTGTAAGAAATGCTGTTTTCTATTCATCACCAGGTTTAATTCAAATGTGGTTCTACTCAGCCTTCAAATTAATTGTGGTGAAGATCCTTGATCAAGCAATCCTGTGTGCAAGTTCGTTCATAAGCGGCAATGGATATTGGTTCATAATCATCACACAAATTAGACCTCTGTAATCTACCCAGAATCGTAAGCCTCTTCCATGTGGCTTTGGAACGTAGAGTATGGGTGCACCCGCGGGTGACTTGCTAGGATGAATTTTTCCAGAATCGAGCATTTTGTTCAGATATTCTTCCAGGACCGAAAGCTCCTTTTCTGAACGTGCGTAGATGGGACTACATTCCATCTTTCAAGTCAATGCCATGATTGTTGAATTGATGAGGCAGAAGTGCATTGGCAGTTTCTCCGTTGTAAAATGTTTCAAAGTCTCTGTATTGCCATGGACATGGCTCTACCAAATTGATCTCAAATTGATGTGCCTCATTGACATGCATTGAACCATTAAGCCCGATCCATCAAGGATCGGGACGGAACTTCAATATGGAATCATCATATTTGATCGAATACGAAGATACCGCTATCTTTGTGCAATGTTGATGTCAGCGTTTCATCATAAACAGGATCTTATAATATTGTTCAGCAACTCCACTGAGTGCTCCATGGTTGATGTTCGACCAGTAAGGTAACATTATGTCAGATGAATCCTCCATTGGACCAATTTCGAAAGTTTCTTTGATATAATGAGATTCATACTGCCCAGTAATGGGGAAGGTATACTGCCAACTACGAAATCCTGTATTCCATCCATCACCAGATTTAATTTCAATAAGGTTGTACTCTGCCTGCAAATCGATTTTGGTGAAGTTCCTCGATTCAGCAACCCTGTCTCTAAGTTCGTTCATAAGTGGCAATGGATATTGGTTCATAATGGTCACACAATTTAGACCTGGGTCATTCACAAACAATCGTAAGCCTCTTCGTTGCGGCTTTGGAACGATGATTACAGGTGCACCCGCGTGTGACTTCCTAGGACAGAGCTTTCCATAATCCAGTATTTCCTTCAAATATTCTTCAAGGACCAAAAGCTTCTTTTCTGAAAGTGTATAGATGGGACCCTACGGATGTTTCTCTCCATCTTTCAAGTCAATGGCATGATTGTAGAATTGATGAGGTAGAAGTGCAGTGCAAGTTTCTCTATTGTATAATGTCTCGAAGTCTCTGTATTGCCATGGAATTTGATCTACCCAATCGATCTCAATTCCATATGCCTCATTGACATGCATTGAACCAATAACCCCCATCCATCGTGCAACCGTACCGACCTTCAATATGGAATCTGTATATTCAAATGAAAACGAAGTTACAGCTGCCTTTGTACAATGTTAATGGCAGTCTTTCGACGTAAACAGGAACTTATCATTTCCTTCAGTAGCTCCACTGAGTGCTCCATGCTTGACAATCCACCAGTAAGGTAACATCATGTCACACAAATCCTCCATTGGACCAATTTCGAATTTTTTTTTGGTATAATGAGATGCATACCTCAGATTAAAAGAGAAGGTATACAGCCAACCCGCTCCTTGTACTCTTTCACCAGTAAAGTTTTTGACTATCTTTGATTCCGTTCAAGTTACTAATGGAACATTAAGTGAATCGGCCCACTGCTTCGATATCATAGCTGTATCACACCCATTTTCAAAGTGAACTCCTACAGGGATGTTATTCTTGTCTCGACAGCTTGCAAACATGCGTATTGTGGGTCCTGAACCGGTCTTAGGTTCAGGTTGTAATTAATGCTTTGCTATGTTGGGTAACAGCTGAGGTGCACTGACTGCAGCCTTGCGCGTTCGATTTTTTCGAGTAGAAACCATGGTGAACTGCGTTTCAACACAGCTCCAGCCACAAACAGGTTGTGGAAACGAGGATTCGTAAATTCGTCGGGGAATGAGGTTTGATTGAGTATGATCAAGCTCAATGATAATCGTATTATCGCAAGTCATGTGTGGATGCTCTATGACCAGTATATTTCGAGTATTGAACTCATTCTCAGGCACCCTTTGTTAAACTACAGAAAAGACAGTATATTCAATATCCAAAGCTATAATACCAATGACCGCATTGGTAAAACCCAAATGAAAACCCAAAAGAAACACAGATGTCTGTACCCATACAATCCCAAAGAAATATGAATATCTGTACCCATAAATACCAAAAACCGGAGGTGTCTGTACCTCAAAAACCCATTGGAAAGACTGCTATCCCATAGAACAAATGAAAGACAAAAGAAACTGGTTTCATCCATCAATCCCCATACTGTCGGACTGAACCTCATAAAGCACTGGGGAGCTACAGACTGCTGCCGGTTTCGTAATTCGGTCAGCCAGACTCCTGGACTTGACCTTTGAAGAACAGGTGGTTACTTCTGGCGTTTCCACATTAGGTTTCTTATTCTTTTTCCTCTTCCTACTGGAGGAGATCTTGATGGCATTCTTACAGAATACCCATCGATGCTCTGAAGAACCGCAGGACTTGTATTTATTGTGCATCGCTTGTGCTTCCCACTAACATTCCGCGATGCCTTTGAGGGCTTCGCCTTTGTCTGTGTTGACTGGCCTAGAACCCTTCTTTTCTGTTTGAGGTATCTTGGAGTCAGAACCTTTCTCAAAGTTCTTCTTTCCTTGATTCCCCTTATCACCATCATTGTCATGCTTCCTCATATCTTTCTTTGTGTCTTTGGATTTGTAATTGTTGTGCTGGTGCTTTTGTTGCAGGCGTCTGTCAAATGCACGGCCAACATGTTTGGTCAGTAATTCATATTCTGAATTGTTGATTGGTGTAGTCTTCGAAAAGGATATTCGATCCTTGATTCACATATTGAGTCTGCTGTATTGAGTCTACCGCCCTGCAATCCCTGAGAAGCAGACATGGTGGTTTAATTCCTCTATCTTTACAATGTAGTCCCGGATATCTTACTTGTACTGCAATTTGTTTATTTTTTTGAGTCATTACGTTTCTTCCTCCAGGTCGATGAATTGTTCCTCCATAGTGCTGGTGAATGCCGACCATGTGTCAACCTGAAAATGCTTCCTAAGCTGTTTTTGTTGGTTGTTGTTCTAGGCCAATGCTTTATCTCGAAGGATACCTCCAAAAAAGATGTGCTTATCGTCGTCATGATTTTACTCATCTTCGAAGTATGTGAGATAGAGATACACTCCTGTAATCCAGTTGCGGTAGGATTTTGACCTGTCCGTTTGATCTGCCTTAAACTTGTAGGGAAGCTCAATCTTCTGCTTCTTGGCTTAACCTGGAGCTCTTGGTTCTGGTGGTACCGAAGGTGGAACAGAAGGTGATTCCCTATAATCCATTCCTGCGGGTGGTAGAAGTGGTGGAAGAACATTGTCTCCACTGTCAGAAGTGCTGAAGATTTTCAAGCTGCAGCTAGAACACTCAGAGTCCCCTGGGAGGTCTCCTCCAATGCCTCCTGCACCGTCTCCATTAACATTGATTCTGGAGTAACAGCTTTTTTGACCTGAACTTTAACACCATCACTTACGGTATATCAAAGGCGGAATCCCTGCTCATCAGGTTTGGTATCCCTTTGCTTTGGTGTCAATACTGCCCAGGCCAGTGAGCGTACTGATCTCTTTGTTTTCTTGTCCAAGAACATTGTCTGTAAAGCTCTAGTGAATTCTTGGAATTTCCGCTCAAAGTCCTTCTTCATCTTTCACACTGCTGCCTTCCTCTCCCACTCTGCATTGTCTCCCTTTTTCTGTGCTTCATCCTGCATATTTTTTGCTTCCTGGCAAGACTTGGGGTATAGTCCAGACATCTGTTGGCCATCTTCTTGGGCTTTTATCCGAACATCCGCCAGCTTCTGGGATTGTATGTGCACTTGGAGGGCAGGGCGTGTTCAGACTCATTCACTATTATCGTTCGGAGTTGAAAGGCTTCCCCAGGCTATTCACGGCCGTTGGATTTACTCCCTAAAGGCTGACTGCAGCACATCATTGTTTTCGGTGGATTGGGCCTTCATCGGCACACAGGATGCTTGGACATTAGCCGCAAACCCTTGGGATTGAATAACTATCTCGGAATGCTTCTCGAGTTGAACCCTTTTCTGTCTGTTCCACTCTCAGATGAATCGCATCGTATATCTCGTATTGGCTAATGATGACGCCTTCGTAAGCTTTGGCCGATCGTGGGAGGGCCATCTGTATCTCGAAATTTTTCTCCCTTGCGTTCTGAATCAGCGTGTCCATTCGTCCGAGCTCCCCATTGATTCCATCCAGAAGCTAAATAACCAATTTCCGAATGCTGTTCCTTGTTATGGGCTGGTATTGTGTCACCTGCTTATCCTTATTGCTGGATTGGATGTATGCATTTTCTCTTCTAACCACCATGTAGGCGTCCGTTATACTGGTGTCTGACCCAATCATTATAGAACGACAAAAAATTGATCAACAGGGTTGGTGTGAAAGATGTGGAATCTAGCTCCGGATTCTTGCTGTAGTTGTACCGACAGCTGGTAGTCTGGGTGGGAAGCATACATATTCCAGCACCAGCAACGTGGGAATAGATAATGAAATTGAGGTGGCGTATCGTCCGAATTAATTTACCAATTCCAATGGTAAATGCTTGTGATGACGGTTGATAGTGCAGCTACTACTGTGCCAATCGTTGTATGGGTTCCTCCGCACTTGTGCTTGCAATGACACTTGTACTGATCTTTACAATCGATGTGTAAGTCCTTTTACCTGGTCCAATCATCAGCGAAAACTGCATCGTCGATACTTAGACCTCCTCCTTGTCTGGCTATATCTGTCCAGTAGAGGTTTCATGGATACAGCGTATCAGGTGCGTCACAAAAGTAATCTTCCAGAGGTTCTTCCATCTCGTTTAGCAGAGAGTCGATACTATCAAAGAGGTTCAGAGGAACAGGTTCTGGAAGCTGCGATGGGATTCCAGCTCAATTGAAGAGGTTGACTCAACAGTGACAGTTGGAGTCGTATCGTATCAAGGTCGCTTGAGGTATCAGTGTGGGTAGAGAGAATACCTTCCTCGGAAGCATTTCTTTGCTAACAATATAATGTATCACCGGGAGCGTCACTCGAGGTGTACCTGGTGAATGTAGTATCCATACATAAATCGGGACTGTTTCGAATGTAGGTTAGGATCATCGCTCAGGATGTGAAATCACTAAAAGAATCTAAACAACAAGAATAACTTTTCAATAGGTATATTGTTAAGGCTTGTTCTCCTTGCTGAGAAGGTTGATATCTTTCTACCCTCAAAGAACCCAAGGTCTTCATACCTTCGTCTTCACTCTAACAAATTCTTCCATCTACATATTTCTCTGGAGCTCCAGTACCATAACAACCTTCGGACCTCCTTGGAACCAATGCCCGCTCATTCGCAACTACAGTGGTCTACCATCTCTCAATCCTCTATTGGCTTTATTGTCATTAGATTATAATCAGATCATTGGTGCCGTTTATGACATCAAGCTCATGGGCTTGTACCTCCAGACTTGTGGTATCCTTTCCATCTGATGACCTCCAGATGAATAGGCCTCTTTCAATACAGAGCAGCTTCGCTATTCGGAGTCCGCATGTATTCTTAGGCTTCCAGCAGTCGTCTGCTTATGGCTGGCACTATTGAGTTGTTTGCTGGCTGTCCGTTTATCATCAGCTTCTTGGCGGATGACATTCAACTGTATGCCAGCTGATCGTTTGCTGTCGGCGATTCGGAGCAGAAGCGACCGCTGCCACTAACTAGGTGTTGAGGCTTATCGATGGTATGGGTGTTCATTTGCTGCCCATCCGAAAGGATTGGCTCTGGCATTCGAGACGAGTGATAGCCGATGACATCAAATCAGGGAAATCGCAGATGATTGTACCGGACCCCACTGCGAACATGCTAGGTATAACAGAAGGACATCACCATGAACTTTGTCACTGGCTTGCCCGAATAAACCATATCCAAATAGATGGCCATTTTTGTCATTGTCAATAGGTTTACAATGATGGCAATGTATCTTCCATGCCCCAAAGGCCTCCATTCACTGGAATTGGCATGGCTTTTCGTTGAGCATGTTATATGAAAACATAGTGTACCAGAAAACATCACTGCAAATTGTGGCACCCAATTCTCAAGTTGATTCCCGAAAAGAGTTTGCTCTCACTTGGGCATGGACTGCCGGCTCTCCAATGCTGTTAATCCTCAGACTCACAGCTTGACAGTGTACCAGAAACAAATAATGGACGAATACCTCTGCGTATTTCACAGCGCTGAGCAGGGTAATCGGGTTCAACTTTTTCCATTGGCCAAATTCGCATACAACATCTCCCTGCATGCTTTGACGATGATCACTTCATTCTGGATCATTACTCACTACCCCTCAATCCTGTATTTCAAGGCACCAAATCAAGTACAGTTGAAGTTGGAAGTGAAGGCCAAGTCCAAGGCTGGCAGATTGGAGGAAATTCGTTGAATTCTCTGCGAAAGTCTGCTGGATGCCCAAGACCACCAGACGAAGTATGCGGGAGGCAAGATACATACATTTGATGCTGGCGATCAGGTCTGGCTCTCAGTTCGGAACATAAATATGACTTGACCCTCAAAGACACTGAATTAAACAATATCTGGATTATATACAGTGAGAAAGTGAACAATAGGAATACTTACGAACTTGACAGGCTGAGTACGATGCACATTCACAATGTCTTCAACATCTCTTTGCTGGGCAATACATGCAGTTTGCAATCGGCCAGCCGCAATCAGATCTGCACCCAATGATAGTTGATAATTCGGACAAATGGGAGGTTGATGGAATACTTCACTCCAAGCAACCCAATTAATGTCCCCACTACTTGATTCAATGGGCAGGCTATAATTACATCTGCACAAGCTAGAAGCCCACACAAAAAGTCAACAATGCACCAGCAGTAGTCACAGATTCCATACCAAGCATCCCTCAAAGCTACAACTTTAAGGATTACAGGAGTCAGAATTCGAAGGGGTTGAATAGGCCAAATTGGACAGTATCTTTAGATTTCCTTTCTTCTCTTCTCTTATTGGAGATCAGCCGGATATAAATGGCGTTTGCATTGGTTCTTTACACCTACCACTGGAGGTGAACTGTCAAGGGTTCAAGGCTCGGAGTTCTAGGGGTTAAAAAAACCAAACTAAGACAGAGGTATTGTGTGGTGGTGCAGTGATCGCGGGTACTGCGTAGCAAAGAAGAGACTCGAAATCCGGAATCACAGAAGTGAACAGAGGTTGGTGCCAAAGCTATTGATTGTTTTGTAGACTAGAGAACGAGTGAAAAACAAACCTATCCTCCGCAAATCCAGCATCCTTATATACAGTTATCGCGACCGTCGTCACCTTTGCTCACTCGTTCCAAAATACATCCTAACTCCACCCAACTATGTACGCAACCCTTTCAACCCGCGGCCTACGCCATAACCATCACGCCATGTTTACAACGCAACCAACAAAACCTGATTCCTTCCAAAGAAACCTGATTCCTTCTATCGAAACCTGTTTTCCTTCG